>JAZEWT010000012.1:9778382-9825509 GCA_036362905.1 Mordacia mordax
ATATAGGATTAAGCGGATTCAGATAATGAGATGAGAGATAATAATATTATTGCGTGAAGTTTTTGTTATTGTAGCAGATCACAGCCGAAACCCTACAATCATCCATGTGGTGTGCACTGCTTGTTTTGCTGGGTGAGAGACGTGGGGGGCAGGAAACTCACGGCGGTCAGCTCGTTTGGGGAAGCGTCGTGCTGCAGCAGGGCGTTCACCACGTGCGTGTGTCCCTGCTGAGCTGCCTGGTGTAGCGGCGTGTAGCCGTTCTGCAACGCGTCACAAAACCGACACCTCCACCACCGCCCGCCCGCAGGAGCAACCCGACGCGCGGCGCAACGCCGCGACCGAGCTAACGACCGTGAGCTCAAGCGAAGGCCTCGAGTCGCCTTCCCAGACCGCCGGAGCTGCTGCGCGCACGTGGAACGAAAGTGAGAAGGAATCGGCGAGCGCCGCCCAGCGTGACGCCTTACCCGCGTTTGAGCGTTGACGTGGGCTCTGTTTCGTAAAAGGAAGTTCACCATCTTGATATTGCCGTAGTGGCTCGCCACATGCAGCGGCGTGTAGCAGAGCTGCGTTGAGGCACGGAGAAACGCATCTGATCGATAGTTGCCAACGCAACAGTAGCCATAGAGGCAGTTTACATTTCCACACTAGTCATCGCCATATTATTTACATGTGTCCAATGTAGTTTGTAGGCATGAACACACTCATCTCATCTCATTGTCTGAAACCGCTTAATCCTATATAGGGTCACGGTGAGCCGGAGCCTATCCCGGAAACACAGGGCGTAAGGCAGGAATACACCCGACGACGGGACGCCAGTCACATGAACACACTGTATATCGAAATGTGATGCATTATCTAATGGAAGCAAAGCTCACGGGCTGATCGAGGCCGTGACGGAGGTCGCTCACATACCTTCGTGGTGGTGTTCACGTCAGCTTTATGCTTCGTCAAGATCTCGGCCACGTTCACTTTGTCCTCTTGAGCGGCGAGGTGCATGGCTGTGAGACCACCCTGGAGGAAGTGGGAAGATTCATTCGTCAGCTTGATGATGCCTCAAATGGGGAAGGTGGCTCACCACAGAGGAGAGAGGAGGAATGCTAGACAGGACTGCCCCAAAAGAAAAGCACTGCTAAGCAATTCCCATACATCTAAAACACCGAGCTGTTCTGCCACACGGACATGAGCACAATGCACTAGAAACTGCATTAGTATATGGCACAGGTATGCTTGCCTTTTGACATCTACAGTATAATAAAACAAGATTGAAACTTAAGCACCTCAACATTATTTACGGCAAAAGACCATTAATTTGCAGAGTGGGCTGCCCGAGCGCCACGGAGGGCACGCTGGACTAGCAATCCAGAGATCGCCGCTTCTATTCCCTGGTGTGGCAGTGGCAACGAACTCGTTTCCTAACCGCCCCCCCCCCCCAGCTGTGTCCCCCATCCAGCAGCGTGAGCACCATCAGTACAGATAGTCGATCGGCAGGTCGCAGTGGTGGAATGAATAACTGATAATTCCATCTCTTCCAAGTCGTCTGGCCAGCATTGCCAACTACTCTCTGGAGCAGGGGTTCTCAACGCTTTGCACAAAATGGCCCACTTGGGTCTGATCTCCACGGACCACTAGTTGGCGCACGTGGCCCACTGATGGCTCGCGACCCTCAGATTCAGAACAGCGGCTCTAAAGTTCCCTCGACTGAAGGTCCTTCTGCCGTTACCAAAACATTTCAGGACTGCACCTTTACCTTTCCTTACTGCTTGTACTGTACTGGAGAAACATTTCTCGTTATGGGCACATGCATATGAGTGAGGTAGTGACTTGTGTGACCGCACGTATGAGCACGTGTGGGTGCGTGCATGTAAGTGTGTGTATGTGTGCGTGTGAATATGTGTGTGCATGTTCAGGCTCATGTTGTAAAACCAGGTAAGAACTCAAGAAACCACCATGACAGCACGCTTGTGAGTGTCCCGGGTCACCACAACAACGAAGCAACTACAAATTAGAGCAAAACACATGCGTGTTACAGCATAAATCGAGAATACTGTGCAAACATGAAAAAAATATTTTAAAAACATTTCCTGTAATGAGTTGCATAGTGAATGTGTGCGCGCGTGGATATGTGTGTGCGTCTGTATGTTTATGGGGAACAGCGGTTCAGTGGTGAGCGCACTGGGCTACAAACCTGTCGACCCGCTCACTGCCAACACTAGTGACGATTTTCTGAACCTGTCCTAGGCCTCGCCTAGGACGACTCAGCCGAGTGAGTACCTGGTGCAGTGTCTAAACACTCCCACTCGGGAGACAAAGGCTTCCAAGCATGATGAGTGGTTACCCACCTCCTCCTGTGCCGAGTCGACCTTCATCAGGTGCTACTCGCGAATGGCACTTGACCCTACAGTCTGTAAAGGTTACACGGAGGATCTTTTCATCTTTGTTTTTCTTAGTACGTGCATGTGTATGCATGTCTCTGCTGCGTTGGCGTTTGCCACCACTGTGCTACAAACCAGGTGACCCAAGTTTAAGTCCCGCTCATGACCAATAATGGTTGGCGCGGTGGAGCAGTGAGTAGCGCTGTCTTCTCACAGCAACAAGGCCCCAGGTTCAATATTCCGTTCGGGTGCCTTTCTGTGTGCAGTTTGCGTGTTCTGTCCCTGTATCCGCGTGTGTTTTCACCGGGTACTCCAGTTTCCTCTCATCGTCCAAAGACACGCCGCTGCCAAGGTTCATTGTCCTACTGAGCAAATTGCTCCCCAGTGCCCTGCAATGTACTGGCGTCATATCCTTGGGGTAGCCCCGCTTTACGCCCTCTGTCTACTGGAATATGCTCTGGCACAACAGGACCCTGTACAGGAGAAAGTGGCCGTGCCGGCCTTCACAGGCGCTTGATAACAGCATTTGCCCGAGCAGCGGTTGTTAGAGACTGTACGGGGATGTTGGTGTGCACGTGCGTGTGTGCAGACGCTTGCCTTGGTGGCGAGGCTAATGCTCGCGTGTCGCCCCAGGAGGAGCGCCACCATTTCCGCGTGGCCCTCCTGGGCGGCCAAGTGCAGCGGCGCCACTCCCTGCTGAGTCAGCATGTTGGTCTCCGCTCCCAGCTCAAGCAGCACCTTCCCCACCTCCAGCTGGTTCTTTTTGGCCGCGATGTGCAGCGGAGTGTAGCCGTTCTGTGTGATCAAATAATTGTCGTCGTCAGCCGCAATCCATCCAGTGCCGGATGAATGTCGGCCCACACTGCCAACACCTCTCATGACACAGCAATGTAATGGCTACCCAGCAGATGCACACCATATAAGTTCACCACGCCATCTCTTTCCCCGTAGAGCATCTGCTCGGACGCATTCCTTCAACGAGGTTTCATTACGAGAGTCCATTTATTGAGCATAGCAATGGTCAAATCCTGATGGTGTCGTGTTCATAGCCAGGCATTCTTAGATGCCCTTGCTCTATCACCTCTCAACCAGAGCAAGTGTTTATAGATTAATTTGTCAAAAAATCATGGCCATGTTCTTCAGTGTGATCTGTAGAGTTATTCGTGGAGTCAGAGTTAAGCGAACTGTTATGCGCACCATACACGCATCACATCTCACGTGTTAGAATGCATGACTTGTAATTTAGTCAAACAATACGCCTGGCATTTGAGCAGTGAACTAAACAATTAAAAAAATAATTGGAAGGAGCGTTTGTAAGAAACTAAGAGCTCAAGCATTTGTCAATGAACACTATGTTGAAGAGATTTCCAAAGTGCATGCAATGAAACACGATGCAAGTCAATGAAAAAACGGTTGAAATATGATACAAAATCCTCTATCACTTATTTTGACGATTAAAAGGAAATTGTAGAGAGATACCGATCGCCATCCACCCCTCATTCTTAAGACGTGCTGTAGAACGCGCAGTGAGTTTGGGGACAGGGTCCCAACTCAGGACAGGGTGTACGGGCTGTGCGTGGTATATTCTTCGGTGTGGATGCGTGGTGTGTGGACTGGGTACGAGGAGCGTGGGCCGTGTGCAGGGTGCACGGGGTGTGCGGGCTGTGCGGGTTGCATTACCTTGGCGGCTGAGTTTGGGGAGGCCCCTTTGTGCAGCAGCAGCAGAGCCACCTTCTGATGGTCGTAGTGTGTAGCCACGTGCAGTGGGGTCAGTCCGTTCTGTTCAATTCCAAACAAAGCATGCACACACACAGCCGTAAAGGTCCCAACATACACCGCCGCACATTCGGAATGAGAAATGAAGGGCATGAGGTCGATGACAACACATTTACTTTGAATGTCCATAAAACAAGACAAGTGTTTATCACACTAAGCAGGTGTACACAAGACCTCCACGATCCACTTGGCTGGTGTGGATACAACCTATGTACGTAGATTTATTATAGAAACCTAACAGAGACCGTATTAACAAACCTAAATTGCACTGTTGCTACAAAAATAAGTTATAAGTGGGTGCCCATTTCTCGTGTGCCACGGATAGCCTTAGAGGCTGGTGGTGACAAGTAGTGTTAGTGAGCACCTATTAAGGCTAGTATGGTGCACGAGTGGGTGGTGTGGCCAAGATGCCATGCCGCCTTTATCTTCCCAAACACCTACATTTTCGCAGGCCTATAGGAAACCCGAGATCAGGAAAGGCCTGGTACTCAGTTGGAATATCACTCAGATTGCTGCACGGTGCGCTAACCACTATGCCACCACTCCTCAGATATCCCCACACACATGGGACACAGCTAACACAGTCCATTCAGTCACTATTAAAGGCATATTTATTTTTTGTTGTTGCTGAGACTTCATGACTGTTTTTAGTTGATACTTAACTTGTGGCATACTTTTTACAGCGTTTTTGTTTTACTGTTCAATGCACTGAGTACTTTATCTGATCTTAGGTGTCATAAATTATAATATATGGAGTCTTTATCAGCCTGACCACAGTTAGCCATTCATTTATTTGATTCTCGTGTTCAGTGCTTTGCAACCTTTGGATGCAAGACACTCTATAAGTATCGTAGCTTCTCTCTTTTGTCTGTCTTATTGGATGGGCATGCCTTGTAGCATTGTTTGCTTCAGGTTTGTTTGCGTCCTATCTCTGGCTAGTTAGTCTCATGATGTTGTTGACATGACATTCTCTCCACAGCTCTGTGCAGTGCTTTGTGACCCTCGGGTGAAAAAAGCGCTCTAGAAGTGCAATTATTACGATAAATGTAAATTATTACCATTATTAGCATAATCTACACATGCTGTTAGTGAACTAGCCCATATTATTTTCATATAATTCCATAGTTAATTCAATAAACACATTATTCTAGTATATTTTTGCATGCATTTCTTAAATATCCATTCATCTGGAGGCGGCTTAAGAGTTTAGAGCACGGAGTTAGAACTGGATTTACATGTGCGTGTTGGGAAACTGTGATTAAAGCGCAGTGAACCACAATGAACTGCACATAAACTGACTCATAACATAGTCCAAACACGATAATAAAATAAACATCAGTTTTCACGAAGCCGGAGCATCCCCTAGTGAGATACAGGTCATGAAGAAATCCCACAAAGAACTCTATAAAAGCTACAGCTGCAGACTGCCATTTTATGAGAGACACATGAGTCTCTCATAAAGTGGCATGAACAGCAGATGGAATGGAATTTGTAAACCAAAGATGGCTATATGAATTTAGACACAGCCCTTTCTTAAAATTCATGAACACCATTTAATAACTACGGTTTTAATAACCGTGGCATCCACTGTAGGTGTTTCTAACAAAAGCACCACTCGTCACGTATTTTTTCACCTTGTGTGTATACACGTGTGATTTGTGTGTTTCAATGCATGTGCGAGTGAGTTCGTTCCATGTGTACGTGCCCGCGTGTCGGCGTGTGCAGGGTCACAGTGTGCAGGGTCATCAGTGCTGATACCTTGCCCTTGGGGTCGGCAGATGCGTATTTCTCCAGAAGCAAAGTAGCGACTTCCAGTCGGCCATACTTGGAGGCAATGTGGAGTGGCGTGAACCCTTTCTGTAGGGTACACCGAAGGGTCACAACACAGCACAACAACTTCTGTTTGTATTTTATCTGCCTGTGATAAATATTAATATAGCCTTATATTTATTGCACATATCAAGGTACTCTATTAAAATAAAGCAATTACTACCATTATTTCTCAAGTGTGACTGCACCAACGAGTTAATTGCACAATAGCATTAAATCAAAGTATAAGAAAAAACACAAATGTGTGTTAATGGTGAGATTGCACCACAATATTTTATACTAATGAGTGATATTCTTTGCTTATCTGCTAAGTATGGGTATTTTTTGAGAGATTTAGACTTTGTTCCCGACAAAAAAAACATTACTGATAAAACAAACTCAACAACACAGAACTCCACTGCTAAAAAGTTTCAAGACTTGGGGAAGCTTCACTGAATAAGCAAACAACCTTAAAGTCAGGGCTTAATTTAAGCTGCGTGTGTCTGAGTTGGCGCCTTGGAGAATATTCCCATGCCCACTACCCAACATCTAGTATAGCTCTCCCTATGGCCCAGCAAATACTAGTAATGTGTCACTTACTCCAGTCCAACAACAACCAGGAACAAAATCATTGAGAAACGAAGCCCGGACGCAAACGAGCAGCGCATCCGCCTCAGATGCAGGACGAGCAATGAGTGAGTGAGCGCCGTGATGGCTGTGAATGCGCCGAGCGAGTTGACCTTGGTGAGCGGAGAGATGTCGGCACCATTCTCCAGCAGCAGCATGGCGACGTCACGGTGGCCCTCCCTTGAAGCGAAGTAGAGTGGCGTGGAGCCACTGGCGGTCGGGGCGTTGGGGTCAGAGCCTCGTTGCAACAGCAGCTGCACAATCTCTACCTTGCCCAGCCGCGAGGCGATGTGCAGCGGCGTCTGGTCCTCCTGCGAGGCCCGTGGCCGCGGTGGAGAATCCAGCCCGAGGAACGGAGGAGAAGCGAATGCAGGGATATGTCGGAAGGGGAACAGCACAGCGACGGGGGAGTTCCAGGCAAGTTAGCGGAGAGAGGGAGGGGTGGGAGGGAGAAAACGGGTCTGAGGAAACGAATGGAATTCTTCGTGGGGCTTGGTGTGACGAGATGCGTGTGGGGAAAACCAGCAATGTTCCATGTGCACTGTGCTAGTGACTAGCTTTACCTGTAGTCAGTTGAATACCAGGGTGGCACTAGATTAAATCAAGGTAGGGTTTATCATTGTTTGGCCTAAACTGCTGAGTTTGGAAATAACGAGAAGATTGTTATACAGAGAGGTGCCATTAAATTACTGCCAGAGGAGTGTTGGACCCAAAGACCTGCTGGCAATGATGGTACAAGGATCAGAGAGAGCTTTAGGCTGTCGATGATGCTAGAGGGCCCAGAGACAGCTTAATGCAGTCAGTTCATGCCTTTTTGGGGGAATTTAGCCGATAGAGGAACCCGAGATATCGCTTGCCATTAATGTTCGCTGTGGCTCGGAACTGAATCAAGATGGCCTGATTGATAATGCAGTGTGCTAACCATTACACCAGTGCTCCAAAATCAATTAATTGCTAACATAATTCATTTGAGTTAATGTTGGTTTAAAAAAATATATTCATAGCTACGTAATATAAACATACTTTTGGCCAAAATATGTTTTTACCATGGATGCTGCCATGATATAATGGTCACGAAAAATTACGACCTCGAGGTCACTGGTACCATCTTCCAGCATGACAGGTCAAACAATGACCCACGTTTCTCAAATATGCCACCTATGTCCACACAACCGCATCAAACTGCATAACACATGTGATGGAGTGTGGCAGACTAAAATTTGGGAAACTCCTGTGTGGTGGTCGTGGACGTGTAGACCAAATACACCCTAGAGTGTGGCCCTCTAATGCTTGCTCCTGTAGCGGCCCATCTGCCAGCAGTGGCACGAGTGAGTCGGTGCAGGGTTGCGCTGCAGGCTATGTACTGGTGTGTGCGCCGCGTACCCGCGCTTTCACGCCGACGCGTGCCCCGCTCTGCAGCAGCGTCTTCACCACCTCCAGCTGCCCGGCTCGCGAGGCCATGTGCAGCGGCGTCTCCCCCCGCTGCAGGAGAGACAGACACACGGCATCGCATGCCATGAGCAGCTCGATGCAGACCAGCGGTGGCACGTTCGCCGTTTGCTGCAGCGGCCGGCAGTTTCAATCCACTTGGAAGCCCTGGTTGTTGCTTCAGGTGTATAACCTTCGAATTCTAAATGCTGTCTGCTTCATGGTGGATGTTAAAGATCTGGTGACCTCGTTTGAAATGCGATTGCTGTTGAGTGCATAACGGGTTCAAATTTGCCAAGTTTGAAAAATGACACCACAAATTAATGAAAGGACTCAATGTAGCAACATCGGCACCTACGGTGAAGCTAGCACAAACTAGATCTATGAAACGCCACTGCGCCTTTCTTCATAACACCCTTGTACTATAAGAATGATGCGAATGGCAAGCGTTCCAAATCGTGGACTATTATTATTAGTAGCATCACTTGCAGCAACAATAAGACAATGGCAGCCACCTCCACGTGGCTCTGCATGGTTATGCTGTGTGGCTTCTGGAGGTTTTAGGGTTTTACTGCATTTACATAACGCGGTATGAACTGAGAACATAGCGCAAAGGCCCACAGCATTACCCATGGGCAATTGGAAAGTGATTCACTGTGGGGCACATCTGCCAGTTGCGTTAAAATATGGGGTATCTATCATTGGACAATTATAATTGTGCAGCGGTTTGAACTGGTTGAATGTTAGGGATTAGTCCACATGCTTTGGTGAACTTTCCTGAAAAACCAGGATATGATGACACTTTGACACTCACGGGAAGGGAGTTTCACAACACTACTCATGCCCTCGCCTCCAGAGTTGGATTACAGGTGTATGCTACTGGGCGTAGTTTTGGACAGCCTGTATAACCGCCACCGTCTAGACAGCATTTTATGCGACTCAATGAACGAGGCAGAATGTTGCAATTCACAGAGCATCATTCGCAGATGTCGCACAGCACATTGAACAGCTAAACTGTGACGAGGTAATGGGGTAACAGACAGGACACGTGCAGCGGCGCATCGACAGGGACAACGAGGAGGCGAATGGTGTGCAGTGTCCGCACAGAATGTCAACGCTTTCCTGCGTCGTGCCAGCACTAGTTAGCTCACAGGCAGTGTTGCACCCAAAAATTATAAGGGGACCCAGAGGAAATGTTTATTGTCACCTTATCAAATGCGTGCGTTTGATTTAGTATTATTTCACTTGTTTACTTCGGAGTGCCTTACTGAGTCTTAAGACTCCTGAAGCTTTCAGGAAGGTCCCTCCCAATTCATAATAATAAACATGAGTACTTATGAAGTGGCCTATGAGCAGTGCTCCATGTGTAATTGTTGAACGCAAAAGAATGTTTAGCACAGGCATGTCTTGGTTAATGCCGGTTACAGTGAATGTGTTTTTAGCTTTGGACACCTCAGCAGGTATTGATCTGGTGCTCAAGAATACAAGCACCCCTGAGAAAGCACGATTTCCATTGTTTGTGCTTGTATTGGCAGCTGCTTGGATCTCCCCACTACGCCCATTACTAGGATGGGCTTTCACACTGGAGGTCACTTACAACGTTGATGGCGTTGGAAGAAGCCCCATTCTGTAATAGAAGCTGCACCACGTTGAGATGTCCCATAAAGGAGGCGACGTGTATAGGCGTGAGGCCAGACTGGTACACGCAGACAGAATACAAGCACACAGAACCACAATGAAACACAGACACCATTACGCCGTCTCCAAATGCAATGGGTGTGGGCGCAATAAGCCCTCACTGTAATCGTTAGAATAAAACCCACCTTGGATGCAAATACACACGCGATGGGAACACAAAACATAAAGGGAACTTTACAACGCCACTTGAATGCCATGCGTTGGTGGCACACTTGGAAAAGTGGATTTAATTGCAATAAAACACGAACTGTTAGACGGAATAAACAACCTCATTAATAACAATAAATAAAGATAATATGGCAGTTGAGTACCTCTGTGGTGGTGTGTATGGATGCTCCATGCTTCAGCAAAAGTTCCATAACCTTTATCCTGTTCTTCTTGCATGCTATGTGCAAAGGTGTGAAACCATTCTGGAGGAAAAACAAGAGTCGCAGTATGACAGCAACGCCACGATCTGTAGAGATCCGCTTTGATCCATGGCTCTGCCATGGCAAACCCATTTCCAGTCAGTGCAAATCAAACCACAAACAACAGGTGGCCAAATTTCACGTCAAATTAATGGTTTGGCGCAGCGTTTAAATACGAGACTAACAAAAGCGCATTATTCTGCTTCTGCGGTTGATTTAGCAAACTGTGCACAACCAGATCCAAATTTCCCGAAATGTGCCTGAACTCGGACACTGATAGGCATTGAAACTGGACACCGATCGTGCAGACGACAACTGTGACAGCAGCAAGGGGCGCCGAAGCGAAGCTTATTGGTGTATTTTACTATGCCCCAACGTCCATCACTGCATACTTCCACCAGCACACTGGATGCAAAGGATAGACAAAGTGGAAAATAATGATCCATAATAATGGCATACCCTGATGAAAACTGAGAAAAACATCTTAATGATGATGACGATGACCCCCACAGCCCCGTTCCATCCATCCATACATTCATCCATCCGCCCATCCCATTTATCCCCCTTTTCGTCGCACCGGCCCCTGGGAGCAGTTGCGCCGCCGAAACACCCACCAGCGCCCGTGCGTTCGGCTCCCCGCCGCGGTCGAGCAGCAGTTTGGCGACGCGGTAGTGGCCGCAGTGTGCGGCGACGTGCAGCGGTGTCAGATAGTCGAGCGTCACGTCATCCACGGGTGCCTGGCGGCCCAGGAGAAGCTGCACGCACGCCAGATGCTCCCCCTGTGTCGCCATGTGCAGCGGGGACAACCCGTTCTGCCCACGGGCAAACAAAACATAGGCGTCACTCGTGTCGCCAGCGAGCGCGACGCGAGCATGTGCTTGCCGTCGTCATCCTGCTCGAGACAAAGATGGCAAATCGTGTTTTTACAACCGAGTGCAGTGCTTTGCTTTTTTCTGCAGTTTTTTAATTCTTCATAGAGTATAGCTACAGCCAACTATAGCCTAATGTTTATCTCAGTTGCTGTGGCCACTAAAGTCTGGTTTTGTTTTCCTCTAGACACAAAACTCCCCCCAATAAACGCAACTTACAAGGATTTTACATAGCGCTGTCTAAATGTGACCACATCTCAAAGTGCTGTACACTCAGAGTGGGAATGGAATGTCTTCTATATCTGGATGACTCCTCAGAAGATTACATATGAAAAGCAATGAAGATGTTAAGATAGGCGACTCACTGTCACACAGAGTCCTTTATCGCATTCAGCCAAAGTTCACCAACACAGCAGAGAGCACACATTATACACAGTCTGTGAGCTAGCATGGAAATAAGTCTAATTACAGTGATATTAAGATGACAGCAATAACACTTGTTCAAGGAAAACCACGCCGAGTGAAGATTCTTATTTGGAAGTTCACCAAATTCCATGAATGAGCATTTTGTTTGTGAGGGGAACCTGCAGTGCCCACAGACACCTCGTACCTATGAGGGGGCAATACCCTAAGGTCCATTCAGATAGTTTCATGAGCCTCCTTTCAGTTCTATTATTTCCTGGCCATTTCACTTGTGCATAGTTTACCATTGCTCGCCTTTAGAGCACTGGGTTATAAACGTGTGCTACTAAACCCATACACATTTGCTTGTGTCGATCACCGTGAGAGATGTGTACATGATACCAGCACATTCTGCTGGTAGCAGGAACCAGCAGTGCAAGCAGGGCATTTCCCACATTGGGTGAACCACCCGCATGAAATAAAACCACGTTGACAACTTTGCCCCGGATCACTTAACTTATATCATCCCCCAAATAAATACCCGTATTCCAAAAAGTACCTCCTCCTCAGTCCTGCTCAGTCCCCCACGTGTGCACTGAACTTGGTTTAAATTCTTTCGTTGGTGGCACCAAATATCTGGAAACCTTAAAATATTTGAGATAAAAATCTTTATCAACCTAACCCTACCTTAAATCACCCTTGAAACATTTTATTTCATGTGTATGGGCAACTGACCTTCACAGCTCGATGTATGAGAACTGCTCTCAAGAGCTGCTCTTTTGTGATAGCCCTGTCGAGCATTCCCCTTCTCTGCTTTGTGACGTTTAGCTTCCCACATATGAGGAATATTCAAGCTTTTACTAATCGACTCAGAAACCTGATGATTGTGGGATGTGAAATGTTGTGAAGGAGCTGAGAACAACTCTTATGAACGTATTTTATTTTATGTGACGGATTCTATTCACTGCACAATTTTTGTGCTCCTCGTACCATGATGCTGATACACAACCTCGCTCTTCAAACGTCACCTTGACAGGTACTCTTCAATTATTTTTTTCGTGTTTTCTTTTTCGCTGTAAGCAGGTCTTCATCGACAATGAGCGCGTACTGTCCAGTGCTATTTACCAGTACCAAAATTAAACCTAATAAACTCTCGGTGTCGGCTGGACGCAAGGCGAGACACTACCCAGAGGAGACACGTGTGTGGGAATGTAACCCGTCATCTTTGGCGTGCCACTGGTACACGCTGCTCTCTGTGAGAACGCGATTTCCATCAGCCACAGCCGACGTAACACATCACGAGAGGCAAGGCATCACTGAAGAACTAAAAATGGAACGGTGGTGTTGAAAGAACTGTAAGGCTGATGAGGATAAAGGTGACTCGGCAAAAGTTTCCAGTTGTGATTCCACCACATGTGCAATAGCAAGCAATGCGGTCGGTTTTATATTTCCATGGTGGTATCACGGCAAGGCAGTCTGAACAACCTTGAGATGCTTTTGAAATGTTGTTTAAACCTACACTTGCTGCCGTGTTGAAGAATGAGTTTGGTGGCAGGGAGTGTCGGGTGTATTGGGAGTAATTAATTGGCCGATAGCATCATAATATACCGGACGCAGTGTATATAAAATGTTGGTCCTGGCTGGCCGTAAGGCTACCTTCTGCCTCCCTGCCTCTATGCGGTTGCTTCATGCCTCAGAGTCATTCTCTCTTTGAATGAATGTGCGCACGTTGAAAATTGTAACTATTATTATCCTTAAAAAGGTGACAATGTCTACCGCTGCTGTTTGTTTACCTTTGTCTTGGCCAAGATCGGGGCGTCTCTCTCCAGCAGCATCTCGATCACCTTCTCGTGCCCACTCCGAGCGGCGCAGTGCAGTGGTGTCAGCCCGTCCTACGTGCCGAGATGAACGAGTCAGTGCTTATTGTTTAATGGGCACGGCACTTCATTTCCAGACATTCTTCAGTCAGCATCGACGTGTTTAAAATGTTATTTTTTTTAAGCGTAATAATCACCTTAAACCTTACATAAGCTCCACAGTTAATGCTGAGTTAAGATCGTGATATTATAATGTCACTCAAGCTGTTACATTACACAGAGCGGTTTGCGAGTTTTCACGTCCATGTGTGCTATTAACTGCTGTAAATGTATTACATTTAACTTAACGTACTTTCTTCTAATAGACAAATGAGTTTTAGACCACGTTTTAGCACGAAAAAAGATGTATAAGTTCATTATCAGTCACTTGTTTGGCTGCGCGGAGGTGAAATTAAGCAAGGCTCTGTAGACCCACAGTAAAGTAGCCACACGTGAACAGCTCTCTGTAGACCTGGAGGCCACTACAGCTGGGTGTGAAGCAACACCTGCACTAATTCCACAGTCCACGTGAGACTGGTGTGGTGTGCGATGTCAGCGGTGGTTTGCGAACCACGCTACAAACTCGGACTCTTGAGTTAAATTCCCAGTCACACAAGTCATCGACACAAAGTGGTTTCTGAACATGTAATGGAGCTTCTCCGATTGGCTGACTCAGGAAAAAGGAAATTAAGTGGTGCAGCGTTCATATATCAGCACTTGGCTTGTTATATGTTTAATAGGTGCTCACTAACCACACGTGAACATCAATAGGGTTGAGACCGGGGATCTTTGGTGACAGCACCGGCAGCAGTGTATTTGTTCCTTGTGCAGGAGGTGTCTGTGGAGAGGCACTGCAAGAAATCATACCCTGGTCTTGGTGTCGATCTTTGCTCCTCGGTCGAGCAGGAGCTTCACCATGTTGGTGTTCCCCCGCTTGGCGGCCACATGGAGAGGAGTGATGCCGTTCTGTAAACCATCGCACAGATTGCGGTCCGACTCTGAGATCAAATCAAAGACAGGGGGCCAAGTGGGTTGGCGCTGACCCAGCGCCGCCACCGAGATCCCGGCCGTGACGCTGGGCGACCACCTGCTGTGGAACTAAATGCTCACGATGCAAGTTAATGATCCAAGCTCTGGCACTACCGATTGTACAAAAACAATCTTATGGTTCATTTACGTTCTAAGAATAAAGGTAATAGTTGCACTGACATGTGACGAGATCTCTTTGCAGTGCATTTAAAAGTTGTGCATTTTGTATGGACGCGCGGGCCTGCTGCGGTCATTCTAGAAGTAGTTCGATGACATCACTCCACGGAGTATTCATGCACACAGGTTGAAGCGATGCTCACCGAGAGAATATCCCAGGTATAGTGTCTTCATCTCAGGACGGCACATTAATAGCATCTGTCCTCAATGGGACATTTTAAAAAACCCCCCAAAAAA
Organism: Mordacia mordax; assembly: GCA_036362905.1. Taxonomy (NCBI): domain Eukaryota; kingdom Metazoa; phylum Chordata; class Hyperoartia; order Petromyzontiformes; family Petromyzontidae; genus Mordacia; species Mordacia mordax. The sequence goes on from JAZEWT010000012.1 coordinate 9,793,070, forward strand.
ATACCGCTGTTTGCTGATTATCCATTCTCGTCGTTGTTGACATGCAATTCTCTTTGTAGCTCTGTGCAGCGCTTTGTGACCCTCGGGTGAACAGCGCTCTATAAATGCAATTATTATTATTATTATAACACCTTCACGACAAATACAGAAGTGGGAAATCAGCTCCCGTAGCGAAAAACAAAAGAAGCGCAGCGAGGGCGACTGTGGTGCAGAGCTCGGCGCGCCTGGTGGACGGTACCCGTGCCGTGAAGTCGACCGCGGCGCCCAGGTTGAGGAGCAGTGTCGCCACATTCATATTGCCGTAGTGCGCCGCGATGTGCAGCGGGGTGAAGCCGCTCTGAATCAAGGAGGAGCGGGATGAGGAGGACGAGGAGAAATACACTTGTGAGTGAGGCTGCTCAGTGCCGATTATCTGATGCCCACTCACAGCACATGTGCAGATTTTTGTTATTTACCCCCACCAGCTCACAGAGCTCAGTCTAGGACTGCTGCGTCCCACTATTGGGGCAAAACTCAGAGTGTTTGTTGAAGAAAACATTCTGCACAAGTGGAATTCAAGGCACCGAAGGATTATTTTATTAGTTCTTTGCCAACTTTTATTTACTTGTGCTTTGATCTATTTAATCACTTTACCAGCATCACTTTAGATTCATTTGCACTAATTAATTACAGGAAATTTGGTTGCAATAAAACATTAAAATAGATAAGCACTCAAAGATGGAGTAAAGGAATGCCTTCCTTTTGATCACGGTCCCAAAAATCTACGAATGAATTTAGATCCACAAGAGCTTAAAATTTGCCTCCAGTGTCACTCGAGACAAAAACAAACATCGAACCTAGCGAACGTGCAACCTAACCTGTAGGAGTTTTCTTTACCAGGTGGATGGTGAAGACAAACAGGTCACGATGCTCTTAAGCCCTCCAACAAAATAAGCGCAATCAGCTTCATTTCTTAAAACTATATTCTTCTGGAGGGGCCATCCACAGGATTGAAAGACTCCCACACGTGGATTGCCACACGTCCCATCAACGCATCATCTTACTCCATAGTGAACCGCGGTGAGGTTACTGCACAAGCAGAATCACTGATATTTGGGGCATTCAGCAAATTCCCAATTAACAAATGCAAGGTAGCACATGTCTTGATGGATATAAAAGCTCATTTTGCACACTCTATCCAAAGGCCATATTGGTATAAAAATAATGTACTGTATTAAAATCAAATTAGTAGCATGTTGTGAAATATATATTTTATGTGCGTGTATCTCTACACAGATGTGAACATGCATACAAATGTGGAAAGCACGTATATATCTGGAGGCTCAGCTGCAAGCGTTCACAGTAGAAAATAAAAGACGCGTCATATCCCGCGTACGGGCGGCGTGTCGGGCGCCGCGGGCCAGGCGCGCCGCGCGGGCGGGCGTGGCACGCGCGTGCTGTTATACCTCGGTGGTTTGGTTCAGCATCATCTGCGAGAGCTGAGCACAAGCCAGGCAGCGTGGAGAAAACAAAGATCACACGTGGGATGATGAGTAACGGAGCCGCGTGCTCGGTGTTGTGCGGCTGCCACCGCGCGCGTGCGCGCGCGCAGCGGGCATCACAAAGCAATGGCCGGTGCCAGTGGGGTATCTGTCGCTCTGCCTGGCTCTCTTCCTCCCCACTGCCTTGCTTCTGAACTCAACCAGGCAGAAAACCAAATGTTCCCGGGTTCACTCAAGCAGTAACCCCAGCACATCCCTCAACCCCCTTATAGATCAGATCCCCCACACCTCCCGCCCCTTACAACTGTGCCTAGCCCCGCGCGCCTCTCCGCTTTATTATTTTCCTAGATACGCCACTGGCTGGGATGCACGTGATAGCGGCGAGACGGTACGAAGGCCCAGCAGCCAATTATGCGCAGCAGCGGCGGCAATGCAAACACGGTGCAGGCGATGCGGCGGCGCTGATCCGCGAGGGATGGCCCTGGTGGAACCTGCCGCTTCCACAGCCGCCTCTCATTCATTACGAAAGCACACCGGAGTGAATGGTTAATACGGTATAATGAAACGTGATCTGAAAATAAAAATTAAAATATTGTGCATTTCTCATGTGAAGCAAAGCCATTTTTGTGTTTACCGTATGACAACATTGTTAAAAAATACATGCACGTCATGCGCAAAAAACATCGTCATCATCATCATCATCAAAATATTGAACAATTTGGTAAAATCTCTTGCAATCGCTTTACTAATCGTTGGATTCTCCTTAACGATATTACATGAATGTATACCACATACTGTATTGCAAATATATATTATTTGTAATAGAATGCGCATTTATAATTTACTTTCGCCATCCTATATTTCCAATGCATATATTATAACCGCACAAAGGACGGCTCTTTAATGACTTCAGAAAATGTAGCATCACAGCCCCCAGGGAGGCGAGTTAGGCACAGTGCCATATATGATAGAGAGGGATTATGTTTTACTCCGTACAAGCAATGAGGCTCTGCGGCAATCCCACACTTGCAGTCAATTACACAAGAAGTCATTTATTATGTTTACTATGCCACTGGCCATTATCAATGATACGAGTTATAATTTGTCACAATACAATTGCAGACATACATCACTGGAATTTAACTTAACTAACGCACAATTATAAGATACATTTTACAATTGCGGTATGCAAATGAATTATGTTTAATACCGCTGTAACAATGATTCCTGCAGAAGCGTCTGAGACCTACAGACACCCATAGGCCCACAGCAGGTGCATCCTCACAACCGCAGACAGTCCCTCCCTACGAGGATCTGTGAAATTACCCCCTCTAAGACCCACGAATAGGTGGCACAGATCGATAGGTAGTTGGATTTGTGTATGTGTTCGTAAATCTTTGTGTGTTCGTATCTTTTTGTGTGAACAGAAATCTTTGTATGTGTGTCTGTAGATGTATGGGGAGTGGTAGTGCAGCTGTCAACATGCTACATCATGGACCAAGCGACCTGAGTTCGAGTCCCACTCATAGTAGGTGAAGATTTAATATGTCCTAGGCTTCTTCCAAGTTGACTAAGTCTCAAATGAGTACTTGGTGCAGTGTGTAAACATCAGATTAGCGATACAAGGGCAGGTGCGCGTGGTGCTAGATACCTACCCCTTTATGTGGCGGGATAGTCTTCATAGGTACTTGCTAACAGCACTTTACCTTACAGAATACTAAGTCTATATGAGGAACCTTTATCTTTGTGTGTATAATTGCGTGCGTATGTATATTATTATCCACTTGATTAGCAACAAAGTCTTTAGTGAGCCTCGAGAAATTTTCAGAAGAGCGTAGCGATTTTTTGCAGGAGGGGTGATGTTGCAGTGCAATCTCAAATGAGAAATGTGGGCAGACGTTGTCAGCAATACCGGTTACATTATTTTTCATCACGCGTGTCATTGTGTGAACCTACACACACGAGTGCGTTCATACAGACGTGCGTGCATCAGCGTGCGCGCACAAGCGTGGGTGCGTGCGCGCGCGCGCGTGCACAGCGGCTCCACTACCTTGGAGGTGACGTCGGCATTGTGTTCGTGCTGCAAAAGCAGCGCGGCGGCGTTGGTGTCGTCCTTGCGCGCGGCGATGTGCAGCGCCGGCAGCCGCACCTTGCCCTTCGTGTCGCTCTCAAGAAGCAGCCCCACCACCTGGTCGTGGCCCTGCTGGAGCGCCACGGCCAGAGGCGTGAACCCATCCTACAATGCGCACGCACGCCAGTCACTACCGACGCGGAGACTTTTTGGGGGGCCGGCTGTCCAGCTTCCCGATGACCGAGAAGCTCCCGGCACACGGAGCCGACACATCAGACATCGTGCTGAACGGCACGTGGCGTAACCTGAAAAAACGGAATTTGAAAGCCGCACCGACGTGCACAGAGTAAGATTGAAAATCGATATTGAATCGAAAGCCCCTCTCACAAACTTCCCAGTGCATGGTCAACAATTGTCCTCTGCTGCCCCAAGTCTGACAGTCCTTTCCCCCAGCGATTGCACTGGTGACTCCCTGCCCCTGCTAAAGTCCATATTCAGGACTCTCTTGTGCCTGTGATTGGCTGCCTCTACGCGAATTAAATAATCACTCGACTGCACACTCAAAAATCAGTAACCCACAAAGCCATGGCTGGGCCAATTACAGAAAACATTCCTCTACGTAACAGGTGAGAGCAACATGATGGCAAATAGCAGCCACAAAAGCCCAAAGTGATTTCTTGATAATGTGAGCATGGATGCGATGCTAAGACAAGCACTGCTGACCTCACCACAAAGTAGTCCTCATTTAATCAACTTCAGATGGATGATGATAGACTTAGTCAACTAAAGTAATCTCCAAACAGTATTTAAATTAATAACTTTCTGATTGTGCGAGCCACTCGCTCTTCCACTGAGCCACCAAAACAACACGAGAAGTTACCTCTGTCGCCACACTCTGGTTGGCCCCATTGTCCAGCAGAAACTTGACGATCTCCAGGTGGTTCTCCTGCGCTGCCATGTAGAGCGGGGTGAAGCCATTCTGTGCAGAAAGACAAAGACTCGCTGCGGTGGCCACTCCGAGTGATGGATGCGCGCAGTCACGTTGCGAGTGACGGCCGCCAGCACCGGGCATGGTCTTTGCCCCCCTCTTCTTCTGGTCTCTGCCCTCCCCTCAACGTGGTCTATGCCCTCTCCCTTTGCCATGGTCTCTGCTGCACCCCCCCCCCCAGCATGGTCTCTGCCCCCAGGGCATTTTCTCTGCCCCCAGGGCACGATCTCTGCCCAGATTTTTCATTAAACCCGCATTGGCTTCCTTGCAGCTTAATTGCATGCTAGTCAATATGGTAGGCGTACATTAATACAATATAGACCTACAATAAACCGCACATAAGCACACAGTATACGATGCAGGTCTGATATAAGCAAAACGCTTATATGACACCAGTTTCTGCTCTGATTTCTATTTTCTCCATTGCTCTGCTTTTACAGTATGTAATTATGTTTTGTCATGTTAGTGAGCAAGTGCCTCTTACAAGTAATACTGTCCTGGTTTCTTGATTTCTCATCTAGTGAAATAAAATATACTTAAACGTCAACACAAGGACACTTTTGATATAAGCGCATCTGGCTGTGCTCCCAAGCAGTGTTTATATCCAATCCCTCCAAATTATTTCCTGTGCAAATTAGCAATGAGGGAGTGCTCATCTCCTGTTTTAAAGCCCGCAGGCTATGATAGAATATCTACATTCCTAAATTGGGGGTACGCTTCTCAACAGTAAAACCACTGTCGACTTCCCCCAGAGTGGTACTCCTATTATGGATATCGGAGGGATGATTGACTGGGTCATTCCCCAATCAGCATTTCAAATCAGAAACTTTTTGATTGGGAGCAGCTTTTAGGAATCTTCTTTTTACAAGAGGCTTGTGCCACATCAGGATATTTGACAAATTCCACTGTGTGTTACGTAGGACGAGGAATTGGGATGCTTGTAGTTTAGGCTGTGATGAAGAAAGCGAAGCGGACAGCAGATGCGCTGAGCGTGCGTGACAACATTAAAGCGAGCAAGCAGCGGCAGGAAGCTCCCGCTGTCCGCTCATCCCCATCACGAGCAAACACGGCAGGAGCGGATAAAGAGTGTGCCCAGTGGCTCGATGATCCCACCTGGAAACATCTTCCACATTTCCCCACCGATGATGAATAATAAATTATTCTGCGGCAATGGATTTTTTATTTTGCAAACCACAATCAAAAGCTCTTCGCTTTGAAGTGACAGTTTTTTTAGCAGGCGTTAAACAGTAACTGTTGGCTATTGCACAAAAGGATGTGGGCGATTCGTGCAAATATGTTTTTTTTTAAATAGGTATTAAATACAGTACAATCTGTACGTAGTAAATACTGTATATAGCAGTCTCTAAGTGCAATTTCATTCAACTGATGATTCAATCTGTTTCCTGTATTTCACGTGTTATAGAATTGGGAGAGCATGAATTGGAAATTGTTATTTCAGCACTCTTAATAATGGCCACCCTGCGTCCCCCCCCCAGCACAGTCCAATGGAGAAGTCCTTACTGTTGTTGCTTAGCAACAACCTCAATCTCATCCAATCAGATTTCTCTCGGGATCCATCACTATGGTAACCGCTCCTTCACCATGACGGTTGCACAAATGTGGCCAGACAACATGGGCCGTACCACTGAGGCACCTTTATATTCATGCGATTTAATTAAAACATTTCTTTTTTCCTGTCCTTATCTTCATACAACAATATTAATTGGCCTCTGAAACGTGCTTTGAGAAGCATTCAGAGTTACATCTTAATGAGGACTACGAAATTCGCCAGAGAGAAGAATTTTTATAAATACCCTGATGCACACATACGAAGCCCGTAACTGTGTGCGCAGGCCGTGTACAGTACCGTATGTTTATGCGTGAACATTCACAACGTAAAACGTGTACGCACTATTGCCACGTGGTGATCAGAACAATTCGATTTCCAATACACGGGCGTATGTCATCAGTGAGGTGTTGTATGATTACATGCCCGATGATAAATGTATTTAAATGTTAATCGTTTGATTGTAACCCTTGCATTGGTTTTACTTCACGGTGGATTTAGGGAGGCAACTGACGCGCACAGGACCACCAGGCTTGCAGCATCAGTCGGCCTGCGACAATTATCACCCCCCTCCTACTCAATGCTGGGTCGCCTTGGCTGTCAAAAAATCCAATACCTAGCAATGCCATGGTAACACAGTAAATAAATGCTGTTTAAAGAATGCATGTGTAGATTAATTAATATAAAGGTACTATGGGTATCATTGCATTCCAAGATTTTTCGAGGTGGTGGTTGGGGATGCCCTCATCTACCAGTGGATTGACCATGACTGATGATAAACATACATTGTAGCAGACACCAATCCCGTCGTTATCTTCATATACAAATGAATAATCATATATGTACGAGTTTTCAGTTTATATTCGTGGATAATTACGTCTCAGCGGCCAAATATAGCCAGACAGTGGTGGCTACACATGCCTGTAATCCAGCAGTGTGAGTGCCAGGGTTGGTGGACCACATAAATGCCTCGAAACCCCTTTCCCGTGTGTGTTGAGTAGGTGCTGTACCGCCACTCGCCAAAAGAAGGCAGTACAGCAAACCACACACCAATGTCATGTCCCTTGTGTATGGGTTTTCTGCAGACGCTCTGATTTCGTCCCACACGTATAAACCTTCTGATGGCTGAAAATAAAAATCATAATATATAGAGGAATACAGAACGTGCCAATTATTGCCAGTGCATCATTGGTTGGCTGTCTTCCTGCTTGTCTGTGGTTCCTTAGTGATGGTAAAAAAGCAATTTGCATTCACGATGCTGCTTTATAAAACTAAATTGATTGTTTATTTCATAACTATACATACTTATGATGGTATGTATCGTTCAGAAGTAATCGTGTTGGCTAGCTATGGGCAGCATTTCAAAGCATTCGTAATAGCCACACTCATCAACATCATATCACTGCAGCTTGTAACTTCAATGCACAGCTAATTTTATTTGTAAATCTAAAAACAGAAATTTCTACTTTGTAATGATGTAGGTTTTCACGGCTCGATGCATGATGATCGCCTGAGGATGCCTCCAACGTGTGAGGCGAAACGTCGCGAGGAGAGGAGAGAGAGCCATCGACGCGGCTGTCCCGAGAGAGCAGCTTTTCGAAGCAATCATCAATTTCTACTTTATCAATGTCTGCGAGATGCAATGTTGAAGCGTTACTGGAATAATAATCGTCAATTTTATAAATGCTTCTGACTGCTGCATTTGACCAACAATATATTATTTTTTATAAATGCACCAAGATGTTTCAGTGTTTGTGTGTTTGTATATTGCAGATTGTTAGCAGACAGAACATGATGTGACAAGTACCCCACGTCTTGTATCATACTAACCTGTGACTGAGCATTGATGTTGGCACCAAACTCCACCAGAACCCTGACAATGTCAGTCTGGCCAGCGAGTGCCGCTATGTGTAACGCTGTGTTTCCTTTCTGTAGGTCAGGCACAGTCCCACGAACAGACAAAAACACATCACAAAGCTCAGTGATATTGCCAGACTGATGGAGGTGTGTTATCAGTGACCTCACATTAAGGTCGACAGAGCATACATGGGAGTCTCAGGGAGTCTCGCTGTTCTTGGCCAGCCCCGTCACAAGAGACCTCAAGCTTGCAAAGCAGCAACAGCATTCCGCCTGTGGTGATCATCGTCACATTCCATCTGCCTCCTCCTAAACTCTCGCCACCCATCTTTCTCTCGGTCGCCCTCTGCCTCTGTTTCCTTCCACTAGAGATACCATAGAGTGGTGATGCCATGACCACGCCAGGCACTCTTATCTCCCCAGGCTGATCTGTACACATTACGTCAATTGCTAATTTTGGGTCAAGCACGTGCCAAAGATTGTCTAGATCCACCGTTTTCGACTGGTGGGTCACAACATGCGTACCAGCGTCTTTACTGCCAGTTGGTTGCAGAGATGACTTACTGCATGTATTAACGGAACAACAACAACCTCCCGACCAAACTTAGCAAATTAATGTAAATAAATGTATGTCCAAAACCCCAACAACATCACTGAGCAGCATTTTCATAATCTTGTTATGATGCCAATCGTGAGTGCTTAACTTTGACACCTGCTATGTATCTTTGCTGCTATGGAAATGCTATATCCTTCACCTACTTCCAAACCTCACACCCATGCACAGTTGTTATTTGTTTGGTTGATGTCATGGTGTTTCATTTGTGTCGTGGCTTCTATTGGCTTTCTAAAGCCAAACACATGTGCAAAAATATACCAACCAATCTGTCTCTCCACACGGAACTAACGCACCTACTTTGACAAAACATCACGTTTCGCTCTTTTAAGAATCACATTTTAGCGTGCATTAATTAAGAAATCTCATCTAATTAAGAAATACCCAAAGATGGAATAACGTATTCCATAATATAACAAGCATCTTGTTCCACACATTTGTTATTTCATTCCCAAAACTCAAATGCTAACATCCCAACTTTAAACAAAACCTTCAAACGATTGCACTCGTGCCTTTGCACGAGTACACACACACACACACGTTTTCTGTATCAATATCACGGTTGCCGAGTATTGACCCAAGACGCCAGAAACGCTAAGTGGTCAGCGACAAAGAGCACTGATCACAAGAGCTGGCCGCTGCAGCTGCCTCGTTCCCACCTTCGTGGCCGTGTCGATCTCGGCTTCCCGCTTCAACAGCTCCGTCACCACGTCCACATGCCCCTCTTTGGAGGCCAGGTGCAGTGCGTTGAGTCCATTCTGCGAACACAGACACGGAGCTCTCCTCTGATCGCCCTCAACAGACGGCAACGTGACCAAGCATCACCCGCATGGGCGCTGCTTGTCCCAGAGGTTCCCGGTTCTATTCCAGAGGCCGCTCTGATTAATGCTGCAGTTGCAATAACGAACTTCACAAAGGTCATCTAATATCCCCAGACATCATTCGCAAGAGAGCACCATTGTTTGCAAGTGTCAGAGTCCACATTTTCCACTTGCAAATTGAAGATGCTTGAAGAGGTCTCCAACACGGGAGCGGAAACGTGGTAAAGAAGAGGCTAAAAACGCTCGCCACGGCGAGCCTGAAAGAATAGATTTTAAAAGCAATTTTAATACTGTATGGTTAATTGATAAATTAAACTCATTGGGTTGGTATAGTCACCGCACCACAGTGACAGTCAGTCTACAGAATTTCTCTGTGAAGTATTACTCACCAACAGAAAATCATTGTGTGAACATCATTCATAACCTCTCATCTCATTATCTGAAACCGCTTAATCCTATATAGGGTCACGGTGAAGCCGGAGCCTATCCCGGAAACATAGGGCGTAAGGCAGGAATACACCCGACGACGGGACGCCGGTCCATCGCCGGGCATTGCGGGACAATTTTAGTCTGCGAGCCAATCAACCTATCCAGGAGCATGCTTTTGGACTGTGGGAGGAAACCGGAGTACCCGGCGAAAACCCACGCGGACACGGGGAGAGCATGCAAACTCCACACAGAAAGGCACCGGAGCCGAGAGACTCGAACCCGGGACCTTCTTGCTGTGAGGCGTCAGCGCTAACCACTGCGCCACCGCGCCGCCCTCATTCATAACCCGTGGTTACTAAAACAATCACAAATATTCACTGAAGCAAATCTTAATAATCAATACATTACAATCATTGTGCATCCTAAAGTATGTGCTAAAATCTGGACGAGTCATATATAATTTATAGAGTCATTTTATGCAACAACTATTGTCAGCACAGCTCTTCAGTACTCCTGAGTAAGTTTTTGTGGTTGTGCTGTTACATTTTCTGATGCTTTCCGGGATGTGCCACATTGTTGCGCACGATTCTCCAACGTTGTGATCGACCGAAGAGCTATGATACAGCTGTTTGGCAGCGACATGGTGAAATCAAACGCGTAATATTTAAACGTAGGAGCAGCGTCTGTGCACGAATAAACGATTACGCCTGGACTCTCAGTCATGGCTCGGCTCCAAGCTTGGCTCTACTGCAAGTGAGCTGGTTAAGAGCCACGCTCTACTTGCGCCAGCTCTGAGCCAGCACGGTCTCGGCTGCACTCAGCGTTCCCACGAGCTGAGCCTGAGCTGGTCCATGGCTTTGAAAACCACCAAACGGCTCCAGCCTGAGCCTAGCAGCACCACGAGTGGAGTGAAGAATCTGGGCGTCGTGCGCATGGTGCCGTCGGCAAGTGGGGGGCCAGCACCTGGTTTGAAGTGTTGATGTCCATGCCTCCCTTGAGGTGGTCCATGAGCCTCTCAAGGTTGCCATTGCGAGCAGCGCGTAAGAAGCTGGTCGCTGCGTCTGACTGCAAAGACAAAAAGAAGATCATGCAGCAGCGGCAGCAGTGACCATAGCGCATAGGTATCGGTACTGGGTGTGCAAGCGATGCATTCATTACGACAGACTACTTGAGCAGTACTGCATCCACGTCAATGTAACTAAATAACATTTTCACTGAGTAATAATTCCACAAAACAAAAACAACTGTAAGTGCGAAACGATCACCCCACGCCACAAATTTATGGATATGATGTAACAAATTTTGTCTTATGTTTTACAATTGCTGCACACAAGAAAGTACTGTTTTAGCCTAAACTTAACGAGATAAAGATATTGAATCTACACGTTTAGTGAACTAAACTCATATAATCATGAACTAAGAATGAAAAATGTAAACAGAAATTTTACGTCTCATCTCATTATCTGAAACCGCTTAATCCTATATAGGGTCACGGTGAGCCGGAGCCTATCCCGGAAACACCGGGCGTAAGGCAGGAATACACCCGACGACGGGACGCCGGTCCATCGCCGGGCATTGCGGGACAATTTTAGTCTGCGAGCCAATCAACCTATCCAGGAGCATGCTTTTGGACTGTGGGAGGAAACCAGAGTACCCGGCGAAAACCCACGCGGACACGGGGAGAGCATGCAAACTCCACACAGAAAGGCACCCGAGCCGAGAGACTCGAACCCGGGACCTTCTTGCTGTGAGGCGTCAGCGCTAACCACTGCGCCACCGCGCCGCCCTTAAAATATAATCGTGTATCATGCAGCACATTTGCTTCCTGCAGCTCTACTGAAAACTGTATAAGACGCTGAAATATTTAGAACTACAACATGCCTTATCAGGCTGATACACATTATACATTGTCATTATGTAGGTTGGGCGGCACGGTGGCCCAGTGGTTAGCGCTGTCGCCTCACAGCAAGAAGGTCCCGGGTTCGAATCTCTCGGCTCGGGTGCCTTTCTGTGTGGAGTTTGCATGCTCTCCCCGTGTCCGCGTGGGTTTTCGCTGGGCACTCCGGTTTCCTCCCACAGTCCAAAAGCATGCTGCCGCATAGGTTAATTGGCTCGCAGGCTAAATTGCCCCGCAGTGCCCGGCGATGGACTGGCGTCCCATCGTCGGTATATCCTTGCCTTGCGCCCTGTGTCTGCCGGGATAGGCTCCGTGCTCACCGTGACCCTGTATAGGACTAAGCGGTTTCAGATAATGAGATGAGATGAGATTATGTAGGTTTTCACGGGTCGATGCCGAGAGATCAGCTTTTCGAAGCAATTATCATTATACATTATTAAAATCGTGATGTTTTTTTGCAATAGTAAAAAAAATACTTGATTTTGACCTTATCAGGAAAATGAAGGCATCATGCTGAAGTGATGAGCTAATATTCGATAGCCACTAGAGTTGATGGTTCTTATAAATCAAGAAACAATTGGCTCAGAATGACGATGACTGTTAAGGGAATTGTTTATGTCACCAACGTCCCTTTATCGAGATGAAAGAAATCAAACGTTAACTTTTTAACCTTGCCTCCAAAGACAGGCACCTGGAGCTGTGTGAGATCATGTAGTTCACAGATCTCACTGACATCTGCGAAATGAGTGATAATGGCACCTGAAGTTTTGACCAAAAAAACATATTTTCCCAGGCTCAGCATTACTCGTCTGAGCTGCTTCTCTTCAAAGGTGACTCTAAGATGTATGGCCAATGTCAAATCTGGTACGATCACACGGAGTGTACAAAGAATCAAGGCTTTTTTCACTTTATTCCCACCGTCTTCCAGCTGCGCACCGTCCACTGCCTCGGACCCATAGACTGGTGCCACATGTTAGAGCTGGACACACATGAAAAACTCCGCTGGGTTTAAAAGGCATTCACATAACAGGGGCAAAACGATGCTTCCACAGCCAAACGCAGTACATCGGCTATGTGGCTTTGGTTAATGGCATGAGCCAGCTACAAAAACGTGTCGCTCCTGAATTCACAATTAAGGACACATGGTTTATTGATGGAGCACGCATCACCAAAGTCAGACAATAATAATAAAGTGCCTGCATCCTACGCAGAACACAGTACATCAGCATGTGCATTATGTAAAAGTCTGTTGGCACACCACATAATTCCTAATCCAGGATGATGTAGTGATGCCCTCTTAAACTGTGCCACTCCTAAACTTATCAGCTTCACTTGACCGAGGATTGTGCCCACCATTTATAACCAGCAATTTATAATTGTTAGAGGTAATGGGTGACGGCAACATGAACAGCTCCATTTGTAATGTGATGGCCAATTGAAAAATGTTCACTTCAATATCTTGCTTCCACCATAATCAAGTGGAATTATTTGGTGTATTCATGAATCAAATACAAACAGCTACCGGTAGCTGGTGGAAAATCGAATGTACATTTTTTAATGGGAAATCTGTAGTTTGTGATGTTATTTTTGGCATCTGTAAAAAACAATAAAATTCCCTTGTGTTTCCATTAGTTATTTCTTTGGTGCAGCACATAATACACGGCGGGAATTAATGAACCACTTTTAAGGCATATGAGCAACTACATTTTGCTCAATATATATTATGCCCATTACTCAATCTGTCTGTCAATCTGAGGACAAGTCACATACTTTTCAGAAAAAAAAACTACTAATCTGAATTATTTCCTTACCCAGATCCATGTTCAGTTCTTGATCAATATCGACTAAAGGATGCTTATGAAAATGCATTTCATACTGTACATATTTTAAACATTGTGGACCCAATCAATGAGCCTGCACGTTAGCACACATGCACATGGGGTGGGCTCTAGTGTCTAACGTCCTCAGCTAGTTGCGTGTATGGTGGCCTCGCCGTGCACACAGCTAGCTCTCTCTCCACTTGAATTCCCTAGCACAAAATAAAAGCAACCCAAATGTACTGGTTTGCCAGCTTGTTTGAACCTAGCAGCCAGTCTAGAATCTACTGCACCAATATGCAGTGTTATAAAAACGGGTCGTCTAGTTGGCAGATCTGAGATCCAGACTTAGCCATAGTTCACACTGTGAGCCATCGTGTGCCGGTGAAGTTCAGAAGAGGCAGGGAAGACATCTATTAACTTTTCCCTGAGCCCGGGATTTGCTTATCAGATCTGGGCGTGAACTTGAGTTGCTGTTATTTTAAACAAAGGAACGTGAGGAGAAGGCCACTCTGACACAACAGATTTCCCTTAACAAGGGCAAGAATTTCCCATTGAGGTAATGCCAACGGGTGCTGTCAGCGAACACGTGTTAATATGTATGCACGCACCTATAAAGGCGATGGCGTGGCCTTCACGCTGAATTTGTATAACGCAGTGGAAGGGCGGCAGTGTAAACATAACCAGACGAGTTATTTACAAAGGCCACACAGGGCATTTTCATTTTAAAACAATCCTGTTAACCGGTCGCTGAGGTGGACAATAGATGCTTGCCATACAGTGAATATAGCGGTTATACACAGGCTGAAGGTTCCATAAGGCACAGCATTCGCCAAGCGCAAATGTCTCAGATATTATCCTCGAGCAGTCGACGAGAGAAATTACAAACGAGGAGCAGCTCTAAAGTTCATCAACAGTTTCCGCAACAAAACACAACGTCAAATTTGCGGAAAGCAACTACGTTACAGTGAGAATGTGGCTCTCTGGTGAGGTTCAAACACACCTCACAAGGAAACCCTCCCCATGACGAGCCGGTGCCACGCCGGTGCAGCGGCCACAGTTAAACCTCCACGAACCTCCTCACGCCTGCATTCCAACCGGGCACACTGTATAAACCCTGGTCTTATGGACGGACGGTTCAGAAAAAAATATTAGCTAAAAAAAATACAGGTTAAAAACGCGGCTTACTGTTTCCAAAAGGTTTCTTTTCTTCCGCACAGCCATTGTTTGCTCAGCTACTCAGGTAGAACGTGACGAGAGGCGTTTTATTTGCAGCGGCGACGGACCCCGTGGCTCCGTCTCTCTGGCTCCGATCTCATCTATAAATACGGCGTGCGTGCGCTGCGCTGCGCCCGGCCCACGGGTGGCGGATGCGCGTCCAGATTCCTGGCCGCTCACGTTGGTTGAGCGCCCGGATCTCGATGCAGAACACTCGCGTGCGTGTGCGTGCGTGCGTGTGCGTGCGCTCGTGCTGTGCCCCGTCGATGTGGTGGTATTCTTAGCACGAGAATGTCTTCGCTGTTTGCTTTGGAAATGAAATTGGTGGAAAGTTTTGCTAGGAAATGCAGCACTCCGGCAACGAACCGCGCGCAACTGCGTAGCACGGCAAATGTGGAGCTGTGGCGCATCTACAAGACGCTTAATTAAGAGGGCTGCACAAGGGAACGCTTTGGATGCCAGAGAATTATGTCCAAATACCCCACTTACTGTACTCACAGCAGCAGTTACATTTGAACAAAACAGCAAAAAGTGGCCGGGTTCTGAACGCAATGGACACATTTTTTTGGCATGCAGCACATATTTTCCAAAAAGCCAATTTTGCTCCTGTGACGTTACTGGAAGTGAAACGAAAATATTTGAATATTTTATTTACGTGATGATGAGGCCATCACGATTTCTCTTTGGGAGCACGTGATCATACACGTTACTTTGGTCTCTTAAGTACAGTACAACATTTTATATTCCACTAAATCCACCTTTGCCTTTGTTATACGTGTTTTATGAACCTTTCTTGGAATATAAATAAGGATTTTTTGTTTTAATGCTATAATATAAGGTAACAAAAATACGTAAATTGCGTAATACCTCACACAGTAGAATGATAAAATCTATGAGCATGACAGGGCTGTGTACACATCAACCAGGCCTAGACACTACTCTCACGTGGGTTAATCCCAATTGTAAAAAATCATTACACAAAGAGGTCAAACGTATTTAGAAACATCGTACAGGCTCAGTAAATAACTTCTGATTTAACTGACGCACAGGAAAACAAGTGTTGATAATCACGAACACGGGTACAGTAATTTTGATTTAATGCTCAATGATTAGCCTGCCTTTGTCGTCAACAAAAAAATACCTGATGTATTTTAGTTTTTATATTGAGGTGGATTTGACTGGAAAAACAAGAGAGTAGAGGCTGAAAAATATCCAAAACCTGTACCTTGAGTGCACTGCAAGGAACAGCGAGACATAAAAATATATGAGACGAGACAGAGTGACAGGGGAAAAAATTAAACTGAGACAGTGAGAGACAGAGACAAAGGCATGGACAGAGGGAGACAGACACAGCGACAAATATGCAGTCATATAAATGAAAATAGTGTACAGATGTACCAGCTTATTGAAAATAAACATGAAACGTTTCACTTAAATCAGGTTAAAAACAAAATTATTTGTCAAAATAGTATAAAGTTCAATACAGTGAACCCCATATACAAAGTCATACAAATCACTGGCAAAGTGGCATACTGCACTTATCTTTAGTGTATGCCTATACCCTTTGTCCCACCACAACCCCTAACAGCTGGTATTATACTATACATGCGTAAAATAATAATATAAAACCAGCAGTATTGTCTCCTTAAAGATCTTAAGTGGAACGATGGTGCTTACAAAAGTGTATTAATCGCCTTGATGCTACATTAATGTATGACAAACCCGTAAATTTAAAATCCAAAACACGCGTTTACTCATGGTGGAAGCTGATGTGCACGCAGACTCAGACCGGCCTGCTCACTAGATGGTTGAAGGCCCTAAGCAAAACCATTATTTCAATCAAAACAATAGTCACACGACAGCAGAAACAGTGAGGCAGCTAAGTAAGATACATGTAGAGAGAGAGTGAGATGAGAAAATAAGCGTACTTATTTTACGTGCCGATTGGCTTGCTCTGTTTATTAGAATTTTAACGAGCTAGCATTTGATGTGCTCCTATTTTCTGCATGAATATGAGGCCCCTTGAGCTGCTTGGGGCCACAAGCGTTACTTATACTTCACGCTGCCGCTGAAGCAGATGCCTTGAAACGTCGGAGCGGCGTTCCCGGATTGTGTGGGCAGTCAGCCGACGAGCGATGTTCGCACGGCGACCAGTAGGCATATTCAAAGAAGCCCTGCCTGGAGCATAGGCTACAAACACCGGTCCTTGAGATCCACCCACCACGTTCACTGATTAATGGATGGCTGCCACGCTCCAAGCTCACTCGAGGACAGATATGGAGACTGATGATTGCTTCGAAAAGCTGCTCTCTCGGGACAGCCGCGTCGTTCGCTTCCTTTCCTCTCCTCACAACGTTTCGCCTCACACGTTAGAGGCATCCTCAAGCGCAGTATGTGTGTGCAGTGCCTCTTGCTCCTATATATATAAGTGGGTCTATGTATGTGTCGAGTCATCTTTTGTTGTTTGGGGTCTACATCTGAACCATCTCATCTCATCTCATTATCTGAAACCGCTTAATCCTATATAGGGTCACGGTGAAGCCGGAGCCTATCCCGGAAACACAGGGCGTAAGGCAGGAATACACCCGACGACGGGACGCCGGTCCATCGCCGGGCATTGCGGGACAATTTTAGTCTGCGAGCCAATCAACCTATCCAGGAGCATGCTTTTGGACTGTGGGAGGAAACCGGAGTACCCGGCGAAAACCCACGCGGACACGGGGAGAGCATGCAAACTCCACACAGAAAGGCACCGGAGCCGAGAGACTCGAACCCGGGACCTTCTTGCTGTGAGGCGTCAGCGCTAACCACTGCGCCACCGCGCCGCCCACATCTGAATCACATTAACACTAATCTCCTTGTCCTATTCACACCCTGGAACTGCAATAACCCCCTCCTGCTTTGTCTGTGGATAGTCCCCTAATTTGCATCTCATGACAGAACCTCCCACACACCTTGTGACCCCCCTCTGATGTCCACACCCCTTTCACACCACTACCTTTCACACCACTGGCACCACAGACAAACTTTGCAAATACCTTTAAAACTATAAATTAAAACAGTCTTCACAACCCACCAGAAGATACAAGACGCACTCAAATCACCTAAAGACTGACTACCATTACAGATAGAAGGCGTATATTGCATTCCTTGCAGCAACTGTGAGGAAGTCTACATCGGACAAACAGGAAGAACAATAGCCACAAGAAAAAGAGAACACGAGGCAGCAGTACGTTTGCGGCACATGGATAAATCAACAACAGCAGAACATAGTGTAGATAAACAACATAGAACGATTTTGATAAGATACGAGTACTAGCAGCCATCCGCCATAAAGGTCCAAGATTAATTTGTGAAGCAATTGAGATTCACAAGACAAAAAATACAATGAACCGAAAACAAGAAATTAATATAAAGCTTAGCCAAACCTGGAGGCCAGTTATCGAAGTAAGCAATGCAAAGTTATTGAGCTATGGGGTGTGGGCATCAGAGGGTGGTCATAAGGTGTGTGGGAGGTTCATTCATGAGATGGCGATAGTGTGGCACAAGGAGAGAATGGTGCAAATATAATGCCGGGCAGTAAATAGAGAGGATCTAGTCCCGAGAAGGCAGCGTGACATCTGGTGTTGCCCGAGCATGTGCGACATGTTAACGGGACTGTGGGCACTGTTTGATTAAACAAGTGGGAAGACACAAGACTGGAGAGCGTACGATACACGTGGTAGCTGCGGTGTCTGAGTTCTCACGAGAGCAGTTCAGAGGCACTGCAATAAGCGCTGCGCGTGTGTGACTGAACGAGTAAACAGTTCTGCTGCTGGTCGAGGCACTGGGTTCACACGTGGGGAGCGGCCGGGTGCTGGAAGTTTGCTCGGGAGGAAGTCCTGAGTGTGGACGAGGAGGGTGTGAGTTGACCCGTGGTCACCAGGGTTCTGTGAGTACTTTGGGGAGACGAGTGCGTGTTGAGGTAAAACCCGAGAGGAACCGATCCCATCCTTACGCATGCAGCACGCGCCAGATAGGTAGGACTATCTGGGCTAGCGGAGCACGGAGTGCAGCCAAACAGTGAGATGTCTCTTATACACACAGTTATACAACCGCGAAACAAAATTACAAATGGCTTTATTGAAAGCACTTTTTGTAAAAAAAAAATATAAACATGCAATTTGTGCAATTAGATTGCATTGTAGTTAATCTCTGTAAGCACCAATTTTACCACCAGTGTCTTACATGCCACCACCTTTACACATATGCCCTACATAATGTCACAGCGTGTTTGCTCGAGTGCCTCGGTATTAGGGACCAACATTATGGGCTACAGTCACAGAGCCACTCACACCGCACGCTGCTTCTGATCAGCGCCTACGTTGACCTTTAATGGCACGGGCACGTGAATTCCACAACGTGGCTGTCACAAGCGCAGTAGCGCAGTGTGTCTGCGTGCCTCCATGGCTCTTGCTCCACAATCTCACAAATGCCCTTTGGACCTTGTAACACCATCTAATTGATTCCAGTCACCTACCAATGCTGCTGCAGTGACAACAATTAAGCTATCTGTGCCCTCGTTTATCGTTCGCAAACAGGCAAAATTAGTCTGTATGTAGGTGTTAGGCAGATTATTGCATCGAAAAAGTGGCAAGAGCTCGGGGAGGCCTTTGTCCAGTGGTCAATTCACCATGGTTGATACTCAAGCGCGCAGGGTAAATATTTCCTTGTGAAGTCATTATAAATCGAAATAAAAGACAATTCTGACTAAGCAACTACCACTTGGTACAATGGCTGTGTCCTTGTATTTCCCCCCATATGGATTTGTTCATTCAGCAAGCTCTTATAATTATCATGGGAAGAAAGATCCACATCAAACAATTCACCCTGTGTGGCGTGTGGGCAGCATCCTTTGTACTATGTTCGCATATCTCAATGTGCTCTTGGAGTCTAAATAAAGACGCTCCTTCATTCAAATTAATAAATCATTGTACTTAGAAAATGCCCTCGGGGATTTGTATTGGCCGTACTGATTACCCTATCCACACGGACGACCTTCTGGGTCAGAACCAGGAGACATCTCTCCTGCAATGTGATAAACTGTAGATCCAGCTCCACGTGCAATCCATCCGAGTAAAAGCAGCATGATAAAACTAGCACGACGAAACTAGCATGACAAAACTAGCATGACGAAACTAGCCTGGTGACAGTCCAGCGAAATGTGCCCATGAGATTATTTCAATACAACTGGCCAGAGAAACGAGCTTTCCATCAGATGACAATATCCATTCACGATAGCAATCCCTAGCATCATTGCCCATAACATTCGACATGCGATGTGAGTGATAAGCAGCCCCACGTGTCCATCGCTCCATCTGAAACTAGCAAGAGACATACGGTTCCTAATGTCAAACAGAAAACGTTCAGAGGATGCACGGCAAATCGCAGTTCGTGCCATTTGCGGTGGTGATGCAGAGCATGTGACACTACACGACTGCCACATTACTATGTCAATAACAGCTGGAAATGCGCCACTCTTGCAGTCTATAAATAATCTACCGGAAGCTTCTGGAAAATTGAATGGCATTTCATAAGTTTGTGTATATAAAAGTATACGGGACACGTACTGTGCTGCTGCACTTTTAAGGTAGGCAGAGTGTTTAAACGGCTGTTTGTCTTAAGCGAGAGTGGTAAATAATGACTGTACTGAATTTTAGATTTGCCTTTTGTCGTATCGCCTTATCGCACTTTGCTGAAGGCTCTTGCCTAAATGAAAAAAAAGTCAGGTTGTACACGTGTATTACACAATTAACGCTCTAGATTACACAATTAATGCTAATGCAGCCGTGAGCACGAAAAATTGCCCGCAGGTACCTTTTCAGAGAGGGAACTGCAGTGACACATTTGGTTCTTGGCTCATTCCTGAATGCTATGGCGATTTAAATAATGCCAGTAAGTTCTCCTATTTTATTTATCATAGCAAAAGTTCATTCTTTCACAGACATTCGATTTTAAATACTGGCAAATGAGACAAAAAACATACATATATCACGATGCATTAAAGCAGGTTGGCACGGTGGTGCAGTAGCACTACCTACCGCCTTTTGGTGTGAAAGTCTCAGTTCGATTCCAAGCCCAGCTGTCCTGTGTAAAGTTTGAATGCTCTTCCCATATCCGTTTGTGTTTTTGCCTGGTACTCGGGTTTGCTCACACAGTCCAAGGACATGCCGTGTGTTGCTTATTCAGAGCGTGAGATGCTGTTGAGGCTTTCTCTGTGTATAACAGGTGTACTGCAGCCACGAGTTCTCTCTTTCTTGTTGTGACTGCCCTGTCCGTATGACCGATGCAAACGTCACCTCGATGACTGCACAGGATACGGATACGGTTCACACCTTTTGTTTGTGGAGGCTGGCGGGCTATAGGCAAATTGATCTCATCCTGTATCTTCGGCTCGGTTGGGAGGATGGTTTCTATGTTGTAACTCCTGAATCTGTCAGTTGTGCCTTTGACATGGCAGTAAGGCGTTGTATTTGATGCTTGTAGAAATTCTATTAGATGTTTGTTGTTCGGTATTGTCTTGGAGGGATGATCTAGAGTGTGCAGTACCCTCCGTTTCTGCCTCGCGTAAAGCTATGACTTGGCATGAACACATCTCTCAGCATGTGTTTTCTGGTACAGCTGTGTGAGCGAGTGTATGGTGGGCGTCTTTGTTGACTAGCACGTCGAGGAGTGAGGAGGAACGTTCACTACGGCTGTCCCAAAAGAGCAGCCCTTAAGGGAAATTCTCACATGCTGATGCACACAATGACACTTCTTCATAGCAGAAACATACACAGCTCTCTCTCAGTTATGAAGATATCTATGATGATAACAGAAAAAGCTATATTATGAAAAGGATCCACTGCCGAACGTGTTGCCGATCAACTCTTGTTTTCCGTTTTGTTTTAGAGCGGTGTTATTGATGAGTGTGTTTTTGTTTCTTGTGTTTATGCATCACTACCAACACATTTATGTTTCTTGGGCCAATCAGTTATTGTCGTTATTATTGAGTAGTTTATCATTAAAGCCCCACAATATCTCAAGACTCCTTTTTTTTGCATTGGGATGTTTGGTCAATCCCAGTTACATCGGTTGATTTTATCCTATGGAAGGAAACTGAAGAACGCAGGGGAAACCGATGCAGAACAGGGGGAAACACTCAAATTCTACACAGAAAGGCATCAGAGTCAAGGTCTCCTGTTGTGCTGGAGGCCCAGTGTCATCCATGCACTGTCCAGTCACACAGAGCGAGTTACGTCATCCTCAAAACAAAGAAAGCATTCAGATTGCTTTGAAAAGCTGCTCTGTCAGGACAACCGCGTCGATCGCTCTCTCTCTCCATCGTGAGGTTTCGCCTCACACATTCGAGGCATCCTCAGGTGCAGTGTGTGTGTGTCCTGCGTGTCACTCCTATTTATATGTAGGTAATATGTATATGTTAAGTCTCTTCTACAAGCGTTGCTTTCTTCCAGCAACAATAGAAGAAAGTCCGGGTCCATTTGAAAGGGTTCCATTGTCTTGATCGCACACTGTAATCATAGTAACCAAATCCAATTCCACCTCTTACCTCCTAGTTTGTATCTTATGAAAGCCTAGTCCTTCAAACACTTGGTGATTCTCTCCTGATGTCCGCATTTCAGAGCTCTATAGCTGTACATGGCTGACTTCAAAGACTGGCCTCCAGGTTTGGCTGAGCTTTTATTCTCATTTCTTGTTTGCTATTTACAGTATTTTCTGCCTTGTAAATCTCTATTGCTTCACGGATTAATTTTGGGCCTTTGCGGTGGATAGCTGCTAGTACTCGCACCTTGTCTTGGGCCACAAAGGCCCAAGATTAATCCGTGAAGCAATAGAGATTGACAAGACAGAAAAGTCTGAACCGAAAACAATAAATGAGGTGGAATTGGGTGGGTTAATGTGATTCCAGTGTGCGAGCAAAACAATGGAACCCTTTCAAATGGAGCCCCACCTTCTTCCATTGCTCCTGGAAGAAAGCAACGCTGTAGAAGAGACTTAACATATACATAGTACATACAAATAGGAGTGACACACAGGACACACACACACACTGCGCCTGTGGATGCCTCGAACGTGTGAGGCGAAACGTTGCGATGGAGACAGCCATCGACGTGGCTGTCCCGAGAGAGCAGCTTTTCGAAGCAATCATCATGCATCGATCCGTGAAAGCCGACATCATAACAAACAAAGCACTATTTACATGCACAGTATATTCACTGCCCTTTAGTTTTGTATTTCTATGGTTGTGGCAACAACACACATGACATTTGACCTTTCTTGATGCACCAAATGATGCAGCGCCATACGCTGTTTGTTTCATATATTAATACTCTAAACCAAAAAATTCGAGGCTTATAAACCCTCCTCTGTACAATGCTAAGATCAATGTCTCATCGCATCTCATTGTCTGAAACCGCTTAGTCCTATACAGGGTCGCGGTGAAGCCGGAGCCTATCCCGGCAGACACAGGGCGCAAGGCAAGGATATACCGACGATAGGACGCCAGTCCATCGCCGGGCACTGCGGGGCAATTTAGCCTGCGAGCCAATTAACCTATGTAGCAGCATGCTTTTGGACTGTGGGAGAAAACCGGAGTGCCCGGCGAAAACCCACGCGGACACGGGGAGAGCATGCAAACTCCACACAGAAAGGCACCCGAGCCAAGAGATTCGAACCCGGGACCTTCTTGCTGTGAGGCGACAGCGCTAACCACTTGGCCACCGTGCCGCCCGCTAAGATCAATGAGGAACACAAAAATACGGATAAAAGTTGTAGCTGTTTACAGAATGAATATGAACAGAGATGGTTCAACTGATAGTGAAGACACCTTATTCTGCAAGATTATTATGGTGTGTGATCTGCTGGATAAAGGCCTCTCCATCACTCCCGGCCTGGCGCTCTGCAGACTCAATCTATTCCTTACATCGTTTGCCCACAGACATTTAATGTTTCGTGTACATTGGAAGCGGTTTGTGGCACCACTGCGGCAGACGTGTGTCGCGAAGTGGTCAAGCTGCGCCAATCGATCACAAATCGCGCGATTACGATGCAGTCAGTTCTGATGGCGAGCTCGCCGATCATTTCGGCTGCTTGGCGACACAGAAGCTGTCGCAACTCTAACATGACCTCCTTTCCGCGAGCAGAAGCGCATTTCAGCCACTGCTACCGCGCGCGGGGGCTCGGCGCACGCAGCGCGGTGATCCGTGCGCTGCAGGAGCGAGCGACGACGCCAGATCTCATCTCATCTCATTGTCTGAAACCGCTTAGTCCCATACAGGGTCACGGTGAAGCCGGAGCCTATCCCGGCAGACACAGGGCGCAAGGCAAGGATATACCGACGATGGGGCGCCAGTCCATCGCCGGACACTGCGGGGCAATTTAGCCTGCGAGCCAATCAAACCATGTAGCAGCATGCTTTTTGGACTGTGGGAGGAAACCGGAGTGCCCGGCGAAAACCCACGCGGACACGGGGAGAGCATGCAAACTCCACACAGAAAGGCACCCGAGCCGAGAGATTCGAACCCGGGAACTTCTTGCTGTGAGGCGACAGCGCTAACCACTGGGCCACCGCGCCGCCCCTCGACGCCAGATCGAATGACACAAGGCTCCACGGCATTGACGCAACGTGACCGAACGCCGCGCCACTCGCCGCAGCGATGAAACTACCGACGTTCCAGCATGCAATAAACTTCCCAGGGTAAGCTTCATCGTGAGCGATAATGTTTTGATGCTCACTCATTCACGTGATATCTCTTGCATTACTCGATCTGCGTTTATGAGGTTTGCTGTTTGTTGGAACGTCATTCGCAATAGTTTGGAAACCAGTTTCTCATATCAGTTATTCAAAAGTTGGTGCCATAGCTAAGAGTTGAATTACAGGGCTAGGAAACGAATGAAAAATAAAACACGAGCCTCCATTAGGCTCACGTCATATGAAACACACACCTGTGATAAATGTGTTTTATTTAACACGGTATGTCATATCACTGTGGAGCTTGGCATGTCCTTGCGCAGGACTGCGGCGTGTGAGTTTGGGAAAATGTTGTGAGGGACACGTTTGATTCTGCAGCTGATCCAGGCCGGGGTGAAACGAGGGCGAGAGGAGATACAAGAGGACGAAGGGGGAGGGGAAGAGGAAGCGGGATGTGGTTAGGTGGACTGTCAGACACGAGATGCAGACAGAAAGACGAGTCCGCTTGTTATCCAATCGTCTCGCTTCCGAAACCAAATCAATTTGAGAGCGCGACACAGATCATCGGGAACGCCTTCCTTATGCTTGAGTGTTTACAGTAAATGTGCTACCCATTTTGTTGATCTACTGCTGGGCGAAGGTCTCCCCACACCATGCGGGTTATCGGGGTTACTTGACCATACTTCACCATGCATTGCCCTGTGCTGACATCACAGCGGTGCTGGAGGCTCAATTCCAAATCCCTTCCAAGATCTGATGAGACTGCGCATATCCCAGGTGAATTTGTCATTGACAAAGTGCTCGATCGGGAAACATCAAACTGAGTCTTTCAGGAAGCTGTGCGTATTACAACAACGCAATTAAGCATCTGCCGAAGAGTCTGTGCCATATGAGCATCAATAATTAAGATAAGTCACACATAAACAAACACGCTTCGGTATGTAACGATGTGAATTCACCAGCATACATTGTTCACGAATGCCAATGTATATCGAGCACTAAAAAAGCACTAAGATTATCCACGAGAAACACATTAACACCACTAACACCATTCATCAGCATGTTTACAATAATACTATTGTGGATTACAAGCTCCACGGCATTGACGCAACGTGACCGAACGCCGCGCCACTCGCCGCAGCGATGAAACTACCGACGTTCCAGCATGCAATAAACTTCCCAGGGTAAGCTTCATCGTGAGCGATAATGTTTTGATGCTCACTCATTCACGTGATATCTCTTGCATTACTCGATCTGCGTTTATGAGGTTTGCTGTTCTGCTACATAGGTTGATTGGCTCGCAGGCTAAATCGCCCTGCAGTGCCCGGCGATGGACTGGCGTCCCATCGTCGGTATATCCTTGCCTTGCACCCTGTGTCTGCCGGGATAGGCTCCAGCTTCACCATGACCCTGTATAGGACTAAGCGGGTTCAGATAATGAGATGAGAATCTAGAACTGTGGTATCCAACTCCTATTATTAGTGACAACTGGAAAAGCATTTCATTTGAAATATAATACACAGGCTGCCAAAACTGGATAATGTGCACTGGTGGGAAATGTTTGAGCAAAGTGGACACCACAGCCCACTTCACTATTGGCACAAACGGCATCTCCCACGGTGATGAAACGTCAATTGACTTCACCCTGGGTCAATTCCTCAACCGGTAAACATCATTGTGGTACCCGTTACCAAACGCTATCTGCCTGCCAGGGCCTTTACAGAGAAATACGAAATCTAGTTTACAGCAACGGCTTGCGTCACGCACGCCAGCGTACCACGCGCGCACAATTCATTTGTGTTTTAAATTCACACTCGTCTGTGGAGCTCGCTTGGTATTCAACGGGAATGCACACAGCTCGTGTGGCATTATATAATCTATATAGTGCACAGGGAGAGTAATGCACAATGCAACGCATGATGTAATGATTGCAGACGAAAATACTTGCGCGCTTACATCGTGATTGGAGAATACCAAAATAAACACATGAACTGCTTAGGGGTTGATTCAATCCATCATCCCTGTCTGATCTATAAAATGAATACTACTTTTGTAAAAAGCAACAGTATTTGTTCAATGGAAAGGATCGATTGAGGAATTTCCACTAGTGGCTCATGACTATAGACAAATGAGTACCAATGCCTCAATACTCGATTGCATATCAGATAACTTTGACATTTTTTTTACTTTTTTACTTTGCTGCCAAGTAAATCATCCACAAGAACTGGTATGGCCCCAAATTATACTTTCACAAAGACACCTTGCATCTATGAGACTGAACTCAGCAAAGGTGTTTCAGTTTAACAGTTATGGTCATAAAAGACAGCTATCCGTGTGTTTCAGGCAGGGGCTATGTGCGGTCAACGCTCAGTGGACTGAATGTCGACTGAGCACAAGCGTCCGAGTTAGTCGGGTTAACCATTATCGTCTTATGCTCAAGGATCTTCCCTCTCGCTCCCCCTCTCTTCTCAAATTGTGTTCGATGGATAACGCGAGAGCCCGGCGATGGACCGGCGTCCCGTCGTCGGGTGTATTCCTGCCTTACGCCCTATGTTTCCGGGATAGGCTCCGGCTTCACCGTGACCCTATATAGGATTAAGCGGTTTCAGATAATGAGATGAGATGAGAGATAACGCGAGATACTCGGTGCTAATGCCACAATACTCAACAGGGCAGCACAGCTTGAGCGTCCGTCCCATTGTTCCACCCTCACCACACGCATGCTTCAACGCACGCACAGCTCTCGGGAGCTCCACACCAAACAACGAACGATGATCGCCCGAACAACGATGAGATGCCCCCCCCTCCCCGCCGCCCCCCCCCCCGCCCGCCGCCCCCTCCCTCCCCCTACGTTCTAGATCACAGGCATCCTTTGATAGACGTTATTTGACGTCGTGCTTAGAGGAGCCAGGAGATTCGAGAATCTGCGATGGCTTACTATTAGCTATCAAAAGAATTTCAGTGCTTGAGTTTGTGCGACAGAGGTAAGTAATTAGAGTACAGGGTTTGAGGACTTTACTGTGAAAATAATTGATCAATATAATTGTGCTGTGTGATTGAGCACGTGTCCTTTTTAGATACAGAGACACGGTATAAATATTTATTTAAATGACGTGAGACCTCATACAGAGGGAAGGTTTAGTTTCTGAAACCCAGATTAACAAAAACACTGTCGAAGGGTACAGGTATGATCTGTGATGATCAAAATGAATAAAATGCAAACACGAGAATTACAACAAAGAAATAAATACATTAAACCAGAGACTGAGATGAAGCATTCATCTTATTTCTATTTGGTCGGTGAAAGCGAAATGGGACGAAATGGTGTCTGGGTGGAACGCTCCAAGTCTGAGTTGAGTCGAGCTCGAAGGAGAGAGGAAGGATACTTGTGAGGACCTTGTGATATTCAGAACAAGACACATCTGGTGACTGATTGTTTGTAGATGATCATAACGTTTCTTGTTATTGATGGCAGGATAGCCATTCTTAATTTGAGATAAGTTCTACAAATAGTTCGCATATTGTATGATGTAGGTTTTCACGGTTTGATGCATAATACTTGCTTTCTTTTGTGAGGGAATTGATCCACATGCTATCCCGTAAGAGTAGTTTTGGAAATCAAATATCAGTGCATATATTATTTAATGTTAACAAATGTTCGAAAACACTGAAACAGACTAAATATACCATATTTTTACGCCACATGGTAGTAACCAATTGTAAAAATTCGATCTTGAATTGTATCCTACATGGGCTTTGATGAAATTGCCGACAAATCAGTTGGATAATTCACAGCACTGTACAAACTGCTTCAATGATTTCGAGGCACGGTCCAAGGAATACATTAAACATAAAGTTGAGCTGAGGAGGAGCCGGCAGTCTCACTGTTTCAGCAGAGTACACGGCTGGCGACGTGCTCCCCAATGCGACACAAACGCACTGCTCTCTGGCACACCGCCCTCCACCGAGCCTCAGGGGACATCTCAAACGCTCCGACGCGACACGTTGCTCGTCACATTTAGCCCGTGCACTCTCAGGGAGTCTCTCTGTATCGTGCGCCTCTTGTCATTTCTCCCACCCCAATCACGCGTGCGTGCGCACCGAGCAGCGTGGCCACAGAGACGGCAGTGGGGAAGCGTCATATATAAGAGGACTTACGTGACACTGAACAATGTCCACTCAGCGACACTAGCAAAGCTCCAAGTGTCACCGACAAAGTTATAGGTGGAAAAAATCAACACAACTGCTATTTAGTTTTTAGTGATTCAAATCTAATCAAGTGGATAATGCCGCGCATGCGTATGTGTCGTACGGCATGTTGTTGCATCTATTTCTAACAAATCTATTGCGAACAAGGCTCAGGAGTAGAGCGAATGACTCACAATCTGAAGGTCTCATCTCATCTCATTATCTGAAACCGCTTAGTCTTATACAGGGTCACGGTGAGCCGGAGCCTATCCCGGCAGACACAGGGCGCAAGGCAAGGATATACCGACGATGTGACGCCAGTCCATAACCGGGCACTGCGGAGCAATTTAGCTTGCAAGCCAATTAACCTATGCAGCAGCACGCGGACACGGGGAGAGCATGCAAACTCCACACAGAAAGGCACCCGAGCCGAGAGATTCGAACCCGGGACCTTCTTGCTGTGAGGCGACAGCGCTAACCACTGGGCCACCGTGCCGCCCACAATCTGAAGGTAGCCAGTTCAAACCCTGTTTGGTGGTTGAATCAACTCAACAGCCCTCTGGGGCCGATCAAATAAGTACAATGTGGTAAAATCAATAGTGGCTGTCATACAGACAGACATGCCCTCACCATGAAAAAGTGGAATCTCTACCAGAAGATCAAGTATCTAAAAGGCAAGCACCACCTTGAAGCTCATTTGAGCAGGAAATCACTTTTTATATTTTTGATCAACCGTGGCTAAATTAGACGCAGTCATTGTAGAGAACTTCATTAAAGCAAATCTTTCCCCTCTGTTCACCATACACAGCTCGCTCTCAGAAGTCACCTTCAAATTGCATGGGACTCATAAATGAGAAGATTGACTTCGTGTTTCTGAACACGTCCTATAATCTGCCATGAGATGTCACCAGCGTAAGATGCCACGCACATGACTTGTACGGGCACTCTTGTGTGTTTAAAGAAGACATGAGGATCATTTGGCATGGAGTCCAGGTGCTATTTGCACCTGATAAGACGTGCACGACATCAAGGACAACAATAAAAAAAAATCTGCACACTGCTTCCAAGTTATAGTTTTTTTCCCCCTCCGCCAGAACTCTGCGGAACATGGGAATTCAAGTGGAAGGACTTGGAGTGAGTGCACATTCACAAATGCAATGACATCATCGCACGATGCTGGAGACTGCAAAGCTTGGAGCAGACCAAAATAACGAGCATGCACTTCATTCGCCGAGCATCCCATAAGAGAACGTACAATTAAGTACTGTTGCAACGACACACTGAGGGCACGTGCAAAATCGTATTTCAGTGTTTTTAACCCATATTGATTACCCACCAGTGTACACTAATTTATGAAGGAACGCTGGACCGCTGTGTTCCTGCGGAGTTAAGGATTTTACCATAAAGGCCAAATATTATACTCAGCACATATACAATGGCTGGCATTAAACCGATCAATATTCAAGAATTTTGTAGGTGGAAATGTCATTGTGTTTTCATCACAAGTACATCCATGCTGACACTTACACACCAACAGAAATTTATTTACGAAAATGTATTGGGAGAATTGCTAATTTATTCAACAAGGCAATGGCAGCTGAATACTGGCAGACAGAACACACAATAGATGATGTCTTAATAATAGAAAACATCTATTTATAGGCATTGCTACACCACAACAAACATATCACACCCCACACGAAGGTACGCCACGCAGCAAGGCCACCTCCGACGTTAAAGCAGGGGCCAGATAATGAAATCATCAGAGATGGCGCTGGGCACGCGATGTGTCCCCAGTTGGGGTCTGCGTGCGAGTGAGTATCGCAGCACCGGTGGTACCGTGGCATACCTTCCGCTTGCGTTCGCGGGATCGTCGACGTCGCTCGCGCTTTAGCTCGATGGGATCGAGGATCGCCTCGAGGTCTCGGTTCTTCTTGAGCTGGGACGCAGCGTGAGCCATCACGGAGTGCGCCGCTCCAGCGCCGTCACCGCCGTGGAACCCTCACTCCCTCCCCACTCCCCCAACGAGCGCCACCGATGCAAATGAATTGCGGTTTTGCCAAATAAATAAATAACCGTATAAAAAAAAATTTGTAACGATTGAAGACAGAATAGGAGTGTTGAAATACTAACGCCGATGAAGCCGAGCTCCCAACGGTGCCCAGTGGCATGTGTCCGACCGTGAGAATCTTGGAGCAGCAGTCGACCACAGCTTCCGTCCGCTGCGGAGATCAAAGCATCCCTGGCAGCATCGACACAAACTGGAGCACTCACTAGGCTCACCGGGCTCACCCTATTTGACAGAACCACTACTGCGATCACAAAATAAATAAATATCCAGCTTCATTACCGGAACAGCCAGCACAGAGGTCCTAATGTTTCCGGCATAGAGCTCACGCAAAACAAAACAGTGTGAAACAACGGCGCCGATGACACCGCAGGAATATTTTTTTTTGCCCCCTTCACGAGAAACCCGCCACTGCAGCAATAAAAAAAAATCCCTCTGTAGTCACGAATCCATTGTGCTGCTGCACGTTACATCCGAGGAAGAGCGCCAGGCTTTCATACGCTTCACCAACGAGGCTACGCTGCTTTGAACACGCCGGGCGATATCTGTCCGGAGCTTGTTGACGCATGCGTCTTGCTTTGCAGCGGGAAGCGTTCCGGAATCATGGAGCCAGCAGCAGAAAGGTCCCCCACCGTGCGAGCCGGGGGGAAGCGGTCTGCGTAGCGGTGCTGCTGGAGAAGCGGAATAACGTCACCTGACCAGAGCGCAGAATCCACGGCGCATTAACCGTCGGGTGCGGACGCCAAATCCGCGCCGAGCAGCCGACTCGGAGCGGTGCTGCAGTGATGCTCAATAGTAATAATAAGAGTAGTCTATGGAGACGACGGAGACAGACGTCGACTGGCTACCCTGTGGCCACTCGCCTGGAGAATGACACAGCACGCAGGCGAGCCGGTGAGCACATGTGCTCGGGCTCGGCTCCAGATGCAGCCTCTTCACCAATGCTTCCATTGTCCGTGGAGTCTCGCAAGCAGGCTGCGAGCATCCCGCACGTTCATATTGCTACGTTATGTTAATACAACTGGAGGACTGGAGGGGGAGGGTTGTAAGTGGGTGTTTAGAGCGGGGTGGAGCTCGGTGCGTGCAGAGGTGGGGGGGGTTGCACTGTCGGAGGAGCTGCAATGAGCTGATTTACACAGATGCGTCTCCTTCACCATTGTCAACCCCTACCGCCCACGAACCTCAACTCTCGCCTCCACCCTCGCGGTTCTCCATCCACTCCTCGCACGCCTCATCAGGCCCCATTGAATCTTTTCCATTTGTACCCTTATTGAGTCCCCATCCTGCACACAAGAGTCCAAAGAAGTGAAATATAATTGGAGGGAAAAAGCACTGAATTGGTCAAGTCATCTAACAGACCACGAATGGGAGAGAATAAAAATTATGGAAGAAATATAGGTATTATTTTCGATTTCCTAAATAATTGTTAATGTACCACTTCACGATCACTGCTGCCGGTGTAATATTTTACACGTCCTCTCGGGTCTGTGGCCAATGGTCCCATTGTGGCATAACCTGGGATCGGTGTCAGCACTGTCCAGACACCACGACGCGTCGAGACGCAGATATGAATAATTGCGTTCCTGTGAAACGTGTGCACACGACTTGATACAGGGCACTGGCATCTGCTGTATTGGAATCGACAGAATCCAAAAAGACTCTCCACGTTCAACACTGACATGGTCGTTAACAGAG
>JAZEWT010000012.1:9862851-9886798 GCA_036362905.1 Mordacia mordax
GCAAGGCGATGTTGAATGAGCCTTGCAAGGATATTTCCTGGCACACTGAGAAGCGAGATGCTCCTGTAGTTATTACATTCGGTGCGGTCCCCCTTCTTAAAAAGGGGGACCACTAGGGCATTCGTCCATTCTTGCAGGACCCTTCCTGTGCTCCAGACAGTTTTAATGATGTCATACAGGGCAGTCTGCAGACATTCACCACCTTCCCTCAGCATTTCACTTGGAAGATCATCAGTGCTTTTCCTGGTCTCAGGCTCTGGATCGCCTCACATACTTCTTCTATAGGTGGCATCTCTGCCAGCCACTCACAGGGTGTGGCTACTTCTTCCATTATCTGAGGTTCCACAGCCCCAGCAGGGTCACCCCCATGTTGTACCATGGTGTTATCTGATCCAGGGGGGTTTCCCTCCCGCAAGACCTTACAGATATGCTCTGAAAATCTGCAAACTTGTTCCTGGGGGTCGGAGATTGGATCACGATTTTCACCATCTTAGCGATCAGCTCCTCAGCAGGTCCTGATGTCAAGGACATAGGCCCGCATCCGCTGCTATGCCACTATGTAGTCCAGCAGATGATCTTGCTTGGATCTTGCTTGGGCCCATGGGCTCCACAGCAGTCTCGAAGCCTCCGACCGTTGTTCTTGAGGTGATCTGGCCCATGCCTTCCAATCACTCCAGCCCAGGTGTCTGCATCATAGCTCACTCGGTCATTAAAGTCACCTAGCAGGATGACTCTATCCCGAGGGGCTACTTTAGCCAACACCTGACACTTGCACACACGCACACGCACACCCGCACACACACGCACACCCGCACACACGCACACACATGCATGAACCAAGTTCCCTAGCCAAAGATACCCGGATATCCTAAACAAACTGTATGGTCAAATGCTCTTAGCAGTACCTATGAAGGCCAACACGACACACGATGGGTGTGGGTGGCCAACATTGCGCCTGGCCGCCTTTGTTTCCCAAGTTGCGATGTTTACACATCCCACCACATTATATACGTTTTTTTTATTACAGCAGAGAGTATCCAATGAGCTTGCAAGCTCTAGATGCGAGTTCCTGTGGCATAACAAACGTTGGCACTGACCAACGCAGCAACGCATGCAAACAAAGGGCAAATAAACTTACTCACGAAAACAATCTGTACATTAATGAAACTACATCCGTAATCATAAAAGTAAACAGTAACACGTAAGAATGCAAAATTTAACAAACTCACAATAACAACTGGTACAACTATGAAACCCCAGCCATAATCAACCATAATAATCAGGTACTCATTTGGGGCTGCGTGGACCAAGCGGAAAGCCCAAGACCAGTTCAAAAAATCGTAACTGGTGTTGGCCTTGAGCAGGCATCGAACGCGTGTCGTTTGTTCCGTATGGCAGTGCGCAAGCAACTGCACCACTGCTCTTCGTGTACTCACACGGTGTGTTTCATGCACTCGCACTCACACGCACGTATGGGTGTAGGGTTGCCACCTAGGAGGCTAAAAAAACAGGGACATATTGTTCAGGATTGACATAAGAGAGAGAGAGAGACACTGCACTCTGAGAACTGTAGAGGAATGTGCCCTGTGTGACTGGCAAACACCCAGACTCAGAAATTTCACTTGGTCCCTGAAAACGCACAGATTTCCCAGAACAGCTGTCTAAAGACAGCAGGAAGATCATGGGAGAAAAAAAAAACTGGACAGGTGGCAGCCATAATGGTATGTAAAACAAGCCATTCCATTGTTGATGGTGGCAGTTTGAAATCGTTCTGCTAGACTGACATCGCATTCAACAACAAAAAATATAGATTTAAATATAACGTAAAACAGTCCAAGCCGCGGCTAACAAAAGAACGATGAGGCAGAAGAGAGGATGATGACTCGCTCTTTGCCAGGATTGTCAGAAGCGACTGGGAGAAGTGAAGACTCCAACCGATTTGTTTTCCGTTCCCTGTATAAGTTCTCCAATAAATCATTTCGCCGCAGGCTCTGAGGACACGTCCAGCGTATGGATTTTTCTTCCTAGACAGCCTGCCTCAGTCGCGTCTGGTCTTTACATCACATTATTAATAAGTGATTAAGCCCGCGATAAACATCGCCCAGAATGTGACCCCCCATCATTTCAAATCTCTGAAGCAAAGCAGACTTCTAGCTTGGACAATGTGCGGATGAGCGACCTCTATCCATGCTTGGGTGACATACGGTGCTTCAGAGGTCTATTGTATGTGGAAGTCAGCAGATGGCAGTGGAGAAAAATGTTCGTTGTGTAATGCCATGGATTTCACAATCGACACCCAACAACGTTGTAGAGGCCCGCATCGGTGCACCCCGAGCCCATGCTATGGGCTTTCGACCAGGCCCCCCATTAAGGGGGGATAAAATCCAAGATTTTCCCCAAGTTGTGGAATTTGGTTCAGCCGGGGGCATCACCAAGGGCCAGGTCCCAGCGCAATCGCGTTTAGAACCAGGGGACTGATCAATGAGGAGTAGGAATACTGGTGCGGGGAGAGTGGAGAGAAGGGCCAGTGGAGATGGTGTTATGGAGGATAGGCTGGACGAATGATGGGAAGAGACGGGGTCTTCGGGAAGGAGGGGGGAGAGAGAGGGAGGCGAGCAGGTGTTGCTGCTGAGGACAGAGCAACGTGAGCTGAGAGTAGTGGATGGGCAACTGTTAGAATACAAAGAGAGAGAGAGACGTGGGGAGATACATGGGGAGACGGGAGTAGTAAGAAATAGCTGATAGTAGATGGGAGAGATAGGGGGGAAGGGGCCACATGAGGGGCGAAGGAGCCGCCATTCTGTAGCGGGAAAAAGGGCAGAAAAAGCGACCGTGGGGAGAACGGATGGGGCTGAGAGTTTTGACGGACTGGAGAGGCAGCGAGGAAAAAAGTTCTTCTTCAACATCATCCATGTGTGTCTGGTGATTGTATCATTGGTAAGTGGGACGGAGAGCGGTGGTGCAATGGTTAGCGCGTTCTGTGTGGGGGGAGCGGTGGCGCAGCAGTTAGCGCGTTGTGCGTGGGGAGCGGTGGCACAGTGGTTAGTTCGCCGTGTCTGTGTGTGTGTCGGGTGACCTGTAGCGTAGTGATCAGTGTTCCGTGAGTAGGATGGACGGTGAAGGTCAGGCAGGTAGCGGGGCCCTGCCGTAGACCACCGCAGCGGAGCCCCTCTCTTCTCGTGTTGGGTCTCCCTTTGAGTTGCCCGGGGCCACAGCGGGGTGGGGGCATAAGCGCACAGTCAGAACCCACTGCTTCTTTCTCCGTTCGCTACTTCACTCATGGACTCGATGGTAATTGAGAGGGCGAGGGACCGTATTCTCTACGCGCGTAGGGGCAGCGACCCCGACAGTTGCACTCGAGTTATATATTCTCCCACATCCATACTCCCGACTCTCACCAACACGCACTGATCAGATTGGTGAAGTATGTACGGATAACGTCATGGCGTGGAGAGGCCCTCATATGACCGTGAACCAAAAACCCGTGCTGTACGCATCCACATCCACACGTCAACACGTGATCAGGATGGACTGTATGGGCGTTAGCAGAGGCAGTGTTAGCAGCAGCACCAGCGTTAACAGCAGCAGCGTTAACAGTAGCAGCGTTAGCAGCAATAGCAGCGTTAACAGCAATAGTGCCAGCAACAGCAGCGTTAGCAGCAGCGTTAACAGCAGCAACTGCAGCGTTGACAGCAGCAACGCTAGGAGAAACAGCAGCGTTAACAGCAGCAGCAGCAGCGATATCAGCGTTAACAGCAGCAGCGGCGTTAACAGCAGCGGCAGCAGCGTTAACAGCAGCAACTGCGCTTTATCGAAGCAACAAGTGAAACAAAAGGTTCGATATTGGACTTTCACGCTCCCGGCCCTTCTTGCCATCAATAATATCCAAATCAACCGGTGACCTGTGAAAAACCCCTGATGAGGGTCTATGGTTTCTAAATTATCTGATACCGGTGGCTCCTCTGTGCTCAGCAGTGACATCAACAGCTGCAGACTCATCCTGCTGCTCCGCTCGCAGAGCGCACGGACATTGCCGGCAGAGGGGGCGATGAAGCTTCGACATCTCGCCGACTCCCCATCATCGACTCCATCTAACGAGAGACGTCGCACCGCAGCCACCGAATGTCGCCAATCACAGATGTCCGTGTGCATCAGAGCGTGGGGCTTAAGAATTACAGCTTAAAGAAAGTTCGTCAAAATGAATGAAAGGAAATCCCACGGTCGAATTTGAATCGTTCATTATTTGAGCGTGAGCGCAACTGGATACGTGTACGCAGAGGCACAGAGATTGCAGCAGTCTCACACTCATTATCATCAGCAGCCTGATGATAATGAGTGCTAATCCACGCGTGCCTCTTGTCTGTCAAGGTAACGGCAAGACTGCGCTTTTCCGGACTTACACTGTGCATTGACGCTACTCTTTAGTGAAATTGCGCCTCAAGACGCACTTATTGTCATGGTTCTTTTTATTTCTTGAATCCTCTGTTTTGGGGTTGGATTTGATTGGTGTGAGTCTGGGCATGCGGGTTTGTGTATTGTAAGGCACCTTTTGAGCTGTGGGTGCAAGGTGCTTTAGAAGTGTAATTTATTATTATTGTTGGTATACAGGCTAGATTTTTTTTTGCATTCTTGTAATGATTCACGGTTGAGATCGACAGGTCACAGTCTGGCAACACAAACGAAACAGATTCGACCAACGACGATTATTTAATAACATGTGTGTATTTCCTGCTTTGACATGGATAGCAGGCAGTTAGCACAGTAGGGAGCACATGTGCTGCATGCTCCAGTCATCTCAGTTGGATCTGTCCCGCGACCTTCTTCCAACTAGCCTTTTACACTTTACGTGGCCTCAAAGTGCACATGGCCTGGTACAAGCGCCGTGGCGACGTCACCGCCACCGAGTGGCGAATTGCGGTTGTTGTTGTTGTTGTTGTTGACGCGGATGACAAACGCGTAAACATTGCCCGTCCCTAATTGGATTTTCCACGCCTCGGCTCTCGTTCCGTGAGAGCTGGCGTGTTAACCAGACTGGCACGCGTCCAGCCTCCACGGCTCGCAGCAGCAGCAGGTGTTTATTGGCGAGACTAATATCGCTTGTCAACAATATTTATTTTCAAGGGCCATTGCAATTTTAATAACCATCAGTGCGGGGCATGTGCTGCATGACATTGTTTTTGGGTGAAAGTCTAATGGCCGTGGAGAGTCCATCAAGTCCTCCTTTTACGGACGAAGACGGGATTCTTACCTAGCAGTGAATCTTGAAACGATAAGAGAGCATTTGTCTTCTAAGCAGAGCCTGTAATATTATATTAATAAACGTGACATTATGCACATGAGGTGGAGCGGTGGGGCCGGCGATACATGCACCATGGTTCGACACCAGTCACCTGGGTTTGATTCCTGGTAACGGTTTATGTTATATTATATTAAGTACGATCCGAACTGGAGCGGGCTCTCTGGCTTCAAAAACCTGCAGTGACCAGCGAGACGGATGGTCGAAAGACCACCACGATGTGAACAGTGTGCCGGGGCCCTTCATCCAGCAGTGCATTAACAAAGCGCTGTAAATTGCCTAGCATGCGGACACACGTGGTCTTAAGCCTTGAACACACGTGTGCGGACACACAAAGGCAAAGATCTCCCTGCAGCAGAGGAAAGTTCTGTTCGCGAGCATCTATGACGTCCCGCACGGCACACGAGGGGCGGGTGGTCACCACCACGCCGAACCACCTTTATCTGCGCCGTGCTGGTGTTTTTAAATACTACATAACATATTCATTTAAGGGGCGGCACGGTGGCCCAGTGGTTAGCGCTGTCGCCTCACAGCAAGAAAGTCCCGGGTTCGAATCTCTCGGCTCGGGTGCCTTTCTGTGTGGAGTTTGCATGCTCTCCCCGTGTCCGCGTGGGTTTTCGCCGGGCACTCCGGTTTCCTCCCACAGTCCAAAAGCATGCTCCTGGATAGGTTAATTGGCTCGCAGGCTAAATTGCCCCGCAGTGCCCGGCGATGGACTGGCGTCCCATCGTCGGTATATCCTTGCCTTGCGCCCTGTGTCTGCCGGGATAGGCTCCGGCTCACCGTGACCCTGTATAGGACTAAGTGGTTTCAGACAATGAGATGAGATGAGATATTCATTTAAGGCTAAGTCGACCTAGGAGAGGCCCCTATACCAGTTCAACTATTTGTGCCACTGTTGTTGGCCGTGAGTGTGACTCGCGCTCGGGGGTTGCTTGGTTCATATCGCGGTGCGCTAACCACTAGGCTGCCGCTCCCCCCACGCACGAAGAGACGGAGGCACCATTGCGGGCACGCACGGGGATGACAACAATCCAAATGACTTGCCCCGTCGCCAAGGCAACCCGGCAGCGATATCGCGTTGCTGTGGTGACGGGCTCTGCACACACATCGTCGTCATGGGGACCGACTCCCTGGAGCCGGGGCCCCGGGGGCGGTGGGGCGCACGCGTATCGCTCCATCGGCCGTCACCACATTCATTATAAATTATATTATTCACTATGAATACAAGTTACAACGCGTGGCACTTTCTCATTCGATCTCGAGGGTACCCATTGGAAAATAGAACGACTCAGAGGAGCGAATAAATGGCAGGGAGCGTCACAGTCAGCCACGCGGTTCGCCAGCGCCCACCACCACCAGACACAACGGCCGATGTATTACGATGTCTCATCTCATGTCATTGTCTCATCTCATCTCATTATCTGAAACCGCTTAATCCTATATAGGGTCACGGTGAAGCCGGAGCCTATCCCGGAAACATAGGGCGTAAGGCAAGGACATACCGACGATGGAACGCCAGTCCATCGCCGGGCACTGCGGGGCAATTTAGCCTGCGAGCCAATCAACCTATGTAGCAGCATGCTTTTTGGACTGTGGGAGGAAACCGGAGTGCCCGGCGAAAACCCACGCGGACACGGGGAGAGCATGCAAACTCCACACAGAAAGGCACCCGAGCCGAGAGATTCGAACCCGGGACCTTCTTGCTGTGAGGTGACAGCGCTAACCACTGGGCCACCGCGCCGCCCTGTATTACGATGTTATCGGCCGATTCATTTCTGAGTGGGGGGGGGGCGGGGGTTTAGCTGTGGGAGGAAAACGGAGAATCCTGAGGAAATACACGCAGAACAGGGGGAGAACACTAACTCCATACAAAAAGGGAAACAAGGCAAGATAAGAACCACCTCGACAGGACTTTCTAGGAGATGCAGATTCGCCACCCTGCAACGGGCAATCAGCAGAGAACATTTGACAAGGTCACCCTAGAAGGATTATTAAAATCTGCTATTCTTGCTGTGGCCAAAACGAATTAAATCTTTTTTTACTCTATGTTTTTACATTTTTCCACGAATGGATTGTTGGCATCGTGAGATCGGAGAGAGTGGTTGGTGGCATGGGGATTGAGGATGATCATGATGATGATGATATTTTTTTCCCTGATTGTCCATGCCTGTGCTATGCTTCCCAGTAACCACCAGCTAGCGACGCATTTGAAAAATAAAGTATTTAAAGAGCTGTGAGATTCATATCCCATTGTGAATTAATTGAAGGTTATGTAAGGAGCTTGGTGTAGTATGTAAACTAAAACACGATGTATTGCCAATTAAAAGCGTCTTAATCACACGCACTCTTCATTGTGTTATGCTACAGTGCAAGACAATATCGAAGCAATATTACCAATGATGCGGATATATTTACCTGCCAAGGACGCGCATCTATTCTCAGTCGTAACATTTTTAGAAGCTATTAGAACAGATAAAGTGCTCTTTTTGCCGGTAGCATCGGGCAAATTTTCGTCGAAACGTCTGCTCAGAAGTTTGTTTATTGCTCAGGAGTAACACAACGTCACACACAATGCTCTCACCGTGTTACATGGGCACGACGATGCTTGTTACCTCTGTATGTAGCTGCCCCCAGTGGATAGTTTATTTGATTTTCATACAAACCCAAATAGCAGTCAAAACCCAGACTGACATAACGGAATGCTGACATTTCGATGTCAATTGTTGTCATGGTGTGGCACCAGATGGGGCGACTATTTCCAGCGCTAGTCCCCACCAGAGGCACCGTGTCTATTAAATGTCTCCGCGTTATCTTGCCGATGTCACCATCGACAGTTATTATTGTTCTGCTTTTAACGCTCTGATAACGATCGTTAAATACGATTAGGAGCCTCATGTACGTTCTGTGGCAACCCTCTGCACGGCAACCTGTTCATATATCCACCTCTGCTAAGCGAGTGTACCACCGAGAGACATCATCTGGCCAGGTGGCCAGGCCACAGGGACAGCAGATCACAATCGGAAGGTTGCCAGTCTAAATACCATTATCCATCCTTCCAGTGTTGATAAAGTGAGTACCGCTTTAACAAGGACGTTAGGAGTCAATGTTCTACGGATAGACTCGCCCCCACCATAGGAAGGTGGAATTCCTATTTCTGTTTTAGGGCATTGACTAGGAATTTGAGCACATCCGCAATGCAGGAAATCGCCTGTTGCTCTTTGACCTTCATAGTACTTCGGCACGCTCGTTTAGATAATTCTCTCGTACAATCACGTGCGTGCGAATACGAAAACATTAACAAAGGCCCCGTAACGCACCCAGCTTCTTCGGTTATCTGCCGGTGTCAATATGCCACTGTAAATCTCTCACTCACATAATGTGATTCCTGAAATGTTCCACGCCACACGCATACCTTCACAAACTACGGAGGTCAGGCGTTCATCATTCATTTATAATGTTTAACATCATGGCATTGAAACAAGCAAATTGGTTTTATGAGGCCATTATATTGTCACGCGGATTCTGGGGGCTGGCCACTTGCACTATTTAAGTTAATGTGTGGAGGAGGGATTGGGGAAAGGGCTCCGATCTTCGTCTGTTTTACGATGTGCATCGTCATGCCATCACGATCAGCGCCGTCGGGCGTCACATTCACAACCTGCCCTGGCTTACTTAGTGACGCGACACCGTGTTTACACCGTACACGGCTGTGAGGCATCCACACGGCACTGTAAATTTAACACGCGTGTTTTATGTAAAATAGAAGAGCACAAAAAGTCACGCTTACTTTTATTACACCAAAAAATGCCTTTAATTTTTTAATGTGTGCGTGGAGTCGATGGCAGTGTAAATTATGCTGAACCATAATGTAATAATATCAGTAATATAATAATTTACAGTACTTTTCAATCCACTGCTAGATTAAGGACACCCCACGCAGTATCGGGGGCGGCGCGGTGGCCCAGTGGTTAGCGCTGACGCCTCACAGCAAGAAGGTCCCGGGTTCGAGTCTCTCGGCTCGGGTGCCTTTCTGTGTGGAGTTTGCATGCTCTCCCCGTGTCCGCGTGGGTTTTCGCCGGGTACTCCGGTTTCCTCCCACAGTCCAAAAGCATGCTCCTGGATAGGTTGATTGGCTCGCAGACTAAAATTGTCCCGCAATGCCCGGCGATGGACTGGCGTCCCGTCGTCGGGTGTATTCCTGCCTTACGCCCTGTGTTTCCGGGATAGGCTCCGGCTCACCGTGACCCTATATAGGATTAAGCGGTTTCAGATAATGAGATGAGAGACGCAGTATCGGTTATGGAGATCGTTTGGCCATATTTTCCCACATTGGTCACTGCGGGTCGGGGAAAGGAGGCTGCGAAGACCAATAGAAACATCACGTGACACCGACGTTGGCTGTGAATTGGAATCGAACTTCGGGGCATGGGCTCAGGGCGCAGTTGGGTAAACCACTGCGCCACCGAGCCACAATACAGGCTATCAAACAAACAGAAGAATCCTGATGACCGATGTATTGTGAAGTGCGTTTGCTCTGAAATGGCACGTGTTCATATCACGCAACATTAATCTGTCTGAGAAGCCAAGGATTGGAAGAGGAGATCCACAACGGTGACCACGCACGCCTGTTTGTGAGGTTCCCACTTGTGGCAGGATGGCCCCTCCTCCCTTTGCTTGGCATGCGTGTGTATTAGACAGGCGCGCTGCACCTCGCCACAGCGCCACTCCGAATCAAGCAGGAAAACCTCCCACGCGGCTTTAGACCACGGGGCCTATTTCTCAATTTGTCTTCTCATTGCCCAGCCGTCTGCGTACGCGATAAGCAGTAATGGCGTTCTTTCATTTCGCAAGGCAATGCAGACGCTGTGCATTTCATTAAATCCAATCCATGCTCTCCCTCCGCCGCTCTTTGTGACTCTATCCGTGCCCGCCTTGCAGCAGTAAACGGCCGGAGGACCTGCAAGGCTCCGGGGAGTTGCTGCTACATTCCAGTCCGCTGCCGTTCTGACAAGAACAAAATACTTCACATCTAATCCTACATATGTAGATCGTCGTGACGGACTCCCAGTGCAGTGAAGAAGAAATGCCTTGAAAGGCCAGAGAGCTGAGATTTGTAAAACATAAGAGTTGAGGAGACGATGGCTCGGGCGAGAAGGATGATGGAGAGTCAGCCAGTTAACAAAAAAACGACCCGACAGCACAACCGTGCGCAGGTGCTGTGTCAACTGAGCCTCAAATAAGCACATTGTGCGGTGTTCGAACATTGCCACCCGTCCCCTCGTATGCCGTGCCGCCCTTCATCGGTGATCGCTAATAGCACTCAAGTCTATACGGAGGGACTTTGTCGTTATTATTGTTGCATCGCACAACCGTGAAAGATGGTGGAAACTCGGGGAGGACTTTATCCAGCAGTGGATTATCCTGGCTGCTGCTGCTCCTGCTGATAGTTAAGTCAATGCTCACAACAAGAGTAATCCACAATCCAAAGCGTTCCATTTGAGATTGTGCAAAAAAGAATTGTTTGAACGTTGATCGGTGTCACTCACAGGGTAGGGTCGGATTCAAGTTCTGCATTGCATTCGGTCTCGTACTGAAAACTGACAGATCCTTCTGGCGTGCTGCTCCCAAACTCTGGAATGCACTTCCATTGGAGAGTCGTTCAGCTGAGTCCCTGAGCATCTTCAGATCTCGTATCAAGACTCAATTGTTCCGTAAAGCATTGAAGCCCTCTGGCTAGGCCTGTTGATGTGGCTCGCTGTTGTCGTGCTGGGATGATGGCTCACTGCCAACCTGCACCTGCTCAGAAACATTTATCCCTTCCATTATTTGTTAAACAATTATTTTATATGGAGTGGCACGGTGGCGCAGTGCGTAGTGCCATTACCTCATAGCAAAAATAACTCGGGTTCCATTTCCAGCTCGGGTGCCTTTCTGTGTGAAGTTTGCATGTTCTCCCCATGCCCATGTGGGTTTTTGTTGGGTGCTCCAGTTTCCCCCCACTGTCCAAAAACATGCTGCTGTCGAGTTGGCCTGCTGTGTAAATTTCCCTAAAAGGACACCCTGCGATGTATTGGCGTCACATCGTGGGTATCCCCCCGCCATGCGCCCTCTGTCGGCCAGGATAGGCTCTGCCCCTCCTGTAACCCTGTATAGGATGAAGGGGGTATTGATAATGAATTATTTTTTAACGTCTATCATTGATTTATAGTCATTATTTTACTTAATTGATCTTCTCCAGCATGGTTGACATGCTGTTCTCTCCACAGCTTTGTGCAGCGCTTTGTGACCCTCGGATTAAAACGTTCTAGAAATGCAATTATTATTATATATGATCCCCGTCAACGTTGAACCAGGTAATTTTCTCTCATGCAGTGTGACATTTAAGCCAATATTAAACGGTTACACAGCCTCATGTACCACTGGCTAACAGTGTATACTCCGTATAGCGCAGACAATCGCGAAGCTCATAAACACGTGTTGTGCTTCCCTTGCCAATAATGGGCAAATCATTGTGTAATGGAGACGTTTCCCTTTTATCATCACTTAAACGTAAACTTTTCATAAAACCTCAGCGATATAA
Organism: Mordacia mordax; assembly: GCA_036362905.1. Taxonomy (NCBI): domain Eukaryota; kingdom Metazoa; phylum Chordata; class Hyperoartia; order Petromyzontiformes; family Petromyzontidae; genus Mordacia; species Mordacia mordax. The sequence continues at coordinate 9,874,731 of JAZEWT010000012.1, forward strand.
CATAAAACGTTCGTCACACGGAATGAGTTTCACCCATCACGACCGCTCGCTTATCTCTCTATCGGTTTGTAAATCACGTGAGCAGCAGAGGCTGTAAAACCCGTGGCAGGTGTCTCGGCGGCCTGCTGTCTTCCTCCGCGGCGCAGGGCGCATTGCGAGCTGCGTCACGCGAGTTGCGACTCCACCAGATATCGTTGGACGCGTTTTCGCTGCTTCTGAAGCAGAGTTGCTGGACCGCAGTCTCAGTGGGCCGAAAAGGTCGAGCGGCGAGCAACAAACAGTTCCATTAAAGGTCGTAGGTAGGTTAGGGTTAATTTTTTTGTTTAATTCGGCAAGGTTACACGAAGGTCATCTTGAGTGGTCGGATTGCAAGGTGACGTAAGAGATGGGGTTTTGCGGTGATGGCGATGATGACTACGAAGACTACGAGCCATTTGCTAGTTTAACTATGCCTCTGTGGCAGGGCACACTGCCTTATTATTGTTGAATGTGGAAATCCACAAACCCAAAATGTCAAAATAGCCGACCGTTAAGGGTCAAACGGGGAAGGCCAAGGTGAAGGAGAATCTCTCAAATAAAGGGCACGGGTCTGCGCTACACGAGACCTGTATGCGTGCCTTCGTATATTCAATCATTCATTATCAAAACCCACTTAATCCTGTACATGGTTACGGAATGCTGGAGCCTATCCCGGCAGACAGAGGGCACAAGGCGGGGGAATACCTTGGATGTGACGCCAATACAACGCAGGGCCCGCACTTTTTATGGTATTTAGCTCAGCAGGCCAATTAACCCAGGCAGCAGCGTGTCTTTGGACAGTGGGAGGAAACAGGAGTACCCAGCAAAAACCCACGTGGGCATGGAGAGAACACGCAAACTGTACACAGAAAGGCACCCGAGCCGTAAATTTAACCCAGCCCATTCTTGCTGTGAAGCCACAGTGATATCCACAGCGCCACCATCCCATCCCGTTCGTATATTTAGCTACCATAATTCATTAGCACTTGATTACATTTGGAGCGGTTATCTGTGGTTCAATATGCAATCATCACAAGAGAGAAGCCAATACATTACGGAATGTAGGCCATTCGGCCCCTTGACTGCTCCAAACAGATAATGTACTGCTATTGAATTTGGCCTTCGCTTTGCTTAGACTTGCAGCAATTCTGCACGAATGTTGTAGGTTTCATGCGACATCGCTTGGTTGATTCGAGTCAGTGTTTGGTGAGACACACGGCACATGACAGTTTTATTTTACTACAGACGATGTTGTTAAAGACAGATGTTTTGGCTGATTTGCTCATGATCAGACTCCTTTCGCCAATGTGATTTATCTGCAGGTCACTTTTTCTACCTTTACTTTCTTCCATTTCCCTTTACGTTCTTATCTCGTTCTCTCTCTATAGCTCCCTCGATCACTGTGTATCCTGCAATGTGCCGGTGTCACTTGGAAGATGTGTGTCTCAGCAATTCATGTCTCTCCACTGGTTGCTGCTGTTGAAAATATAACCACGTTTCATCCAAAGGAATCCCCGTGGCCACCACAATGGTGGTGAAAATTCGCCGCGCTGCAGGAAAGCTTTGCTTTTCCTTCGTCAGAATCGCGACCCTGTTAGTGAGCGAGGTGAGATAGCGGTGACTCTTATCTGTAAATAAACGCGCTGAGCAATTGAACAAAGCAATCTGATTATAGAACGCAATTAAAAATAGCAGGGGTTAGAGCAGCGACAGCCATTGTTATACTACACTATGCTCCCCTATATTTGCTTCCCACTTTCACGTTTATTTTGCTAAACTAGGCGAGAACTAAAGGGAACAAGAAAGAGTCTCATTGCAAGAGGGACCTGGGTCAATGAAATGACAAATTCAAAACAAATGAAAACACAGCGATGACGCGAATGGAAATCAAAACAAAACAACTGTGGTACGTAATTGATCAAAAATATTGCACCAAACCACACTGGTTAGTGTGGTTCAGTTTGGTGAAATAACACCGAAGAATTGCACGGTATTTGGAGGACCTCAGCCAACAGTTGATTGACGTAAAAAACCCAATTAAATAATAAATGAAGGAATAGACAATTATGTTAACGGTGCTGTCTGGTAGTGCGCAGCTGCCACTACGCCCAGTTGCTGACTGTACAGACTCATTAAAAATCCAATTCACGACTTTACGGTTGACGAGAGCAGACACGCGGCAGCAGAATGTGTCGTGAGAGTGACTCATTCCTCTCGCTACTGCCCGAGCGATGCGTCTCCGCAGCCGCTATGCATCGCGGCGGTGAGGTCTTCTGAAAAGGCCCCATGATGCATTTATGTTTCTTTTTACTAACATGTCAACCTTCCAGCTATAATTTCACAAGTTCGCTCAAAAAATTGAAACCAAGAAAATTCTTAGAACTCGCTGTTCCACAGTTGTGTCTGCAAATGGATGGCAGTAGGATTGCAATATTCTTGTAAGAATGTTGTGTTTTTCCTTCTGTTTGCCAGTGCAATCAAAAGTGACGCTTAAATATAGAAAAAAATATATACAAAGAGTGCTTTAGCCAGAGGGTAAGGCGAGATAGAATTGTTATGATTGTTTTCTTTCTGGCAAAAGGGTGAAGGCGTCCTTACACACTGGTGGCCCGTCTGATTGGACGCGTACCACATCCTCATATTTGTCTTTATTTGAGTCACTGGCCCTTGTACTGATGTAGGCTTTCAAGTTCGATGCATCATGATTGCTTTAAAAAGCTGCTCTTTCGGGATGGCCGCGTTGATCGCTCCTCCTCTCTCCTTTTGTAGGCGGCGAAACGTCGCGAAGGAGAGGGGAGGAGCGATCGACCACGGCTATCCCGAAAGAGCAGCTTTTGGAAACAATCATCACTGGCCCTAATTTTAAATAGAAAAGTAGTGGGCACGATGTAATTTATTGACCTAAGAGTTTTGTCTTTACCTGCTTTCAATCTGACACATTTCATCTCGTCTCATTGTCAGAAACCGCTTAGTCGTGTAGAGGGTCGCGGTGAGCCGGAGCCTATCCCTGCAGACACAGGGCGCAAGGCAAGGACATACCCGCGATGGGACGCCAGTCCATCACCGGGCACTGAGGGCAATTTAGTCTGCAAGCCAATTAATCTATGCAGCAGCATGTTTTTTTGGACTGTGGGAGGAAACCGGATTACCTGGCGAAAACCCATGCGGACACAGAGAGAACATGCAAACTCCACACAGAAAGACACCCGAGCCGAGATTCGAACCCGGGACCTTCTTGCTGTGAGGCGACAGCGCTACCCACTGGTCACCGATTTCAGGAATGTCGAGTAATAAATAATTTCACTTCGCGCCACAAATTTCTCAGATCAAGCACACGTTTTCCCAGCCCTCTGCATCGCCGCGTTCCGTACCGATACGATGACGACACGGCCGCCACTCTCATTTCATCTGCTATCGAGTTGTTGTTCGCGTGCCGTTCTCTCTGCAGCTCTGTCAAGCGCTTTGTGACCCTCGGGTGAAAAGCGCTCTATAAATGCAATTATTATTATTTAGATCGCTCCGGTTTTTACCTCGCCATGAAGACCCTGAAACACAATACATTGCAGCTCAGAATGTAAAAAATTAGGTAATCTCAAGGAACTCACTGTGGCAAGGTAGCATCACGTCGTCTAGATGAATGAAAAACTAAAGAACGTATTTGTTGTTATTACTGAAGCTTGTTCACCCCGAAAAGACTGACTGAGTTTCTGCACTCTTTTTCAGCACAAACTTGCCAAAGTTACACGGTAGGTGCGCTATGGCTGTATGTAATCTCAATTCAGTTATATGTAACCTGTATGTAATTCTGCAACATTATTGGTCAATGCCAGTTACATGGCATATTTTAAAAAGTTTTAATACATGGGAGGAAAGCGGACAAACCAGGGGAAAACAAAAACACGCAGAACGGCAGGAGAACGTATGAACTCTGCACGGAAATGCGCCCAAGTCGATAGTGAAACCCAGGCTCGTTTTTGCTGTGAGGCGAGTCTCGCAAAGGTGCAACTAAACGCACACCGGGTTGACCATACAGTCAAATGCCAGGTCAACACCGGCTGTTGCACTTGACAAGGTCAACGCGCGAGAGACACGGGCCCACGGTGTCTCGGCCGTGCGCGGCCCCCACACCCAGTCACCCGTACAGCCTCAGCGTGACGAGCGACCCTAACGTGTTACCCACAACCCCAATAAGCCAGCGGATGCATTAAGGGCCTTGTTAGGAAATTCATTACATTTCCTGCACGGCGACGCTTGGACCTCTCTGGGTTTGTTCGCGTGCTACTAACGAGCACTTTGTACAGAGTTTGCAAACAGGACCCAACAAACATCTAATCATGAGGTTTGTTCACAAGCAGAAGAATGCTCCTCGCAGGTCCACACGGTGACATGACTTTCGACAAAAAAGATGAAACATGCGAATTGGTAGAGGGTAATATTTGTTTTGCATTTACATGACTGTACAAGCAATTACAGTGCAGCAGATAAGACGCATTAGCATCACCTAATATTTTGTTCCAATATATTAATAATAAATGCACTTCCAAAGCAGTTTTCACCTGAGCGTCACAAAGCGCTGCACAGAGCTTTGCAGAGAACAACAACAACAACAGAACAGTTCAACTCAAAGTCAAATAATAGCTATAATTTATAGACGGACACAAAATAAGCGATAAAAAATATTGTTCAACAAACAAGAGAAGGAATAATTGTTCTCGAGCAGGCCCAAGTCGGGCAGCGAGCCATAATCCCAGCATGACAACAGTGAGCCGCATTAACAGTCATAGTCAGGAGACTTCAAAGCCTTACGGAACAAGTGAGCTTTGAGACGAGATTGAAGATGCCCAGGGACTCAGCTGACTGAACCTCCAATGGAATAGCGTTCCAGCGTCTGGGAGCAGCGCGCGATAAGGCTATATATTCTGGATAATGAGATGACATCATTACTATTTATAAATTGTTTATTCTCATAGACTGCTACGAGTTCCCGAAAAGCAGGTTGGTTGCATCGTTTATTTTTACTTCTCTCGCCGAAACGTTCATCGCATCGTCATAATGACGGCGGCATTAACAACCCGTGTCTAACCTTGGTGCCTCGCCCCCTGTGCTCAGTCTCTGCCCCCTCCTCGCCCACACACACCTGCTCCGTCCGCTTGTGTACACGGTGGTCCACATGCCTTGTGTCTCGCTTATTCAAGATGACTGATACACATACTATTGAAAAACTGTTGTTGTGAGCGTGTGCGGCTCACGAAAGAATTCTTCATTCATTATCTCATCTCATTGTCTGAAACCGCTTAGTCCTGTACATCGTCGCAGCAGACACAAGGCGCAAGGCACGGATATACCGACGATGGGACGCCAGTCCATCGCCGGGCACTGCGGGGAAATTTAGCCTGCGAGTCAATTAACCTATGCAGCAGCATGCTTTTTGGACTGTGGGAGGAAACCGGAGTGCCCGGCGAAAACCCACGCGGACACGGGGAGAGCATGCAAACTCCACACAGAAAGGCACCCGAGCCGAGAGATTCGAAACCGGGACCTTCTTGCTGTGAGGCGTCAGCGCTAACCAATGGGCCACCGCGCCGCCCCACTTTCATTTGCAGTATTTATATTTCTGAAGCGGAATTAAGAATTAACTTTTCTCCGCCTGTGAACAGGAATGTGCTCGAACTACTCATGTGTAAGCGAACGCTTCGAATGGCGAATGCCAATTTAAAAGGGTTCCTTGAACCGCTACAATTAATACTGCCACACAAATATATATACAAACAATGCCCGCGTAGGACCCTGTACAGAATTAAGCGGGTATTGATAATGAATGAATAATAATTAAGGTGAATTATTAAATCAACTTAAATCATGCAAATCTGATGGCCAGAGTTTTATCTCATTTACAATGAACAGCCTTGATGATAGCAAGGACTCAAAACCATTAAAATGCAATATTAACAGGGAGGTACTTATTCTGTAAGGGGTGGCCGCATTGCTGTGAAGCATCTGCGATGGCACATGAGGAAGTATCCGTATTCATGTTTGCTGTTGCCAATTTTAAATTCATCACGGAGTAACGTACGGTCAGAAAATCGGACTCGAACCATACATCACCCACACACGGATCAGATGGTGTTTGATTTAATACCTCCAACTCTCCCGTGTAGCAACTACCACCACCACGCGGCACTACGCGTCCACGCCGCCCCACATGCTCCGCTCTGTGTCATCGCCGCTTGCCACCAAACTCGTACGATGCGCAGGCCTATTTCCCCATTGAGAGTGAAATGGTCTGCTAACGGTACCGCTTTACCGCTAATGGATCTCACCAATACGGTGGTGGGAAACAATTGATGCTCTTACGCCTCCATTTCTGCATCCTTGGAAAAAAACATCTTAAACCTTAAATTCATTGGCATTAAACCATTGTGCGTGCAGATAAAATGTGTACCCTTAGCGCTTCCTTAATGCTCAAAGCTCAGCATGAGTATGCCATGGCTCTCAGTTCCTTTAGATATCAGCTCCTTGCTGCTCTAAACGTGATGGAAGGCTTCAATTACAGCGCTCTTTGTGCATCTAGAGGCACAAACCACTTGGCCCAAACTACACCGATCAGGGTATGGCTTAGAGGGACTTGAGGGAGCTTCTCGTAATTGCTAGAGCTGCTACATGTGGAGTGTTGTATAATGGGGTAGTATTTTTGTTTAGCCTGGAAAGCCTCGCTGAGTGTCAAGACGAATTTCGGTGATAGTCTGATACAGGGTGGGGTTGCAAAGCATCGCAATCGTAGCACGTGTGCCTCATAGCAAGAAGGGCCTGCGTTCGATTCCCGACTCGGGTGAATTACTGTGAGGAATGTGTATATGCATCTTGTTCTCCACGAATTTCTTCTGTAATCTACGATTTCCTGCCATACTTAAAAACACAACATAGAATAGAATTGGTTTTGGTGAAACATCCTAATGATGAACACATACCTGAAAATGGCCGAAATTGTAATTATACATCTGAACATCACCCTGGACTGCAATAGAAAAAAACGGCAATTTCCTGAAGCATAATCTATTACATATATTTCCATTTTGGGCACGATGTTATAGGCGTAAATGTTGTGTTTTAGTTATCCCTACCAACACGCGGCCCACATGCCACACTGCTCCAGGCTGGCGGCACTCTGTCACAGGGAGAGAGCGTTTGGTCAGCGGTGTGAAGAGCGCAACAGGTACGCTTTCAAAATATGATGTGTAACAACGTGAAGGTGCAGCCCTGCAATTGCTGGCTCGTACCACCGCCGGCAGAAGGGCTTACACTACAGAGCAATGTTTTGCCTGTTCTTCCACGCTGGCTAGCTATCTTGGAAGATGTTGGATTACCCACTCTTACTCCACCATAGCAACCAGCTGATCATAGACAAACAGTGGTGAACCCACTTATACAGCTGGCTGGATAGAGGCGGTGGATTGGGGGTGTAAAGAATTTGCACCACCATTTGAAGTGTCATGCCGCGAGATTTAATTGCACTGGGAATCTCTGGTTATAAGGAATAATGTAAGATCCTACTGCCGTTAATAGTTTGAACCGAGAGCATAGCGGGCGACACAACATGTGGCGGAGAACTGATGACAGAGAGTCATCGCGCATTCTCAACAAGTTTTGCAAGTGAAAGACTCACCTTCAAATTCGATACTGCAGCTCGCTGATAGTTAACAATATCTCATCTCATCTCATTATCTGAAACCGCTTAATCCTATATAGGGTCACGGTGAAGCCGGAGCCTATCCCGGAAACATAGGGCGTAAGGCAGGAATACACCCGACGACGGGACGCCGGTCCATCGCCGGGCATTGCGGGACAATTTTAGTCTGCGAGCCAATCAACCTATCCAGGAGCATACTTTTGGACTGTGGGAGGAAACCGGAGTACCCGGCGAAAATCCACGCGGACACGGGGAGAGCATGCAAACTCCACACAGATAGGCACCGGAGCCGAGAGACTCGAACCCGGGACCTTCTTGCTGTGAGGCGTCAGCGCTAACCACTGGGCCACCGCGCCGCCCGTTAACAATATTGGTATTCCAGTCGTTTCACATACGAGATGCTTTTGTAATAGTTTTCTGTTAAACCACTTCACACACCGCACACATAAAATACGGATTTTAAGCAGTAGCTAAGCTTGTAGGCATTGTGATGTCGGAGCTTATTACCGGGAGAACCAACAATGTCTGCTTGTATGTGAGACATTAATAACGAAGCTGCCGGGTTTGGGACTCACAGAGGAAAACGCGGATGGAAATGTCACTTCTGACTTTTGCAGGCAATAGACCCGCCAATGAATCGACTAATTAGTAAGCCAGCAAGGTGCTCTGCTCATCTGAGTAAACGCTGTTGCACTCGAGTCCTCTTTCATCCCTCAGTCGCCACACGGCCGTAAGTTACACCCAGACGGCCATGGCCCTACCGTTCCCAATACGTATTTCATAATTAAAGAACGTTACATGTTGTCTCCATTTAAGCGCCCGCTTTCTCGATCATGCGCCACAGGCTGCGGAACTGACCTAAAACATTTTCACCATCGTTTACCTTGTGAACTCCACAACCTTTCGGGCAGCGTCACGTGATGTCAACACAGCATAATGAAACCTAGTCTTTCAAAATGCCTACGAGAATCAAAATCATAACGCGTGATTGTTTCTAATCATAGACTTTTTCAGTGTGCAGTACTTATATAGTACACGTGTACGGGTTTAATTTGTCACCCGTTGATTGCGAGCTTAAATTCTGTTTGAAAATTGACTTAGACCATCATCCTTCTGAGGTCCATCCATCCATCTTCATCCGCTTTATCCGGTGCCGGGTCGCGGGGGCAGCAGTCTAAGCAGCGATGCCCAGACTTCCTTCACCCCAGACACTTCCTCCAGCTCTTCTGGGGGGACCCCGAGGCGTTCCCAGGCCAGCTGAGAGACATAGTCTCTCCAGCGTGTCCTGGGTCTTCCCCGGGGCCACTCTTGGCATTAAAGCAGGGGTTGTCCTATGGATATTCTCAGCCCAGCCATATGAATGTGGACTCTCCATCCCTGTTTTAGGTTTGTGAACAGAAGATGCGCATTGCCTCAGTAAAGCCTTTAATTGGATTTGTTTTAATGTGTACATTCCGAATACTTCTACATGATTGGCCACATCTCCACAAAACTCTGAATGTGTACACTTTACTGAGCTTATACCGCTCATCTTGTGCTACATAAATGATTTTAATATTACATTAATATCACAGAGGATTATAATTGTAATCACTTTGTGTAATTATTTAAAACATTTAGGATTTTGTCATTGTTTACACATTAATTTGGAATGGCAATTAATCTTTCAGTCAGACATTGGGGTTGTATTTTGTGGCGGTGACACAACAATAATCAGAGACAGCTCCGTCGAGACTGGGAGGCGTGCGACGCAATTCGTCCTAGGCCTCACACACAAGAGGACCCCTGCCCTCAATGCTCAGCCCGTATTTCTGTCGCTAACGAACAAGGAGCCCCACCGTTGCATTCCGATCCTGGCTTGCGGGGCCCTCTGTGCGGCCCGTGACGGAAACCAGCCCAGTTCGTGACGAACGAACTGGTGGGGGGCAGATTCACTCGCGTCGTGCCCCCCGTGAGATCTTCTTACATCATCATTACCAATACCCGCTTAATCCTGTACAGGGTCAAGGGGGGGTTGGAGCCTATCCCGGGCAGACAGAGGGCGCAAGGCGAGGCTACACCCAGGATGTGACGCTAGTACATCGCAGGGCATTTTCTGGGGCAATTTACTCATTAGCCGGGAACCGAACCTGGGACCTCCCTGCTGTGAGGCAGCAGTGCTACTCACTACGTAGCCACCTTGAGATCTTCCACTCACGTGTAAATGTAAATGCGGTAAGCTCAATAAAAGCGCAACGTGGTTTACAAAAAGCTGTAAAATTAATCGCAAATGACTGTCTGGCCACACTAACATATCACTGTGTGAGTTCCAGTGAGCGTGCGGACCACTGTTCCCCGACTTTTACCACTGACATCTGATCGCAATGGTGTAACTTCAGCTGAACACCAATGCCACTTCGACTAAAACCGGTGCGGTTAGCATATTTATTTAATAGCAAACATCATGCCGTCATCCTCCCATCCGAGATATTAAAAAAAAAACCCGTTCCATTACATGGCTAATGATATAGAGTAGATGGTGGAAGAGCAGCCCTGCGATTTCTCGCTCATGCCACTGCTAGCTGAAGGCCCTCCACGAGAGGAAGGCTTCAGGGAGCATCTCGAGAGGGCATTTGGCCAAGTCTCCCATTCTGGCCAAATGTCGGCATAGGCAACCAACGTGAAGTGTCGAAGGTCTAGGTGTGTGTGAACCCATCTGATACTCTCCGGTGAATACAGGTTAGGCAGAGAGATTTAAAAAAACGTGTCCATAATTTTCCCTGCCGTACCTGGAGATGGAACTGGTGGGCTCTAAAGTGTACGTTCAGTGTGTAACCTCGACACCATTGCAGCGCCGTTACTGCAACCCTTTAACCAATGTTTGCACAAAGGTACACAATGTATGAAACCGACAAATTAATTAAGGAATATCGTGAAGGGTCCTGGAAGGTATTCTGCGTTCATCATCGCTCGAAGTGTGCAATGCACACGCGAGTACAGGACCCGATTCTCTGGTTATTTTTTTTTATGAAAGACTAAGATGAGAGAGAGCAAGAGAGAGAGAGCGCTAATTGTCCTGACTGACGTAGACACTGAGAGCGTTGCTGCGTGGAGTCGCAGCTGAGTGGCGAGCGCCAGAAGCCACATGCTACAAGGAACACGGTTTTTAGCCGGCCTGTCAATCGGCCGCTTTGTGCCCCTTCTATTGATAGCTCATGGCTCAAGGTGATGTCTCATCAATAGCACGATTTTATACAGTCTGAGATCAAGCTCTCAGGGGTCTGCATCGTCCGTGGAAGCTGGACAGCGAGGAGGCGTAGGGTTCATTAAATGAAACCGTAATGAATAATTCTCGACGCCATCATCGTCAGCCGCTTAGCATGATTGTTGTCACGCCTGTAACCTGCAGGTCAAATATATGTCACGCTGTGTAAGCTTGGACGAGCCTCAGCACTGAGGAAGTCACCACGGGAGAGTTTGGAACACAAACGCACACAGGCTCAAGAAAGCCAAACGCGCGAGTTGAATTCTAGAGGCAAAATTACCACATTATTTACATAAAATATAAAAAGAATAAATCTCACTCTGAACGATTGCATTTAAAGAGGGAATATATTTGTATTCTGTTTTCATAACGATGGCCTGACTGCTGAGATTCCGAGTGAGGCTCAGGGATTTTTTGATGGATGAATATGCTCCAGGGATGTGCTGCTGACTGAATCGCTCCTTGAGACTCCAAATGAGCAACGGGTAAATGACCAATAGCACAATTATTGTGTCCGTTGTCACTCCATAAATTAATCTGTGGTTTACATACACACTCTGCAGCATGTACAAACCAAACTAAAACACTTTTCTTTTAAACTGCAGGGTCACTGGGAGTCCTTTAAATGGTTCAAATGAATATAATGTAAAATATCCACATACCAAGCAATCACATAAAAGATATCTTTACATATCACTTGATTTATTAAATGAAATTCATACCTTTCAGCCAACTAACATCTGGAGAAATGTATAGCAATGAAAGTGCATTACTGCTGGGATTCTAAATTTATCTCATTGACTGAAATAAAAAAAGCAATATAGTTCGTGAGTATGGGGTTGTGTTAGTGTTTTAACTAGTTATGAATGTTTTGCAAAAATATTATTCAAGTCATCAAACTAACATTTTCGTTAAACCAATATTGGCGAGCACAGACCCAAACGTCAAGATGACAAAGCGGCCAGCAGCAAACAGCACAATTTAAAATCTAATGGATAAGTGTTTACACGAAGAAGAGCAACCACGTCTAAATGCTGTTAACTGCGTGTCCACATTTATTGCATTATTGCTGGGATTAGACCGCGCTGTGCTAATGAGAAGTGAAGGGAAGTTTGTCAC
>JAZEWT010000012.1:9916680-9936226 GCA_036362905.1 Mordacia mordax
CGACGAGGGTGGAGAAGGAACGACGAGGGTGGAGAGGGAACGACGAGGGTGGAGAGGGAACGACGAGGGTGGAGAGAGAACGACGAGGGTGGAGAGGGAACGACGAGGGTGAGGAGGAAACGACGAGGGTGGAGAGGGAACGACGAGGGTGGAGAGGAACGACGTGAGAGGGAACGATCTCACGGGATTCGTCGAGCGCACTCCACGTTACTTTGCAAGAGAGTTTAATTATGCACCGGGACCGGCAGTAGCGAGGAACCCGGTTCCAGCCGCAGCCACCCGGGCAGACCTGTTGCTGCTTCTTCGCGGTGGAATTTTCCGCGTTGCGACGTCGGCCGGGAGATGTCGATATGATTCGACAAAATTAAATACGGCCGCGACGACGTCTTGTTTCTGACCGCAACCGTATGCCCATCATCGTCACCACGAGCCAGGTTCAAGCCACGCCTGGATGAAAACCTTCTGGAGCCGCGACCCCCGCCCTCCGTCCTGCGAAATAACGATCCGACCCAGCGCTTGTACGCGAACCGATTCCACGGCTCCGTCTCCACGGGGCGCTAACGGATGCGTACATTGTCTCATCTCATTGTCTGAAACCGCTTAGTCCTATACAGGGTCACGGTGAGCACGGAGCCTATCCCGGCAGACACAGGGCGCAAGGCAAGGATATACCGACGATGGGACGCCAGTCCATCGCCGGGCACTGCGGGGCAATTTAGCCTGCGAGCCAATTAACCTATGCAGCAGTATGCTTTTGGACTGTGGGAGGAAACCGGAGTGCCCGGCGAAAACCCACGCGGACACGGGGAGAGCATGCAAACTCCACACAGAAAGGCACCCGAGCCGAGAGATTCGAACCCGGGACCTTCTTGCTGTGAGGCGACAGCGCTAACCACTGGACCACCGTGGCGCCCTGCGTACATTTTGTCGCTACGATCAGGCGGCGCGGGACAGCCATGCGGGGGCTGATGACGCAGGATGCGTGGAGCTGCGTGGGGTTTTTTGACATTGGCTGTGCGCGCACGCGTGGCATCTAACCATCACTATTACGATCGTTTCTAGTGCGCGCAATGCGTGCATAGCGTCATTGATCGATACATCGATGAGATGTATGAACCGGATTCGAGGTACAAGAAGCAGTAAGAAATAATTCGCGATGTTGGATGCAGATTGCACACTTCACGTGTCGGCTTGCTCGCCAAGACAAATGACAGAGCACAGACGAACCACGACTTAATGCGACCAAAACAATTGTGAATGAAACTGCGAGTTATGGAATTGTATCGACGTGCTGTGCAGATCGTTAGAGTCGGAGTGCTCGCACACGCGTTGTTATTATTGATTTCAATAAGCACACGAGTAACTCATCACATACTGCCTTTAATTATTCACGCGGACACTCTAATAACTTCACGAAAAGATTCAATGTGTAAATACTCACTCAGTGGCAATCATGCCAGGGTAGAGATTTTTTACATTTTAAATTTAAATGTATTATTTTTTATCAGGTTCCGTTCATGGTATTGTCTCGTGTACGGTATTTATCACATAATTCCAAACTGACGCTGAATTCAATAGATACAGGCATTCAAGTTCATGGCTTTCCGGTTTATCGGAACGAACATTGCAAAGTTAAAATATTTCACCAATGTGATGACTCTTCTCAGTCTACCCCGCTCGCAAAATCATTTCCAGTTTCACCAAGATTCGCCAATCTTGTGGCCATGGCACAAACCTCGATCAGTGTTCATTGACCCTGGAGACTCCACCAGACCGCTCACTCGAGACGCGCACCGCACTTTCATATGGTCTCTCCTTCCGTCGGTCCAAACTTTCCGTAGCTAAACCCAGGGTTGAAGCCCTTCTCCTCATCGTACTGATGAACGTTTGTATGAAAATTGCTCTCCTCTCTCCCCCCTTAGAAGCATTATCAGGACAATGACTACTCCAACGTGGGAGACAAAACGTCGTGAAAGAAAGAAGAGGAACGCTCGACACTGGTATCTCAAAAGAGCAGCGCCTGAGAACAATTCTCTTCCCCATTGGCAACAACAGTGCGAGGGCACTCTGCGTGTCGTCGCTCACGAAGAAACGCGTGGTCCCACTTTCCCGTGCGCTCGCGCCTCACTCTTCCTCCTTGCAGCCTCCACGTGACCGAACCTCATCGCCACTTTGACCCTCGCACCGCACTTTCCGACTCCCCAGTGTCACGGACCGGCGACTGTCTGATAGCCGCTTGTCGCACACAGGTTCGTGGTACGAATGCGGCAGGCCGCCCTGGATATTACTGTGGTGTGTATTGACCATAAAAGTGCCGTCTTATTCACAGTGGACGTTAAAGATCGCCCATCATCACTCGCAACTGGTATGACATTGTGTACGAGTACATTCGTTCAAATTGGTCTTTTGACCTTGTAAATTGCCCAAATGGGTTAGCATTGCCTGCCCTGTTGTGAGACAGCTGCAGATTGAAACAAAATATCTTCATGATAGTAGTGTTTTTAAGTATGGCGCGAGAGCGTAACGTATAACATTATTGGTACTTATATACCACCTTTACCTTTCTACCCTACCGCCGGCTACCACCCCGCTACCTTCCTCCGTGAAACCCCTTTGCAGATCATGCCTCCCTTTTCATGTCCCGTGTCCTTGTCCCAGCAGAGCATCGTGTGCCTTCAAAATCCAAATCGCACCGTGCGGCATTCTGTGAGAAATTGCTGAATAAATTAATTAAACAACAAAGGTTTTACACATTTTTTTAATGAGTAGATTATGTATGAAGTCAGCATCTCGGAGGCTCGGCTCGTGCGCGATGCAGCGATAATGCTTCAAGAATCACGTGAGGCTCTCGCAGCCAAATTCAAGGAGGAGAGAGCGGCACGCTGGCAGCACCACCTTGGAGCGGGGATAGCGGGATAATGGGATAGCCGATCTCCCAGACTTTGGAATGTCCTTCCATTGAAGATTCGATTAGCTGAGTCCCTGGGCAACTTCAAATCTCGTCTCAAGACTCAATTGTTCCATAAAGGCTTTCAAGCCCCTTGGCCAGGACTGTTGATGCGGCTCAATGTTGTCGTGCAGGAATGATGGCTCTCTGCCAACCTGCACCTGCTCGGGCATATTTATTCCTTCCTTGTTTGTTGAAGAATTATTTTCTTATCTTTTATTCAATGTTCTGTAATGTATTGCTACTCTTTGACTTTCAGTTAAATTGTCCTGATGTTGTTGTTGACATGCCGTTCTCTCCAAAGCTTTGATTTGTGAAAAACTCAAAAAAAAAGTTATTGTTGCTGATCTGCCGTTCTGATGTCGTTGTTGACGTGCCGTTCTCTCTGCAGCTCTGTGCAGCGCTTTGTGACCCTCGGGTCACAAGCGCTCTAGAAATGCAGCACTGGTAATTTATCTTTCCCAGACGGCGTTGGCACGGGAAACTGGAGAAGGCGGTTAACAGAGTGAGATGCACGACATCAGCTCTTATTTTTTATTTACCACAAACTTTGGATAAGGGGCCTCGTACTGCATTGCGTGTGCGACTGGGAAGAAACCCTTTCAAACTGTCACGTTTCTCAAACCGTGACGGGAATCCTGGCCACTTGGTGCTAATGGACGTTTTACACATTAGCAGGTGTCGTGCCGGTTAAATAGAGCAAACAAGCAATGACCTATTTAGGGCGGCAGAGTGGTGCAGTGTTAATGCTTGCGCCTGAACGCAAAACATGCCTGTAATTGATTCCTGACCCTGGAGTCTTTCTGCACGGAGTTTGTCCGTTCTCTCCCTGTGCTGTAGAATGTGTGTGTGGAGTTTGTATGAGTGCTGGGCAGCTACTACTCAACGGAGTTGGCACAGTAGGGAGGACAGGTAGTGCCTCGGCCAGCCACCTGTCAGTCAGCCCATGGCAACTGTGTCTATCCTGTGACCTCCTCCTGCACCTAGCCAGGTATAGCAGTCAGCCCATGGTACCTGGGTTTGCCATTTTACCTGTCAGCGAGCCTTCGACACACCGCGTGACTTCGACGTGCACCTGGCCTGGCACAGGCACCGTTGGGATGTCACCGCCACTTCGTGGCAAACGGTGATTGTTGTTGTTGATTGCATAGTGTCCTCCTGGTTCTGAATGGGTTTTCTGCAGATTCTTTAATGTCATATCATACCCAAAACTAATGTGACTGGTTTTGGCCGAACATTCTAGGTGAAATAAAATTACCTGCAAATCACTCAGTTGGGATTTCATGGGACAACATCGCCTCCTACTACGAAAACTTGGCAGGAGCCTCTTGAAAATAGAGTCTTGAGACTCAGTGCAGCTTTCCTGGTAAACAAGGGCAACAGTAGCATGTTATTTAGTAATTAAGGGTTTTCTTTCTATCTTAACGATAACCCTCACTGTCGGAAGCAGCACGGCGATCAGAGTAGACAGCGTGTGCAATAGGGCGACCATAGGGAAACGCATCGTGCTGCTGGAAAAGACATTACGAGCTGGCACCCGGGACTGCAGTAAATCATCTTTGCAAATGCTTAGTGACGTTAAGACGGAGGGCGCGCTTGCAAAGACCAGCGCCGTACATCTCCTCCCTGTCAGACCCTTGAATGCACATTCATTCTGTGCGATCACCAATTATTAGATTTACTCTGGGGCCATGGGTCATAGAAAGGAGAGCGGGTTACCCTTAGCTCAGAAAGCAATCGATGGTGTTCATTCGCTAGTTGAGCAAGTCTCTCGATTCTGAGCTTGAAAATTGTGACCCCCATTATTAAATATAACAGCATTCCCAGTGGGATGGGAACCGCTTGGAGGCCAGGCTGTGTCGAGTCGGTGCGGCGTGCAGGCAATCCGGCCAGACTTATTATTATTATTATAATGAAGCTGTGGGGACATTTTGATAGATGTCGTAGATGATGAAGAAAAAATAAAGATTTGACCCTTTGAGTCAATTATTTAGTTACTGCACACTCGATGCCTTGTAAAAGGTGTTCATTGGTGTGGTTTTTTTTTTACTTACTACCTATATTATTGCCAGAAAGGGTCAGAGCTTTTATTTCTTTCCAGCATCATGACGCTGATTTTCCGAGGACAGCCTCTCCGAGTCTCGAGACACGATGCCAGCAGGTCGCCGTCTCGCTTTCACAGCAGCAGGTGATGTTAGGATGTGTAAACTCAACTGAAGTCATTTTCAGGGATATTTTCAAAGTTAAGGTGTTTAGCCAACACAACTTACATTGTACGATGTTTTAGCGATTGCGGGAAACTAGAAAACTGGAGAACCCAGAGGAAGCCCATGTAGAACGTGGTGAAAATGAATCAATCACAGAAGGGTCCCACATTCGAAAATTCAACCCAGACCCGTTTGTTTTTTTCTGTGAGACATAGGCAGAGGAAAAGTAAGCCGGTAGAGTTCAGTATAGTGTACCGGTAAGAAATTGTTGAAATATTCAGTATGAATTGATGTATATGCCAGAGATGACTGTATTAATAATAGAAAACCATATATCGCTTTAATTAAATATATTTTACGTTCTCTTTCAGTTTTCATCTGTAATGTAAATGCACGCGCATCATAAAATGTATTAAAGGGGGTGTGGGTCACGGTTTGTGTAAAGCGTTGTACATATTTTACATTGTAGTCCTTGTATATTTTGTTTTGCAAAACTTGTTCGTCAGAGCAATAAAATCAGATGTAAAAGTCAAAAGTCTTTCAGTTTTCAGTTTGTACTTCTCAGGTGGAATTAGATGTTCACGTGATTCCGAATGTCAACTTGTGAGTGTCGCCATAGCAACCGTTCGCTTTATGTGTCATCATGGTAAAAACCGCTCGCTTCTCATTGGCCGAGTCTGTCGTGTCAGAGGTGCAGTTCGCAGAGCAAAAGTCGAGTTAAAGGGATCCATGAAGGTGAGTTTGGGAGCGGAGGTGGGCATAGGTGTTATCGCCCTGTCACCTTGCGGCCCAAATCACCGACGAAACTCCAGCGGAGGCTAATGCACTGCGTCCCAAGTCGATTCTGGTCGAATCCAGCAGGAGTTACTGTTGTTCACCTGGGGTTTCCCTGGGATCGTCTGCATTGCCAGAGGGAACCACCGCCATCATCGTAATCACTCGCACCATGACTTGGACCGTCAGGATTATGAATGGATCAGATGCTCGCTCACGCGTGTAGAATGTGTGTATGAGCACACACAGATGCGCACACATGTCGGAAGCTTTAACATCCAAATCGCCCGCAGACGATTCACGATTGCAGTGGGAGCCTTCGCAGATGGAAGCGCGTAAATACGGCAGCTAGAGAACTCCTCCAGTACCTACATATGTCTCCGTGTTTTACCAGTGCTTAATAGAGCCCGAACATTCCAATACAATTGTGATACTCGGCGGGGAAAACCCCTCTCCACGGGAATCGAACTCGTTCCGCCGCCAGTGTATCGGGTTCCGACGCGTGCGGGCAACCACGTGGTGCGGGCGTCTTCCGACCAGCAGCGACAGCACGCGTGCCAACACTCATCCAGCGAGCAGACCAGTAGAGGCTTCTGAGGTTTTCAATGCTTTGTTAACTAACACTAAACGCAACACCATGCCGGGGTAACACCACACATCTACTCCTACCCTCCCGCGCTTAGCGCTTTCACAACTCAATCCTGCTGGCTACATGCTGACGCGGCAGGTTCCTCACCATTTCCCCATGGGAACTCTCTCTGCGCTTCCGCACACCGCGTTTTATATCTCCCCAGACGTCACCTCATTGCGTCAGATCACACCACGTCTCCAATCCAATCCGTTTACACCACATCTCGCCTCAAGTTCCCCCCCCGCCAGACCACGTGATGTTTACGATCTGAGAAGGGGGGAATTGGCGCAATCCCCGGTCACCCCAACCTGACCCCTTGTCACCCCGCGTTACCCCTCGTACGCACCTAGCCTGTCACGTGCGAGGCTTGGCACCACCCAATTAACACAACGTTACATTTATCAACTTCTCCTGTAACTCAACAGTCTGACGGGGTGGTACGGAGATCCATCAACTACCACAAGCCGGCAAACAAAGCCGTTCCCCTCCACGGATCTAAACACGTTTAGCCACTGACACGCACAGTCACGATTTCTGCACGAGCGTTCCACGTCACAGCGACCCTGGCGCAGCGTGGCGTGCGCACTGGGCACCAGTAGCAGCGTCTCCTGCTGTTGGAGTGAGCACTTGTTGTGGCGAGTCCGAGACGTTTAAATAGTCGTCCTCCCTGTGGCTTGGTGAGGCTATGAAGACTTGCACTCAATCGTCGTTCTTTCCTGGTGGTCGCATCGAGTGTTCCTGCTCGTTCCTTCATGACATTTCGTCTGCCGTGGTGAAAGCACCACCATCAGGCGGAAAATCATGCGAGGCGAAACGTCGCGAGGCGAGAGCAGGAAAACTCGACATGACCATCCCGAAAGAACAATTACGGAGAGCAATTCTCATCACACATCGAGTCGTGGGCGGCGCGGTGGCCCAGTGGTTAGCGCTGACGACTCACAGCAAGAAGGTCCCGGGTTCGAATCTCTCGGCTCGGGTGCCTTTCTGTGTGGAGTTTGCATGCTCTCCCCGTGTCCGCGTGGGTTTTCGCCGGGTACTCCGGTTTCCTCCCACAGTCCAAAAGCATGCTCCTGGATAGGTTGATTGGCCCGCAGTCTAAAATTGTCCCGCAATGCCCGGCGTTGGACTGGCGTCCCGTCGTCGGGTGTATTCCTGCCTTACGCTCTGTGTCTGCCGGGATAGGCTCCGGCTCATCGTGACCCTATATAGGATTAAGCGGTTTCAGATAATGAGACATCGAGTCGTGACAAATCTCCATCAGGCCGTTCTTGTTGCTAATGAATAAGCGGGCCTCCGAGAGTCTCCCTGTGGCCGCGCACTGGTGACGACTCCGCACATCTTCACGGAGAGTGAGCGGCTGACCGTTCTTGTTTATGGTTAGTTTCTCTTTGTAATGGGGATGTTCCCAGCCGACATGTCAATCCCTGCCTGTGCGATGCCTAAAGCTTTGGGCTTTCTGAAAATGTCCAATTATATTTTGGGGCAATCATGCACAAACATATCCAGCGAATGAGGAAATGAAAAGGCAGTGTACTTACGGAGTTACAAGATTCAATTGTTGCAATTTCCTGGGCTCTACAAAATTAAATCGCACCCATATGAGCTACGCAATTTCTACAATCGCTCTCGCTGGTAATGCTTATTTAATATCAAGAGGCATTTATTCATAGGTAACATTATTGAAACGCGCATAAATGTTTATAATAATTAACGGTAAGCGGAGAGTAGAATCAGATTGAGCCTCAGTCAGCCACGTGCAGGCAGAGGGCAGCCAGCGGTCATTATCGAGAGCTCTGGAGCAGTGTCGTCCCCGCGCGGAGCGGCCCCCCACCCTCACCCCGTGGCCACTTCCCGTGACCTCACGCCGCATCCCCACACAATCTCAACAACCATCCCTTTGGAACTGCAGCGGTCACCAGGAACCCGAAATTGGAACAGCTGCTCTCTCCTATTATTCCACCATTGTGGGAGCTATATAGCGACGCCTTGTCACACTGCTGCCACGGTGCTGAGCGGGAACAGCGTGGGCGTATTGTCCATAATCGACAATCAGAAGCCATGCTGTGATGAGCTCTGAGCATTCACGACATGACGACACCTGCGCAACAGGTAGTGGCATAAAGTTGATCTCTATGTCTCTATGACACAGTTCTCCATATAGCCTTAAACGACTGTAAAGTCAACCGCTACAGCGAGTAGCAGCTATGAAGGCCAGCATGGCATATGAGAGAGTGAGATGCCCGCACTCCGTCTGGCAGCTATTGTCTCTTGAGCGGCAATGATTTCATATTGCACCAGGTACTCATTAAAGCTGAGTAAACTACAGGAGGCCCAGAAAGAATTTATAAAATCTTCACTTGTGTTGACCGTGAGCGAGAATTGGACTCGGGTTGCCAGATTAAGGGAGTCCCGATAACGAACAAATTAATTTTAACAAAGACGGTGCAGTCTACTCCCACGGGGAATCTCGCACACAGCCTGTGCCATCAGGATATAATGGTTTTTGTCAAGCATCTGTGATCACCTGGGAGATTGAGCTGTACGCGTCATCATGACTGTGTTTTCCGTCGAGACGCGTGCAGGCGGTACCAGTGCCATCGTGTTTATTATTCTTTCAATTCGCTTGTCCAGGAATGCCCGAGTCTCTTTTTTCAGGATAGTTCTGCTGGGTGCTTTGCAGTAGGGGCCGTGGGTGTGATGTGGCTGCCCGTAATCCAGATTTGAATAATTGGCTGATGCATTGTGATATTTGGCCAAAGCCAGTTCTAGCCATGGAGAATAGGTTGACAACCTACGAGCCCCACACAGACAGGGGCCTGAGTTGGGAATAGGATCCAGGTCCTTGTTGGTGCGAGGCTCAGGTGTCACCGTTGTGCTTCCTTGCCTACCAATGCCAGCAGTGGTGGCGTGAATCTGTAGCCAGCTGCTTCGGAGGTGAGAGTTAGTGGATCGTGCAGATGTGCAGACCTCCCGCTAGTCGCTGGGCCCCGTGTCGGCGAGCAGACGCAGTCCATCAAATTGGATCATTCACCCACCTGTGGGTACTCGGCTTTCTCCACTTGTGCAAATCGTTATTGTGAATACGGAACCCTTCAATAAAACATTACTGAAACTCATTGAGGCTGTGGCGAATAGCTTCATGGTTATTCTCGCGCGAGCCGGTTGTTTATTAATTAAATAAAATTTCGGTGATGCCGCGTTAGCCGTGGTGCACGAGGACAAAGAACAAAGAGGGCACCACAATGCAGCTGTCCTCTGGGCTTCTCGGCTGATGATCATTGTCGTCTTTGTTTGACCGCGACACGGCCGTGCATTGAACCCCACGACCAACCCAGTATCGCGAGTCGGGGCGGGGCCTTGCAATGATCGCTCGCGCGTCATCACCGCGGCGTGACTCCGTGAAGGTCGCGCTACGTCAACGAATACGATCCCCCCTTTAGCGTGCGCAGACAGTCAGTGAACACTTATAAAGGCCAGTATCGTCCACGAGGGGGTGGGTGGCCAGCACCGTGCCCGACTGCCTTTGTCTCGCTGGTGGCGATGTTTATACACCGCACCAGCTACTCAGTTGAGGCCGAGTTGACCTAGAAGGATGCCTAGGACCGTTTCAGAAAATCGTCACTGGTGTTGGTTACGGTGACCTGGAATCGACCTCGGGTCGCCGGGTTCGTAGCGTACCGCGCTAAGCGCTGCACCACCGCTCCCCGTGGGCGCGCACACACAGAGACGTGTGAGAAACACAGTCGGCCTCTGCCAGCGAGATAATCCTCTGGTTTTGTGCAGGAGACCAACGCATACAAGCACGGTCGGCATGAGGAGGCTGGGTGTCCGGCTCCTGGAGGTTGCGGTCACCTGGGCGTGAGCGCCGGGGCACCCCAGGTGTTCGCGACACCCACCGATCCGCTGGTCACACTGCGGTCTTCAACACGTCATGTGCGTTGTGGTATAGAAGTCGGCAAAAAAACAAAGCAAATGGAACCGGTATTGGTCAAACGTCACTGCTAAAGGAAAATTACTTGCAAATCACTCAATTAGGATTACACGCAGGAGCAGCAACATTGCCTCCTACTGGGAAAACAGGAGGACCCTCCGTCAAGAGCATCGAGCCTCAGTGAGGCTTCTTTACAAACAAGCCCCATAATTATAATGATATTCCATTGAACACGAAAGGGGTTGCTTTCCATCCGAACAATGACTCTAACAGTGAGAAGCAACGCAGAGCCGTGCAGATAGCGTGTCCAATGTACTTCTATGCTCCTACGTCAATGAGGCTCACTGTAACCCACGCTGCTCATCTTGAGGAACTGTGGCCTAAAAAAACAATGCGACCCGCGCGACATGGGGAGGCTGTCATCCAGCAGTGGATCGTCAAAAACACGTGACTGTGCAATGTGTTTAACACTGTAAATATATGCATAGTCTGGAAAGGAAGCCAAGACAAATCTATTAAGCCAAAGAATGCGTGGTAAGTAAGTCACTTGCTTAGAATGTGAAATACAGGTGGATTCAATGAAATACATTTTTTGGATCAGGTCACGTAAACAATTATAGATTATAAAATAGTGTCGTTTAACCCTCCACCACCCGACACGGCCAATCAGCAAGGGGTTGTCACGTTGAACAGAAGACGCGCCAATTCCTTTACTATCTCAGCACACCGGTGTGTTGAAAAGCGACCCCACAATATTTTACAAAATGAAAATCATTTGCTCGTCCAGTTGCTGGCGCGGGTGCCTGATGATGCTGAACGTAGTTGTCAGCGAAACGTCGTACAATACATTTTTTGTAAAATATTGTGGGGTCGCTTTTCAACACATCGGTGTGCTGAGATAGTAAAGGATTTGGCGCGTTTTCTGTTCAACGTGACAACCCCTTGCTGATTGGCCGTGTCGGGTGGTGGAGGGTTAAACGACACTATTTTATAATCTATAATTTTTTACGTGACCTGACCCAAAAAATGGATTTCATTGATAATATTGGTCACGAAAACCTTCGAATTAAAGTACAGGTGGATTATTACATCGCACGATTATGGCTTAGCTTAGAGAGGCCCTCATCCAGCAGTGGATGAACCACCGTTGCTGATTATGACTACGTGCCCGCTGTTATGACAGTGCCAGTACCGTTTGACCGCTCAGCGGGAAACGGTTGCCCCCAGGGCAGACGTTCAATACTGGGGCCAAGCGCATTGCCTACCGCGATCAGGTACATCGCCTCCCGCTCACTCGCACCGCCCAACGCCACGGCCACACAACAGCTCAATGGTGAGAAGCACCTTCTCAACAATGTGAAAACATTCCATTCCAATATTTATCATCATCCTCGTTAGTCGTGGTCAATCCACTGATGGATAAAGCCATTGTCACGTTTTACATCCCTGCGACGTAATCATCCACCCAGCGTGTGCTGCACCTGAACAAATCACATTCTACGGACGTCTCCTCGGTAGACGGAACATCAGATACATAGGTCACGGTGTGATCACGCTCATGCAACCAAAACCGTGAACCACGCTGTAATCCACTGCAGTCTGCGCTCCTTCAATGGAGGAGGAGGAGGAGCAGTCAACGTAGAGCAGCGCGAACTCCAGTAGAAGCCCACCCGCAAAGGGCAGCAGACCTCAACATTGGCATTTAGCCCATAAACGTAATGCCCTACGCAGGAATATCATTATAACATCTTGTGGTAATGCTATTGCGAGACAAAATATCAGAGCGCATTACAGTCGTTACCCTTTAACATGTTAATTGGCCTTTATTTACTCTACAAACATGTGGGGAAAATGCGTGGTTAAGGGCCATTGTCTGGTGCTCGATAAATCATCCGCACGACACGAATTCGCTCGGCCGCGGTTCACCGGCGGTTGCGGCTGCGGCTGCGGCGCGATTTGGTTGCACAAAAGGAAAACACGGTGAAACCCGGCCCCAAATCCAATAAGCGACATCTTCCTCCACGTGACACGGGCATTACTCTAGGTATTGTCAATGAGACCGGCAACCGCTGAGCCCATCCCAATATGAGTTGCGCGCGGTCGAACCGAGCCCGAATGTTACCGTTCTGTGGGCGGGACTGTGCAAACAGTGCGCGCGTCGCGACAATGACAAGGCAAGGTCAGAGCAGGAGGACCGCTGAACGCTACGGGTGGTTTTATTGCCTTCCCTCCTCCCTCGCACGCTGCGATGGGATGTTGTAAAACCCTTCGGTTAATCAGCTGATGCGTTCCTCTTCTCGATCATTCTATAAACGCGTTGATTTTCTACGTGCACTCACGAACCTTGGAGATGTGTTTTTTTTGTAAATATGGAATAGATTTGAGATGTGGATAAAGAACCTTGCGGCTCTCTGGACGGTGATTATAATCGTGACGGAACCGCCATCCACAACATTTCAATGCTCATCGCGTTCCGTCATTCAACCGCAAACGTGTGCCAGATAGAAGACATCTCGAACGTTGGAATAAATAATTTAACAAGCATGCTGAAAATCGTGGTATATGACGGGCCAAATATTTTGTTTTATTAATAAAACTCTTCCCTCAAAAGAGAATCTCATAAAACTAAGACGCCTAAACAATATTTTATTTTACTAAACACTGGAGTAGGGAGCAGTGGCGCTGCGTTAGTGCACAGATAAAATCAGTGGTAAATGGTGAAGCAAGGTCAAGCAACGCTCATTTGATTTATAACAAAAAAAAACCCTAAAGAAAATGTTGTTGCTGATTTGCTGTTCTTGTGTCCTTGTTGTTGCTGACATGCCGTTTGCTCTACAGCTCTGTGCAGCGCTTCGTGACCCTCGGGTTAAAAGTGCTCTAGAAGTGCAATTCGAAATATTATTACCAATACACCATAGGAAGACGCAGCGGATTGAAAAAGAACTACAACTATTATTATGAAGCTAAGTTTTCCAATTAAGCACCACAATACTATTCATGCAGGTGGCTTAATTGTTATAGAAAAATCAGGTTTTATTGAAGCGAGAGATCCGTGCACAACCTGCTGAGATGATCTACAAGTGCATGTATCATCACTGAGCAGGTGGCGAACTGCCAGCAAGCACGGCATTTCTAGGGATGCCACAACCTATCTGGATGTCTCACAGAGACCTGTGGGCCTCGTCATGCCGTGGGACACTGTGCTCATAACAGAATCTCCTGACAGGTCGAGATGGGTCAGCTGGCTCGGCGGTAGAGCAAATGGCTCGTTATGGGAAGGTTTGAGGTTGACTTATCCCATCATTCCTCCAATATCGATACAATGAGTGACACTTTTGTGAAAACCACCACTGACTCGAAGCACGATACACGTGATCAGCATCGACACAATAGTGACTGTTACAGAGACCTGTTTGCTCGAAATACGAAAAAAAAATCAAATAAATATTGGCAAGACCACGAGAAACAAAGACATCCCCAACGTATACCCATCTAGGGGCGACACAGATGTATTCACTGCAGTCTATGAAGCTGCACGACAATTGTGGTACATCTACAAAATACTTGTATGAGTGACGATTTATTTGTCGTGACAAAACGTAAACCACAAAGCTACAAGTGACCACATTAACAGTCACAAACGTGTCGAACATTATCACGCTATCAAATTAATATAGACGTTGTTAATCATGTGTCCTGTTGCGACTGATGCCTGTGGAAAGATACATCTAACTGTGGTAGATAGATTTCTGAAAGAACGAGCAAGGTCACATCGACATTTCCATTTCATGAAAATGGGAGACGTAAAAAAAAAACACATCGACGGCTCCAGACCTCATCTCAGGCGGTCGTCACGGCAGCACCTGTTACCATGGGAACTAAGTTCCGGCATTTGTTACCATGACAACCGCGCAGCCCATCCCAATTCACACGTCCCGCCCCCCAGAGACCCACGATACCGCTTGGTATCAAAACAGCGTCACCCACAGACAGGACGTGACTTGCCTCGAAATCATCTACAGGAGAAAAGAAATATCTACGTTTTTATTTTTCAACCAAAAATAGACAATGTGCTACAGTCTGGCTCTATTTTTACGTTGTGTGCAACCTTTCTGATATTCCCTCTGTTATTGTAGACGACCCAAGCATAGATGTAATGTTCATGCATCATTACCACATGCAACACTCCACAGTGAATGTGGACAATGTAATGTAAAGTACGGGCTTCAGAGTGTATTTATGTCAACAGTCAACTAATGTGCAGTGCATTAATAATATTTATATATTCCAGCACAACCTTACTTCATAATCAGCACTGGCAACTTCTCATTCATTCCATCCATGCAAGTGTGAAAACTCGGTCGAGACTGATGATAGATTCTCGGCCGATGGAGAGAACACGCCAGAGAAGAGAATTAACATCAGCTTGCGTGCGGGTGCCAGACGGATCGATACAGCACAGCTCCCAGAGAGACGGCGGCTGATTTGGGGGCGAGACTTCACCCAGGAGTGGATTGACCATGACTGCTGATGATGACGATGAACGTATGAACACGTCAGCGTGTTCATACGTTCATACTTGCCGCGTACCATGGAATCACATTCACGCACATTCCACCTTCACGCTGTGTATTTATTAACACACGGAATGCCAGGCAGTCATTGAGGCACGCGATTATGACTATCATTTAATTTACTCATATTGGTTTTCACGAGGAACACTCGATAGCAGTATCGAATGTTCCTCCTCGTTTCTTCATGAAGGAGACAGAGGAATACTCGACACGGCTCTCCTGTAAGTACAGCTATGGAGAGACGTTCAATGTGTCTCAGAACTGGCGGCGCGTTAGACAACCGGATGTGAAGGAGCGGAGAAACACGAGCAGGTTCGGGGTCCTGCTGAGTCCTTCGGGGCCACTGAGCCGGCCCCGTGCTCGGCTCACGAGCACGGCTGCCGTCAGCGGTGAGCGAGGTCTCAGCGACTCTCAGATGCATTTTCCAACCCACAGTCTTCTTTTGAGGTATCATATCCTGCAGAGGTTTGTCGACAATGGTCTTCCACAAACCTCTGCTCTTTGAACTTCGAAGAATGTCCATTGTTAATATGTTCATCCATCATGAGAGACTCTTGACATAAGTCAATTTCTGTGGTCCACGATCACTCTCTTTCCTTCATTTTTTACAGTTATAGTCAGATGTTCAATTCTTTCCTCGTGAAATGCCCCAGAAACTTCGACTGTCACCTTCACCAACCTGCAATGACCAGCCCTGGTGATGTACTGTCAAATGTCGCTCATCACCCACAAAATACTTTAATCTAGGCAACCTGAAAACCAATTGGCTCTTTACCAGTAAGGTGCTGTAGATGTAAGCCCTGGGCTGTGCATGTATCGGGCTGTGAGGCACGATCACGTCTGTGAGCACGCAAATCATTGATGAGACGTCGCTGTGACTCCACCACCGCGGCGCCATTTAGGCAGAAACACGTGCGGTGACGTCACCTTAAGGCTCCAATTTCTCTCGAATACAGTTCACGCTGTTAACGCTATGGGTACTTTTTTTGCCAGTATACATATATCTTATACAGTTCACGCTCTTGATAAGACAGCTACGGGCAGTTCGACCGTGTGAGTATCTAGAAGCGTTGTCCGCTAATCTGCCATCGTTATTACTCTCGGCTGGATCAAGGCCACCCACCTCCTCTCCTGACCGGGCGCTGTGAGGACCCACACGGCCCGCGCGATCAGGCAGCGATGAGTCGTGCGTTTCCCAGTGACGTGGGAAGAGGAGACAGCGCTCCATGACCGACCCCATCATCATCATCATCATCCACCCCGACGCTCGCGCTCATTAACATATGCAAATGAAGCAGCTGTCGAGGCACGTGTCAAGGCGCTCTAGAAGTGCAATTATCGTTATTACTTGAGAAACTGTTCTTCGCACGTAATAAGTTGCATTCCACACCTATTTGTTTAGCGTCAGTTCTCGGGTTATATTGATTGCTCTCCAAAGATCTTCTTTAGAGACAACTGTGTCGAGTGCTCCTCCAATCTGCTCTATGTATCACCTCCACATCAACACTGGCGCTGGAGCGCCTCACGGCTGAAAGAACAGCTTCCGAAAGCGGTTATCGACCATGGAGCCGTGAAAACCTGTATCAGAGCAATCCTCGGGTAATGAAGCCAGGTGCCGATGAGTTCTCTCAGGTTTGTCTCATGAACCGAGTTGGCACAACACAAGCAACATTGTTCGGTGATATGATGCAGAGCGAACGCACAGTGTCAAAAAACGTGGCCAGGAAATATCTGGCGTCAAATTTTAAAACACGAGATCCCATATGTGCCCGCGTAATAGAGTCCTAGCCATAATGACATCTCGGCGCGATGTGAATAACGCTCTGCCCCAGACACGCACATACTTGCACACAATTAACAAAGAAGCCCAGTATAGCCTTAATAGATTTGATGGTAAAGTGCTGTTAGCGAGTAGCGCCTATAAAAGCCGGCACAGCACACGATGCGATGGGTAGCCAGAACGACGCCTGCCTGTCTTTACTCACCGCAACAAGTGCTAATTTGCGGCTGAGTTGACCTATGAGAAGGCCAGGACCAGTTTAGAAAATTGTCAATATTGGTGGCCGTGAGGGGGATTCGAACTCGGGTTGCCAGGTTGATAGCGCAGCGCGCTGACCGTTACACTACCGCTCCACACAATTGGTAAACACAGGCTCGCACGCACACACACACATCTCGTACGTACACTGCGGGGCCAAGTGCTGCTGTGCACGGCCACCCATGAAGGTCAACACGGCACACGAGGCAGCGGTTGTGCGAATCCACGCCTGGCGGCTTATGTCTGCGCAGTGATGGCACTTACACATGTGCACACATGT
This sequence comes from Mordacia mordax, assembly GCA_036362905.1. Lineage (NCBI taxonomy): Eukaryota > Metazoa > Chordata > Hyperoartia > Petromyzontiformes > Petromyzontidae > Mordacia > Mordacia mordax. The sequence continues at coordinate 9,934,063 of JAZEWT010000012.1, forward strand.
ACAACGACAAATATAGCCTCCCATGGGCTGTTGGCAGCAAATGCTCTTACGGATCACAACGAAGATGATTGAGACCCCACATACAGCCCTTAACAGACTACAGGATCAAGCGCTGTTAGCGAGCATCTATAAAATCCGGTACGGCACCTGACGGGGTGGGTGGCTAGCACCACGCCTTAACGCCTTTGTCTCCCTATTGATGATGTTTAAACGTCGCATACAGCAGTAATTTGAGACTGAGTCGGCCTTGATAGGGGTGGGGATGCAGGACCAGTTCAAAAAGTCCTCACTGGTCTTGGCCACGAGCGTGAATCAAACTCAGTTCTCCGGGTTAGTAACGCAGTGCGCTAACCACTAATCCACTGCTCCCCCCCACACACATACTCACACACGAGTGATAAATACAGCCGGCTATTGCCAGCTGGCCAAGCCTTTGGTTTCGTGAAGGAGGCGATCCACTGAGAAAAACGGAACTTAGTTCCCTGGACTCCTCGCCTTCACATAAACCCGGGCTCGGAAGCACGGAGCCCTCTGTGTTAACGCGTCACGGTCGCTCTCTGCACGAGGCATTTTCATGAAATGTCAACATGATTTTGACAGTGAGGGAGCGACATTGTCGCTGATGCAGTACAGTGCACACAAACTGCGATATGCCCAGAGCACAGCGCGCTCCCACACATCATCTCAATCGCACCCGCCAATGTTTCAAAAGTAACCGGCCCGCTGGGCCCAGCTAGAGAGGAAGCCGCGCACAATTACTCTTGTGAGTTCAAGTCCTGGAGGAGGGATTCCTCATCCCACCATCCTTCCAGAATTTACACGTTAAACAAGTATCATACCCGGCGATGGACTGGCGTCCCGTCGTCGGGTGTATTCCTGCCTTACGCCCTGTGTTTCCGGGATAGGCTCCGGCTCACCGTGACCCTATATAGGATTAAGCGGTTTCAGATAATGAGATGAGATGAGACAAGTATCATTGTGTGGTGGGAGCCAACAGTGGTTGTCCTATCGTTAGACCTGATCCTACCATAGGCATATAGAAAATGCACCGAGAGCTCAGGGCTGTAAACAGCGGATGAGCACCAACTCAATGATCACTTGAGCGGTAAATTCCTTTTGACATTGACGCAAGCGGTGCGCTGTCACGTTTCAAACTTTTTTTTTAACCCCATCTACTGTTTCAAAGCTGATCGAACGGTTTTGGAAACAAAAAAACCCACGGTATTTATTCGCGGCTCCCGTGGGACTCGTGGTGCCATGATGGGTTTAATTACCCTTGCTGGCGGATATTGGCGATCGAGCTGGCACTGCCAAGAACATTGTATGTATTTATTTATTTGTATAAGTTTTAAAATCCGTATTTTTGTTCTTCTCATTTCAAGGATATTATTGTTTGTTACGAGATGCCGTGCGCTGCTCGTAACTGTCCCTCTGCTCACGCCGAGCCCCAAGTCATGGAGCGGAGCTCTGGAGTGGAGCTCTGCCCAGATAGGGACATTGGGAATGCTCCCCACAATCCCAGGGCCTCGCCCCTTCATCACCGTAGCGCCAATGGAGCTCCTTTCTCTGCTGTGTCCAGACCCTGACACAGCCGGCTTCCATGCCACCTCCGATCGTTTCAACTTCAATGGGCATGGAAAGCTCTTCACCTATGTCCCGGTCACCTTCTGGACCTGCTGTGCTAACGGTGGCTGTTATTAACCTGCCCCTTGTAAACTTCGGTACTTCCGATCATTCTGCAGAGGTGTTTAATATCTCATCTCTCATCTCATTATCTGAAACCGCTTAATCCTATATAGGGTCACGGTGAGCCGGAGCCTATCCCGGAAACACAGGGCGTAAGGCAGGAATACACCCGACGACGGGACGCCAGTCCATCGCCGGGCGTTTAATATCTCCGTACCTCCATATACTCCTGCTTTAACGTGCCAGATCTCATTTTGAGGAAAAACTTCGTGAAGAGTATTTCCTCAAAAATGTAAAGTTACTTCTTTTAAGAGAATATATACAAGTAAATAAGCTAAAGCCCGTATCAGACAACACGACCCCCCCCCTCCCCTACAGTCGCTTTGGATCTCAGCCGCTCACGCTACCCTGACACCCTGAAGAGAGAGCAGCGCGCGCTGGGCAGAGAGGAGTCGGGAGAAAATCCAGTCTCCCGGCT
>JAZEWT010000012.1:9993937-10005688 GCA_036362905.1 Mordacia mordax
TCGGGTATATTCCTGCCTTACGCCCTGTGTTTCCGGGATAGGCTCCGGCTCACCGTGACCCTATATAGGATTAAGCGGTTTCAGATAATGAGATGAGATGATAACTGTTGCCAAATGTGCTTCTCTTTGTGCAACAGAAAATGCTGACCTATGACCCTGCAAGAAGAATATCTGCAAAACGGGCCCTGACTCATCCCTACTTCCAGAACAAAAGCAGCCAATGACACCCGCACCCCAATACATTGTGCTCACGTGTTAGTACGTTGCCACGACGGTGTTATCCTATGGGGCAAGTTCCCTCCGTCTGTGACTCGGCAGTTTACCTCGCCCACCAGCCATCGTTCCATCTTGTAAACATTGTAGACAACAGCAGTGTCCTGCCCAAGCATGTTACTTGTGATGATGGTTAAACGTGTCTCTCTGTGGCTCCGACTCACTTCCACCCTGTTTAACACTGCGGATGTATTAAACCATACGTACGAAGCATCTACATCACAGTAGACATGAAAGAGCCTATGACGATATTGGAACGAGTAGGCCGTGTTTGCTGGCGTCACGGTCCCAGTTTGCCACATTAAAAGAAGTAACGCAGGAATCACTTAGTTGTAATAACCACGAGCAGCATCGCCCCTTATTGACAAACCATCGCACACGTGTAGAGCAATGCTGAGTCGCGTTGTGTCCCACATAGCGAAAATTGTCATCAGGGGGTTGGTTGCCTGACATGCAACGGATAATTATAGCTGGAAACCAAGCAGCTCGAGGTGAGATGTGATCGCAAGGGTGTCTGAGACACTGCGGTATTTAAACAAGTGCTCTACGCATGCCAATCTTAATTCCTCTCTCCCTTATTCTCCGTTATCTAAACCGTGGCCTGCGTGTCTCTCTGTTGGGGTGATAGCGTGGGCTAGCGGTAGCTTGCTCACTGCACAGAGGTTCAGGGTTCAAATCCGGCGGGAATGAAGCCGCTTAGGGATCGACCGTGGCTGATGTGTTGTGTATATAATAATAATAATATATGCATTTCTAAAGCGCCTTTCATCCGAGGGTCACAAAGCGCTGCACAGGACTGTGGAGAGGAGCTCAGAACAATAACATCCGACGATATCAATTGAATTAAATAATCACTATAAATCAATGAAGGACATCAACTAACAAGTAATTGTAAAAAGAAGGAAGGAATCAGTGTTCCTGAGTAGGCACATGTCAAAGGTGTGCCATCATCCAAGCACACAACAGTGAGCAGCATCAACAGTCCTAGCCAGAGGACTTCACGGCCTTACGGAACAAGTGAGTCTTGAGACTAGATTTGAAGATGCCCAGGGACTCAGCTGATCGATTCTCCAATGGAATGGCTTTCCAGAATCTGGGAGCAACGCGCGATCTGGGCCCATGCAGCGACTTTGTATTGGAGGCTCGAAGTCGTGTCGATGAGGGTGCATGACATAGGTCACGGATGTATGTCGGAGCAGCGCCAGTGAGAACTTTGTCGGTGAGAAGGAGGTTCTTGAATTCAATCCTGTATATGGTTAGACAAAAGCAGAGGGTGTCTCAATGTGGGTTGCGTTTTGTGGGTAGGGACGATGTAAGGGGTGCTTGACCAATCAATCACTGTTGTCTGCACCACGCAGCCAATGGGAGGTTGTGTATTGCACTGTTATTAAAGCGTCAGGCTCTGCACCATGCTCACGATAGCATCACGAGCCGTCGTCTGTACGCGAATTCCACCGTGAGCGTTTACAACTATCAATACACACGCGGTCACGTTTTCCACGTGTGTTCATACACGCTTCTAGTCACGCGGTGTTATAATGAACTGTGCGTAACCCAGTTAGGCAGCACGCGTGCTTATTGTGTGAGCGCGATAACAGCAACAGTAACACGTTAACGAGTTGATGAACTCGTCATCTCATTGTCAGAAACCGCTTAGTCCTGCACAGGGTCGCGGTGAGCCGGAGCCTATCCCGGCAGACACAGGGCGCAAGGCAGGTATAAACCCACGATGGGACGCCAGTCCATCACCGGGACCTGCGGGTTCATAAACTCCTGTGGATAATAATATTTTCACTGCTCGAGCGCTTTTCACTCGGGGGTCACAAAGTGCTGCACAGAGTTGTGGAGAGGACGGAATGTCAGCAGGAGCAACAACAACAACGACGTATGAACGGTTAAATCAACAACATGTTATTTTTTGTACAAATCTGTGGTGTGGAGAGAACGGCTTGTCAACAACAACTACAGAGCAGTTTGATTGAAAATCAAATAATGGCTATAATTTATAGGACATAAATAAGAGATTAAAAAAATAATTTGAAAATAAACGAAGGATGGAATAAGTGTTCCCGAGCAGGCGCAGGTCGGCAGTAAGCCCTCATCCCGGCACGACATCAGTGAGCCGCATTATTAGATAACGCTCACGTGCAAGTGGTGATGTATGCGGTGACAGTGATTCAGAGTGACGAGCAGCGACCACAGGTCTTTACGCGAGTCATCAGCATACCGTGTGGAGATGATCCGTGTTGGGATTACGCTGCTGGTTCAGCAATTCAGAGGCATTGGGGTTGCTGGATTACGTAAAGATTTGGAAATTTTCAGGCAGTTGTCGGTGGAAGAGGTGAGCTAGTGATCGCATCTGTGCGGAGTGTTTTGAGTGTTGTCGCCTTGCATCCCTGCATAGTCTCTGTTTACCCTATTTTCCTTCTCTAGGGCCTTTATCACGTTATCCGCGTGTTGCAACGCATTACGGTTCGAAACCGCCAGGCTGCCTTGGTCGCTACTGCGGGTGTATTTGCTAAAATATGCGCCGTTTGCTTCACAGACGATATTGACTAACATACCCCATGACGTCATTCGCAAAACGGAAGTACACTTTGTTGCTGTCAAATTTGAAAAATCCGAAAATTTTATTTTTAAAATTACATGTACATAGCAATCATCTTTCTGCTGTAAACGCACTCTACAGGACTGGCTTGAAAAGAGTCTTGAGATTCAGTGAGGAGGCTTTCATTGTAAGACACACGAAGTAACAAATATTATAGAAAATACTCGTATATTTTGCTGTCTAATAGGGTGCAAGGAGATCATCCCCAACTAGTCAACGGGAAGAGGTGTCTCCAAAATATTGTGGGAACAGCTTCGGGAATCTTTTTAACTGTGACTCAGTAAAGAAGATCTTGTCTAAAATCGGAGCAATACTGTTATTAAGCTTGTGTGGTAGCTGGCCTTGAAGTCAGATCAGACCCAATATTCTGAAAGCAAATTTCACAATCCAAAAATGATTGATCCAGAATTTGAGAACGATCAGCCAAGACGTGTGTACACGCTGGAGCCATTCAAAGAGCGTTTCATACACTGGACTTGTATGTTATATCCAGCAGTAAATGTTAGTGGCCAAACCCCCCCCCCCCGCAGAACCCTCCTGCAAAGCAGTCTTGAGCATCGATGGGGATTTGCTGGACAATTGACGCAGGCGTTCCCACCACTGAGCCGGGTTCGTGTCACCGCCCGTGCTGAGCTGCCTTGAGAAACAGGAAACGGCACACGGCTGCTTAACTTAGGGACGCGACCGACGCTGTTTACTTATAATTTGGGACAGAAACACATAGCGTCGAGTAACTAATTGGACTGTAACGATCTCAAGGGCTAAGCTGGACTTAGACCACCAAGCCCATGCAGCCCGGGTGGCAAAAACCTCATAATGCGTTAATGAAACAAAATGTGCCAATTGAGGATCCCGAAATGCAGGTGATGTTTTCCTTGAGCTAAATCCTCTCGGCGTTTTGCTGCCTCTCGAGAGCGATAAGTATTTAAGCGAAGGTGACGGGTTACACGCACGCCGTGAGCTTCCCTCGCGTGACGCGCGTTTGGCTCCAATTAGGCGAGCAGCGCGGGCTAATTGGTGCGCGCATCATAAAAATATTAATCTTATTTACACTTCTAAAGCGCCTTTCATCCGAGGGTCACAAAGCGCTGCATGGCTAAGATCAAACGACATCAAGACTTTGTTCATAGACTTGCTTTCCATAGCTGATGTTTCGGGATATCCGTGTCGAGTATTCATGCTCTCTCGCAAAAGTGTAGGAACACTCGACACAGCTTCTCCGCAAAGGGCAGCTATGGAAAGCAATTCTCATGCATCGAACTGTGACAACCTACATCAACACTTCGTTTTGTATCCACGTTTTTAATAAGTAAATCAAGGTATGAGAATTGCTCTCAATCGCTACTCTCTCGACATAGCCGTGTCTAGCGTCCTTCTTCTCGTCCTCCGCTCGACACGGCGATCCCGAAAGCGTGGCTCCAAAGAGCAATACCCATGTTGAACAGTATTAATGTGACGGCACAGGCTGCAGTGCTGCGGATGCGGTGGTAGGAGAGTGCTTGGGAGGTTGACCTCCCCGCGGTAACTGGAGTGCCGTTACGTGCAATGCTTTGCGTGTGTACGGTAAGGTGAGAGTGCGTGCGGGCGCTGACTGTTGCGTGTACGGACACAACCGACTGCACGATCTGTAATCGATTATGAAGTGCAGGTGGCAGGCCGATGTTACGTCGCGTGTGAGAAAATGTTGACAACACGGTACCAACCCAACTAACAATGCCAGGAACAGTATCGTTCACCGCAAGTAAGTCGATTGACCCGTGCACGTGATGATGTTCTGAACGAGGGCGCTCGGTCTTCTGGCGTTCTCCTCTTATCAAGATCGATATCGTGAGCGCGGCATCGCACGTGGGACAACCCAGGCATCGCGAGGCATCCATCCTCACGTCGCGCCGCACGCTCCATCCAGTCTCTGAGAGTGGAGATCATCTGCAAGGAACGTTGAGCTTGTGGCTCTTTTTAACAGTTGTCCAGACTTCACCAACAACAACCGCCACTCGTTCGCGGTGGCGGGGATGTCACCACCGCGCTCGTTGCAGGCCACATTCACCTGAAGTGAGACGAAACAATCCCATGCTCGGGCTTCCTGCCGCCCGGTAACGCTGTGGCGGTTGTGAGCAGAGTAGACAAGGGGGTTCTGCACGGGTAAGAGGGGCTGGTTACCCCTTCAACTTCAAAGCTGTAACCCCTCCAACTTCAAAGCCATTTTCAGGAAACCTCCCGATTTCGCGTCCCATATTACAAGTATTGTAGGCGGCCCACGAGTGTCTGTTATAGTACAATTCACTCGCAAAAAATCGTATACTACAGTATGCAGTACTATCAACACGTACAGTTTGGATGTGACGTGACGTGGCAAGGACGGCACGCTGGCCCATGGGTCGCGCTGTCGCCTCATAGCAAGAAGATCCCGAGTTCGAATCTCGGCTCGGGTGCCTTTCTGTGTGGAGTTTGCGTGTTCTCCCCTTATCTGCGTGGGTTTTCGCCGGACACTCCGGTTTCCTCTCACCGTCCTAAAACACGCTGCTGCAGAGGTTAATTGACTTGCAGATGAAATTGTCCGCAGTGCCCAGTGATGGACCGGCGTCCTATCTTGGGTATATCCCTGCCCTGCGCCCTGTGTCTGCCGGGATAGGCTCCGGCTCACCGCGACACTGTACAGGGCTAAGTGGTTTCTGACAATGAGATGAGATGAGTAACGAGGCAGGCGATGAGTGCTGCTCACTGGAGAGCACAGAGTCGGGCTCACGTCACGCTGACGGGAGTGGAGAGGGAGGGAGAGGCGGCTGGGGCTCTGGGATGAGAGAGGGGCGAGAGGGTGTGATGGGGTGACGGATGTGAGAGATGGGGTCGGGGAGAAGGGGTATTAGATAAGGGGGCAGGGTGAAGATGGAAGAGATGGCGGGAGGGAGAGACAAATCCTCGAGGTTTACCACATAGCCAGAAGAAAAGAAAAAAAGAAACCCAGTTCATATGGACAAGCATCACGTAGACAAATATCACGTGGACAACAATCATGCGGACAAAGATCTCTCAGAATCATATGGACAGATGTCGAGTGATGACTACTGCTTAAGATGACACTCGCCACTGTGCTCCATGGCCAGGAATCTAACTGAATGCGCCGGATGCATGGCGCAGTGCGTGCGAGCTATTCCGCCACTGCTCCTCCTCCACCCGATATAAATACTCCGTGCAATCATTTCCATGTTTTCGTTTTCCCGAGAACATGTGTCCAGGCACGCGCCAGTCTGCGCTCAATGTCGCATTTCAAATGGCAATGATCATAAAGGGCCGGCACGCTGGCCCAGTGGGTAAGCGCTGTCGCCTCACAGCAAGAAGTATCCGGGTTCGAATCTCTGCTCGGGTGCCTTTCTGTGTGGAGGTTGCATGTTCTCCCCGTGACCGCGTGGTTTTTCGCCGGGCACGACTCTCCAGACTGACTGCTAGTTCATACTCAGTTACGCAAAACGCTGCGGTAACTAATGGAACGATCGCGCGGAACGAACCCCACCTCACCACTGTTGTCACCAAGCAAGAGCTGTCAAATGCACGGTGTCTGCGCCTTACGGTCAGCGGCTGACTGCGGCAATCTCTCATCCTCCACAGCGGATCCAGAGGTCACAATCCGCTCACAATGAGCGCACCCGTCTCGCTGGCCCGAATACACACAGCAGATTGCGGGTGATGGGAAGATTAAAGGCGGGCTCATGTTTATGTATGAGAGAGCGTGGTTCCCTGCTGTATATTAGGGCTCGGTAGCTGCCGAGAGTCGCTTTACGTACCCACCCGATGCGAGCAGCCCACCCCCGTGGAAGGGATCTCTGTGATCCCGCAATGCACTTCATCACGCTCGCCACACTGCTATGCTGGGGGATCGCCGTCCGAGCGGACGCCGGGGATATAGAGGGGATCATGTCGGGACTGCATAGGGAACTGCTCGCGCACACAGGCAGGGGGCAATCGGCGACGAGAGCCGCGCCGCCTCTCAATATCTCATTGCGCCCCCCGGGATACATGCTAGAGCTCTACCAAAAGCTACGGGCCGAGCAGCGCGCCGGGGTGACACCTGCAGAGGCGGCGCTGCCCAGAAATTCGGACACAATCCGCAGCATTCCTGCCAAGGGTAAGTGGCTGCACGGACGCGTGCAGAGCGCGCACTCACGGGAACACACGGCGCCTGCCGGGGGACAGCTTAGTGATGCACGCTTAGTGACATTGTATTGGCACCGCATCATCGCTTACTGCAAACCTGCTGAATGTTCATCGGTCGGCTTATGCTTAAGCGAGAAGGAACCGTTAAACTTCTGAAGAATTGTTCTGTGGGGAGGGGTAAGCAAGATAGTAAATAATTTGGGTTATACCCGGGATGGGACTCTAATCCATCAAAGCACACCGGGGTCAATTTAGTCAGTAGACAAATTAATTTTCGGAGCATGTCTTTGAACTGGGGTAAGAAACCGTAGTACGTGGTGAAAACTCACGCGAACATGGAGGGGACATGCAATCTCCAAAGAGAATGCACCTGAGTCGGGAATCTAACCCGGCTGCTCCTTGCTGCGAGGCGGCAGCCGTATTTTAAATGAGACGCTGCCGACCAATGGTTAGAGCAGCCAGTGGAATTCACTGTGTGAACAACGGTTTGAGACGGATGGGTGTAGTGGCACTCTGGGTATTTATTAAATGCCCATCGGAACAGCTGACAGCGTTCCATACCATTTGGTTTTTGCAGGTTACATTTAAACCGGTGGGTCATTGATGTTGTGTTCCCGGTTCAATGTCTCAAGAGCTTTCGAGATAGCAGTGTCGGAAGAGGGGAGGAATGCTCGACACGGCTGTTGTCCTTGACATTGCTATATCCAGGGCTCCTGGGAGGCAATTACTGTGATGAAACGCTTCTTGTAGTTCACGAAATATATCTTTCCGAGTGTTTATATCTGAAAGTGCAGCATATTCGTTTTTTTTTCAAACGCACAGGAGTCTGCATCTTTGCGTTCCTATGAGGTCTGGCTGCTTTCGTGAAACGCCTTTGATGCCAGTACTCGGATATCTGGAGAGATTCTGATCTTCGTTGTGTGTCGCGGGACGTGTACCACAGCACCATCGGTTTACGTTGTGTTTTTAAAATACTTAGCTTAACTAGTCGTGGGTGTAACAGTGCGCACGACAATCTAGTGCTTGGCAGGTCGCGTGCGGTCGGAGAAAGTGCGAATGCTGCCAGCTCTTCCAACACATCGGGGCAGCGTGCAGCACCCTCCAAAAGGGATCTTTAATAGGGGTCCTTCCGTCAGCAATGTCTTGAAGTAAATGCAGCCCTGCGCTTTACGCAATGATTGTGCAACCCCCCACCCCCCCCAATATCGCTTAGTGTACACGAGAGCTACTGGACTGAAGTAGGCGAATGGGGAACCACGGGGGTAGAATTTGGGGGTCCGAGGGTCCTCCCCTCAAAAATGCTGAGTTTTTGAAAACGAAAATCTAATAGCCTAGTATAACCACCCATCCTGCAGTAAAACGATATGAACGTATTTTTGGTGATTTTGTTAAGGAGAATGTATATAACCAACAGCTCCCATATACTAGCTAATATATTTTTTCATTATAAATATTAATACCCGCTAAATCCTGTACAGGGTCGCGAGGGGCATGAGCCCCCTCCCGGCAGACAGAGCGTGCAAGGCGGGGTTATACCCTGGATGTGACGCTAGTGCATCGCAGGGCACTGGGGGAAATTTACTCAGCAGACTAATTCACCGGCGATGGACTGGCGTCCCATCGTCGGTATATCCTTGGCTTGTGCCCTGTGTCTGCCGGGATAGGCTCCGGCTTCACCGTAACCCTGTACAGGACTAAGCGGTTTCAGACAATGAGATGAGATGAGACTAATTCACCTAGGGAGCAGCCTGTCTTTGGAATGTGTGAGGAAACCGAAGTTCCCGGCGAAAATCAACGCAGACACGGGGAGAACATGCAAACTGCACACAGAAACACACCCGAGCCGAGAATCGAACCCAAGATTTCTTGCTGTGGGGAAGCAGCGCTACACCAGGGCACCACTCTAATTGATTACTGAAACATTTAAAATGAATTATAAATCGCATGCTATGTTGGTATAGTGTGGTGGCATATTGCAAAGATTGACATCAACTCTCTGATAATTGCTTCCAAAACCTGCTCTCTCCATCGCTGGAGGGAGAGGGAGCGATCGACGCGGCTGTCCCGAGAGAGCAGCTTTTCGAAGCAATCATCATGCATCGAGCCGTGAAAATCTACATCATTATGAATTTATTCTGTTAACATTTTAGAATCCGTGTTCTTATTGATTACATTTATTCTCATTCGCATTGTTTCTTTGTCGTACACTGCCATGGGTTCGATTCGAAATATGTATTTTTAAATCTAAGCTATTATTTATAAAAAAAATTCCCGCAAATCTGATGAAATTACGCTCGGAGCGACGTTCGCTCTAGGATTCCCACCTATTCCACGCGTGCCGTATCCACAGTCCCACTGAACATTCCCACTGAGCCAAACCCTCGAGTGGGTTCGCTTTGGAACGCGACATCATCACATGCACCGACGCCGTTGTGGTGTCCGGCCGGAGCGCTCGGCACAGCGCCCCACAGGTGTCACCACTCCCCACGCACCTAGGTGTGACTCCAGTGGCAGGTCGCAGACCCAACCACACCCAACACCGTGCCCCCACCACCTCTCCCAGCGACGACTAGATTTGGACGTGTTTATTGCAACAGGATGCCCGAATCGCAAAACCCTTTGCACATTCTGCGATTTTCTTTAATGCAGAACGGCTGAATAGAGAGAGGAACAGCACTGTCAGTTACACTGTGGGACAACGGCTTATTAGGGCGGCACGGTGGCCCAGTGGTTAGCGCTGACGCCTCACAGCAAGAAGGTCCCGGGTTCGAATCTCTCGGCTCGGGTGCCTTTCTGTGTGGAGTTTGCATGCTCTCCCCGTGTCCGCGTGCGTTTTCGCCGGGCACTCCGGTTTCCTCCCACAGTCCAAAAGCATGCTGCTGCATAGGTTAATTGGCTCGCAGGCCAAATTGCCCCGCAGTGCCCGGCGATGGACTGGCGTCCCATCGTGGGTGTATCCCTGCCTTGCGCCCTGTGTCTGCCGGGATAGGCTCCGGCTCACCGTGACCCTGTATAGGACTAAGCGGTTTCAGACGATGAGATGAGAGACAACGGCTTATTAACACAGACATTGACGTTATTCCGTAATGACAAATATCCCTTGTATAACTTAACGGAATTTTTAGGAAAGTGCTGTTAGCAAGCATATATGAAGGCCGGCACGGCACACGAGTGGGTTAGTGGCCAGTGCCACGCCGGCCGTCTTTGTCTCCCCAGTGGAGATGTTTACACTGCACTAGGTACTCATTTAAGATTAGGCCGACCTAGAAGAGGCCCAGGACCGGTTCATCAATTCGTCACTGGTGTTGGTAGTGAGCGGGAATCGAACTCAGGTCTCTGGGTTCGTGCCTAAGCTCTGCACGAGCGGTGGTCCCAGTGACGGGAGGGGTGCCGCGGGGCCTCGCGCCAGTCGACGCGCAGTCGCTCCGCGCACGTGTTCTGCTCTGTGACCAACGTCCACGCTGTTTCTCGTTCATATTCCAGCGGCAGCACTGAGCGGGTGCGCAGCCTCCATCAACGTGCGCATTCAACAACGGATACAGACTGCTGAGCAAAAAAATAAATAAATATGTAGACTCATCGAATAGAGAAAGATCTGGTCGGGGAACCAGCACGTGTGTGAGGCTATTCTTAGTGCTGCCGTCGAGTAGGGACAAGGGGGGTTGATACTAGGTCCTCGCACTACCGGACTTACTATTATTATTATTGTCCTTTGCTTTTGATGCTCCATTCCATTTTGCATGAAAACCATGATAATTTAAGCTTAAATAAACTCAACGTGGATGAGGGTGAGACAGCAGGTGAGAGAGCGAGAGAGTGAGGGTGAGAGAGTGAGGGTGGAAGAGAGTGCGGGTGAGAGAGTGAGGGTGAGAGAGCGAGGGTGGAAGAGAGTGCGGGGCATTTGTTTGTATTTGAAAAAAACCCGCTGAAAATATCACCCTCTCCTCCACCCCACGGTACATCACCCTCTCCTCCACTCCACAGTACATCACCCTCTCCTACTCCGCATAGTACATCACCCTCTCCTACACCGCACAGTACATCACCCTCTCCTACACCCCACAGTACATCACCCTCTCCTACACCCCACAGTACATCACCCTCTCCTACACCCCATAGTACATCACCCTCTCCTACACTGCACAGTACATCACCCTCTCCTACACCCCACAGTACATCATCCTCTCCGACACCCCACAGTACATCACCCTCTCCTCCAGCCCACAGTACATGACCCTCTCCTCCACTCCACAGTACATCACCCTCTCCTCCACTCCACAGTACATCACCCTCTCCTCCACCCCACGGTACATCACCCTCTCCTCCAGCCCACAGTACATCACCATCTCCTACACCCCACAGTACATCATCCTCTTCTTCACCCCACAGTACATCATCCTCTCCTCCACTCCACAGTACATCACCCTCTCCTCCACTCCACAGTACATCACCCCCTCCACAGTACATCACCCTCTCCTACACCCCACAGTACATCACTCTCTCCACAGTACATCACCCTCTCCTCCACCCCACAGTACATCACCCTCTCCTCCACCCCACAGTACATCACCCTCTCCTCCACCCCACAGTACATCATCCCTCCACTCCACAGTACATCATCCTCTCCTACACCCCACAGTACATCACCCTCTCCTACACCCCATAGTACATCACCCTCTCCTACACTGCACAGTACATCACCCTCTCCTACACCCCAC
>JAZEWT010000012.1:10014134-10026851 GCA_036362905.1 Mordacia mordax
CTAAGCGGTTTCAGACAATGAGATGAGATGAGTTTAATCAGGGCACATTCCTCAGTAGGAATGAATTTGGTCCGATTTGCTGTGTGTTGTGACCCACAGTTTGTATGAAATTGCTTTGTTGTAAGCTGGTGTCTATATTTTCAGAGGCATCTGTGTGGCTGAGGAAACAGTGATTTCAAGTGCAAATTCGTCAAAATTTAGAAAATTTCAAAAAACTTATATTGGATTTCACATCTTGATAAATGGGCGACGCGGTGGCCCAGTGGTTAGCGCTGACGCCTCACAGCAAGAAGGTCCCGGGTTCGAATCTTTCGGCTCCGGTGCCTTTCTGTGTGGAGTTTGCATGCTCTCCCCGTGTCCGCGTGGGTTTTCGCCGGGTACTCCGGTTTCCTCCCACAGTCCAAAAGCATGCTCCTGGATAGGTTGATTGGCTCGCAGACTAAAATTGTCCCGCAATGCCCGGCGATGGACCGGCGTCCCGTCGTCGGGTGTATTCCTGCCTTACGCCCTATGTTTCCGGGATAGGCTCCGGCTTCACCGTGACCCTATATAGGATTAAGCGGTTTCAGATCATGAGAGAGATCTTGATAAATGATGATTGCTTTCTAAAGTTGTTCTTTCGAGATCGCCATGTCGAGCGCGCCTTCCCTCACCTTTGCAACATTCTGCCTCCCTCGTTGGAGGCATCCTCAGCAGTACTGGGGTACACCATCTTTGATGTCTTGCCTGCCTGCTGTCTTCTGAGAACATCCACTCTCGTGTGATGTGTGGAATGTCTGCTGAGATGTTTACAAGCCTGGATGCTTGGTTGCGTTTCCAATTTGTTATAAGTTTTGTTAGAAGTCTTATTTTTACTGTTACCTGTTGTTACTTTCTAGACCTGATCACCGTTGATTTTAAAACAGTTTCCCACGTTTCACCGAGTTTTATTCTCATATCTTGCTTGCAATTCATGTACTTTCATGTCTTGTGAATCTCTGTTGGGTGGCACTGTGGCGATGAGTAGCAGAGTAGCCGCTGCCGCCTTCAAGCGGGTTCAATTCCCGGCTCAGGTGTCTTTCTGTGTGGAGTTTACGTGTTCTTCTCGTGTCCGCGTGGGTTTTTGCCAAGTACTTCGGTTTCCTCCAACCATCCAAAGACACCCTGCTGGCTAGGTTAATTGCCCTGCTAATTAAAGTGTCCCAACAAGTATGCCCTGCGATGTACTGGCGTCACATTCTGGGTATCCCCCCCGCCTTGTACCCTCTGTTGGCCGGAAGAGACTCCGGCCCCCAGCGATAATGTTGATGAATCTCTGTTGGTTCACAGATTAATTTTAGGCCTCCATGACGGATTGCAGTCGGCACATGCATGTTTTCAAAATCGATTGTTGTCTATGTCCAGTGTGTCAGTCACATTCAGTGATAATATTTACTCATCAAAAAGGCTATCGCAGTGGACTTTAAGTGGTCATATAAATACGTTGGCCCGGCTAATAGTTTTTACAGCTTAGGTGGCACCTACATCCTGGACTATATTAGTGTGAGAATTTCTCTTCATAGCTCTTCTTTGGGGTTAGCCGTGTTAAGTGTTCTTCCTCTCTTCTAGGCGAGGTTCCACTTTCCACGTTGGGTGCATCATCAGATGTTCTGAATGGTTTCACGTGAAAGTGTAGTGTTATACATCTGCACTGCGTGCAGATGTGTTCTTGTGATGTTGAACCAGTCGTGGACTGGTTGCCCGTAGTCCGAGTGGCCGTTCATCCAGTCTTGGCGCGCGCTGCCTGTGTTGTAGAGCTTGCTGCGCTTCTTCAAGCCGGACAAGGTGCCGCCGCCGTGCTGTGTGCCCACGCGCCTGAGCTCACTGAGCATCCTGTACCACGAGGGAAACACTGTGCGCGTCATGCACCACCGCGACATGGTGGTGGAGGAGTGTGGCTGCCACTGATGGGCGGACGAGGCATCTGTAGGCGGACAGCTCCTTCTCGCCTTAAAGGACATCTGGCGCTTCTCGTGTGATGAGCCGCATTTAAGTCGTGAGTTCGTCTCACATGGGATTGACCGCGTTCACTCGGCCATATTGTCCTTGCAGTTATTTGCCCAGGGAGTTCATATTTCTGGTTTATATTCGAATACGTAGTGTAATTCGAATGAAAGTTTGATGAATCCATATATACGTATTTCCAAAAAACGTATCCTACTCGCAGACTGAATAGAAATGTATATTTTAAATAGTGCACGTCAGAATTTGTCACATAAATGCATATATAATTTAGAGTATGACGCTAAAATAAGCCAAACGTGGTTCTTTCAAGGATATCATATAACAGTTTTGTGTATATATATGTAAAACAGTGTAACATACTTTTGCTATGCATATCTGCCTTGTCTTAGTGGCTCGCTGCACACATTATGCACGCTCTATAAATGAGAATTTTCACAGTAATTCAATACAGATAGAGCACTCTCAGTGTCCAAAGTAATGCGGGCGACCCAGATTACGGATCCTATTTTCCACAGTGTTATCCACAATGCTATTCCTATTCATAGAGGTAGAACGCGAGTAACCGGCGGATAACAGAATTTGCATCACGACGACTATTATTATGTCAGCTATGTTTCAGGTGCTGTGAAAGGCCGGTTTATACGTTTTTAAAGTACAGGGGCTGGTCGTGAATGTCTCTTTAGAGATGTGTCTTGTCCGTGCTTATATCACTGTCTCCACCTTCGTACTGTACCTGCCCCTGTATTCATGTGTATGTTTGCACTGTACGCATATCCACGTGTCTCTGTCTCCTGTGTCTGTTTCTCTTGGGCTTCATATTTGTGTTTATGTGTCTCTTTCAGTGCCCGTGTTACTTCTCTGTTATAATCTTTGTGTTTTCCTGTCTCTTTGAGTGTCTCCATGTTTGTGTGGGTGTATATTTATGTGAGGAGCGGTAGCGCAGCGGTGTGCGCTGCTGCAAACTTGGCAACCCAGGTGTGATTCCCGCATACGGGCAACACCAGTGACGATATAAGATTACAACAGGTTTTACCGTATCTGGCGATTATGCAGGTGTTAAGATCTTAACAGATCCCAAACACCAAAATAGACACATTTTACAATGTGTCCAGTTTGCAAAAGCCACACATACTTGTGGCAAATTATGCAAACAGGTAGCTTTGATAATCTATGCATTGTCCTTCAACTGACCGACCTTCACCTAGCAGTGGTTTCCTTTTGAGCCTATTTGCCGGTGTCAGCCGCTGCCAAAAGGGAGTCAACTCAGGACAATGCAGTATCAATGCTTTATAGCTTAGGTGGGGCTGTTAACGCTGTGGGTACTTTTTTGCCAGTATACATATATAAGATTACAACAGCTTTTACCGTATCTGGCGTTACCAGTGACGATTTTCAAAACAGGTCTCAGAATGTGTGATGTGTCCACATAGCCACTAGGGAGATAGAGGCAGCCGGGCATGGTAATGGCAACTTATAAATAATTTTTGCATTTTTAGAGTGCTTTTCACCTAAGGGTCACAAAGCGCTGCACAGCTATGGAGAGAACGACATAAAATAACAAATGAAATCATTGTTTAACAAATAAAGGAAGGAAGAAGTGCTCAGTGTGCCATGCTGGCCTCTATTGGAGCTTGCTAACAGCGCTCAGCCCTAGTCTGTTAAGGCTATTGTTGTTTATATTTGTGTGTTTCTTTGTGTGTCTGTGACTATGTCTCTGCATGCCTCAATGAATTTGTGTTTGTCGTCACGTCTTCCTCTCTCCATGCGAGTGTCTGTGTGTCCGAGCATATTTTTGTTTACATTTTCTCTTGCAGTTTGTTGAAACCAAGTGTTGCCTGTGCACTTTGATCACAGCGCATTTTATAATTTAATAAACTGATGGCTATAGAATGAATGTGCCATGTGGCTCCTCTTATCTGGGAATGGCAGTCTGAAAATACTTAAGGTAAGTCATGGATAATAGAAGGAATAGGGCCACGGATAATAGGAGTCGCTAATGACAGTTGTCTAATTGGTGAATTGACAATAGCAGTGGAGCAATGGCAAGGTCTAAACATAGCATCTCCAACACACGATAGCACCACCAGGTGATATCCTTAAATGTTTTGTTCTTTATGTGTAGAGGAAATGTAATATATGTATACATTTTAAACTGACTTTCTCATTATGAATTTAAAACGAAACGGTTTTCTTGTGTGCGTTTAAAATGTTGCTGTACATTCGAAATGCTATTTTTGTGAATACAATTATTTCCTGTATTTCCTGTGGAAATTATATGCGGGTTTTGTTCTTTTCAATTTTATAGTTTTTTTTGTGTATCTTTGTGCATCTAGCATTTACTGTTTGTCCTCTAAGCTGGCAAAGTGTGTTTTTTTAATGTTTATTTTAAATAAACACGATTACAAACGCTAATAGACAAATCTATTTCAGACATTGTGTTTGAATTGTGCTAATTTGCATTGTGCAAATATGCGAGCTAGTCGTCATGTTTTAAGCGATGGCAGACACCCACTGAGTCAGGATAACCAGGGCAGGATTTTTTTTACTTGGGAAACATACTTTTATTACTCGGTTTCATGCTTCTGAAAGCTGGTCGCTTAAACAGTGGAACGATATCTCCTAGCACACGATGCTATTCACAGATTTGTTAGTTTCTTGTCACCATTACCGACATCCATCTCAGCTCGTGACAAGAGCGACCCCCTGCGAACGTGGTGATGATAGCAGAACAGCACCTCAGGGCTTCAGTAACGAGCCCCTTGTTTCGTCGCGTGATAAGGTTTTTCAGGCTACACTAAAAGGTTATTTTTTATCCAACCGTGTTGGATCCCACGTTGTTCGGGGCTAAGATCGGGCACTCTGGCATGCAGACGCCGCTTGCTATCATCTCGTTACTGGCCAAAGACGTGGGAGTTACTGGGAACCCACGCTGCAGGTACAGAGTATAGTGTTAATACGATCCAACGATAGACCAACTAAGCATTGTGTATAGGGATACATACGTTATACGTTTTAGTACTTATATAAAGAGCACGTTGAAGGTCCTATTTGAATCTAGTATTTCACGCAAATATTGTAATGTATAACCAAACTTGGTGTGCCCTTGCCAGGGAACGTATTGAAAGTATTATATTGCGACTTGCGTTATTACTAAAAAACACAACTAACCTCTCCTAGATTCAAATATACTATAACGCCTGTAAAAAAAACACTTTTCCCATGTTAATCTGAAGACAATCACCACGAATGTTACAGGCAAGAGGTGACAGCCTTGATGCTGAGTGATACAGGGTCAATCAAGCACGTGCCTCGATTAATATGCAGTGGCCTGGGTGGGTCTCACTGTTGAGGTATATTGCATTATCACTAAATACAAGTTTAAAACGTTAATAATTAAACATAAACGGCAAATTATGAAAACCATTATAGTGCTAACTTGCACCCTTTATCTGTATTGTATGGGATGAAATATTTAGTTTTTAATTGTTTAAATAAATACTGCTGCAGTCACACAAGTGTCTGCGCATGTGCACGTATTTGCGTGTGGGTGCGTTCGTTCAGCCAGCGTCCCTTCACATCTGCAGCCCGTCAGGCACTCAGAGTATAGACATCACAATCATCTAAATCAAGCACTCTCGAGAGTTAGCATAACTCTCTTTTAACACTGTGTTTTGTAGCAAATACTTAACATTTACAATATTTACAATATAGGCTTTTGTTCCGTTTGCATTAGGCAGATATTTATTTCATTGACCATGATTTGCTTGTTCTTGATTCTTTAAAAATATATTTTGACTCGTTTCAAAATAATTTTTTAAATACTGTCCTGTCCATGTACAAAACCGTTTGGTTTTGGAACTTGGCGATTAAGAGCTTGGTTTAATGTGCCGTCGATCGACTGCACTCGTATGTTCCACCCGAGGTTTATGTGAGCGGTGAGCCCTATTAATCCAAGCCGTGGTCACCTAGCGTGTCACCCGAAAAAGACCAAACAATTTGGGTTTTGTCAATAACATAAACTTGTGGTTTCTCATAAGCGCAAGCCTGGTTCATTTGTTACACTGCACTAATGCAGGCAGTATCTCATCTCATCTCATTATTTGAAACCGCTTAATCCTATATAGGGTCACGGTGAGCCGGAGCCTATCCCGGAAACACAGGGCGTAAGGCAGGAATACACCCGACGACGGGACGCCAGTCCATCGCCGGGCATTGCGGGACAATTTTAGTCTGCGAGCCAATCAACCTATCCAGGAGCATGCTTTTGGACTGTGGGAGGAAACCGGAGTACCCGGCGAAAACCCACGCGGACACGGGGAGAGTATGCAAACTCCACACAGAAAGGCACCCGAGCCGAGAGATTCAAACCCGGGACCTTCTTGCTGTGAGGTGTCAGCGCTAACCACTGGGCCACCGCGCCGCCCTGCAGGCAGTATGTGTAGACCAAATGAAATGTTCGAACTTTTTCGTTAAAATTTTAAGTAGTTTTGCAGGCACTGTACGTTCCTTGGGATATTTCTATAAAAGAGCCATTCATATGGCGTGCCCTACTTTGCACCGGTTATGAAGAGGAACCAGAATGGAGCCGAGCCTTCTGAGTCGCATGGAAGCTCAGTGGTTGGTGTCTGATAGTCTGTGGATTTAAAAATGGATCCTGAGCAGAAATATACTCAACCAAATATTGTACCGTGTCAGCACTCTAGCCGTAATGTAAATATGAATGAAAACAATGGCACTTTTACAACGTAAGTTGACGTTTGTCAATGGCGTTTCAGTAGGAGTAAAATAACCAACGGAATCTAGGCTACGTTTATAAAATCGCTCGTGAAAAAGTACGATTTTGTTACCGTAGAGTCAATTCAACTGACTCCCGTTGTCACGTTAATTTTTGCAACACAACTAGACATGCGTAAAAACGCAAGAGTTAAGAAGTTAAGCTAAGTAGCTGCTCATGAAACATGAGGTTGTCGATGTTTGTTATATGTTTAGCAGATATCATAGTAAATGCTGGAACGTTTGTACACTAGGTTGACTTACTTCCTAGACTACAAGAGACCTTCACTGCCCAGCCCTCCTCCTATGTGGATTTCTTTTAGAGCCCGAATGTGCCAAACCATTTTCCAGGCACCCTCCACCCCCGAACCCTTTAGTGAGGGCCTCCTGTACACGTCCATATTACAAAACAACAGCACGTGACAAGTCTATGGTGTGAAATCATTATAATCGTAAGCACGAGTACTGGCCTGTAGTATAGCCAATGTTGCTTGTTAATAAGCTAGTCATAATGAGATTGTTGATCAATCCCGGACAGTTTTGTAAAACATGTTTAGTTGCGAATGTTCTCGGTCTTGTACACCGGACAACAGCGGCCTGAGCACCAACGTGGCCTCGCGTCACATCGTACAATTACCGGCACTCGCTACGCCGCACGACCCCCGCGCCGCTACTCGCCTACTCGCCCAGCTGAGATGATATGTGACATTCTCCGAGAGAAACAAGACTCTGCATCTTGCCTAGCACCGTAGAGAAAGGTGGTCACAGCACCATTTTGTTAAGTCATACAAACTATCTAAAAACTGCAGTGTCCAGCCAGATAACTGACCGTCTGTCAACCCTTCATTTCTGATGTTTATTAAACTCTAAAATTAAAATGTTAATAATTCCAACTTTGTATTTTCAAAAGCTTTCTCTGCTGGGTTAGTTTAATACCGTCGAGCAGTTAAGTGCTGTGTGGGATCAAACACATTGTCAGCTTCTACGCTTCACACCTAGCTAACTTTAGTTCACCACACTCTCAAAGACTGAGGCAATCATTAGGCAAGAGAATATTATCCATTCAACGTATGACAGTATTTGTTGTCGTGTTTAACTTTACGGTTGCCTGTTGAAGTTATTGCCATTACAGTGGGTTTTTGGAGTGTGCAAAGTTTCTGCAGAAGGTTTTACTACTAAAACAATCGTCTGATCATCTCATCAGCAGTGTTTCAGATTGCTCCTCGTTTACCTTGTCATCCTCTGAAGATAATTCGTCAAATGCATTGAAATTCACAACACCTGAGGCGCCTTCGCCAGCCCTCCTGGCGATATTGTGAAACGCTGTCAGGTCCTGTGCTGCCTCGCCAGCCGGTAGTGGCCTGTCCTCTCCATGTCCCCCAATGGGAGGCTCCTCGTGCTGCTTCGCTGAGGCCTGATGCCCCCAGAGCCTCACGTCCCCAACTTCCATTTCTTCGTCGCTTCCACCGCCACCGCTAACAGCAGAGAAACTCGCCGCCCTCCGTGTGGCGGCCGCCGAGCCAACGACCTGAAAGTAGGGTGGCTCCAGACCGGCGGTGGGCCCAACGTCGGGCCGCACCGGCCAGCCCGTGGGCAGCACCGCGGCGGTGGCGTCGACGCCATCAGGCTCCGTGAGGGCGTCGTAACCGTCAAAGGATGGCGGCATGAGCGTCCCCGCTGCCCGCCTGTTGCACGACTCGCAGCAGAGCTTGTTGTAGCCGGGGATGGGGCAGTATCGCACCAGCACCTCCATTTGACAGAAGATGGACTTGTCGCCCAAGCAAGGTTCCTCTGCGCATCAGACCAACGCAGAGCGTGGTGTTGTTTTTGTTCTCGGTCACTATGTGTAACTCCTAGCTTCGCGAATTAAGCGGCAGCAAATTACCATGATTGTAAATAGAGACATGCAGCTGAAGACTTTCCAATATGCAGTGTGAAAGTTGCCAAAACAGCAGAAGCCCAAAGAAGAAAACAAAATATTTGTACTTCTGGGTATGTGCGATGAATGAGTGCTAAAGGCTCATTCATCAGTGTGCCAAACAGCAGGCACACAATGCAACAGGGCACACAACTAGTTTTCACCAAACCTCGTCTCTTGCCAAAGCTGCTTTAAGGCCACACATTAAGTTCAATGCAGACATATTTCTCAGATGGGCGTTCAAATTTAGTTTGCCAAAGCTGAAGTCGAAAATAAAACAAAGTAATTTATATCCACATGCTAAGATTTCAGAAGAAAAAAAACCCAACACATTAATCCATAACACTGGGGCCTTAAAACGGAAAATATATAATCGATGACGTTTCGGGTAATGGCCTCTTCACTGTGCACAGAGAGGTGAGAGCAACAGAGTGATTGAGTTGGAGGCTGCACCATACACCATGGAGAAATAAGAATTCGTGATCAAGAGTTTCAAACTTACATTTGAATAGTTACCTATTGGCAGATAGAGTAAGACAAACCTTTAAATGATCAAATATCCATTAACGCATACGTTAACTCGTATTCAAAATACAGATATAAAATATTGCTGGTAGAATTGCACTATGGGTATGCTATTGAAGAGAGGCTCATATTTGCTTAGTCACCGTTCTTGGGCCTCACTTTCCATGTGATTGAGATCAACTGGTCACTCAAGAAACGTTTTCAACACTCTTCGTGCCAGCAACATTTCATATTATCACATTTGGTGCAATTTAGTAGATGTATAAATACATATTTGATAATTGAAGAGTTTTTAGGATACTCCGTATTTGCCAAATACATGACTATATATGTCAATTTAGATTTTTTTACTAGGAAAAATATTTTTTAATTGAATTAAATTTAAAACTTTCGATGAATTTATATGAATTTAAAATAAAGGTCTCATGATAAACAGTGAGGCCTGAAACACTTATTTACTCTACTTTCTCAGTGCTACGAAGAAAAAAGCTACTGCCCAAAACGCCATCTATTATATATTTGGTATACTTAAGGAAGTGTTTCAGAAAATGTGATGCATTTTTTTCATAAATTGTGCTTGTGCACCACTGCGAACGCAGTGTCAACAAATATGTAATATTCATGAAATGAAATTGAGCAAAGAATTAGTTTTCATATTGCGTGAAAGCCTATGCTCTGAGTCATACTTGGGGAGCGTTTTGTCAAGGCTGGCTCCAGGTCGGGCCGGGCGAGCCAGTTTACCCGAAGCTGAACATGATCACTTGGATCTGCGGGTGTGAATAACAGACAAAGGTGTCTCCGATTGACTATCACACAACCTACCATTGTGTCATTAACACGATCACTCCCAAGACTCTTAGCACTAGCCATAGCTGGCAACATCATTATCAAACATCTCCGCACGTATCCTGCAATCGAGCACCATCACTGCAGTCATCACCAGTGCCCACACTGAAGGTCAGCCGATGCAGAAATGGGTGCGTGTATGATTACTTCTGAGTTTCCTCGCTTCCCCTCGGCAATGATTCCGTAGCTGTATGATCGGTAGATGTGTTTCGAACCAGAGCTCTCACAGTGAGGAGTGCACAACCCTGATTACAAATAACGATGCTGGAGGTGGATATCGCGAATAACTCTGACGCCACTTCCTACTGACCTGTTTTACGCGGTATGGGTATAACATTTACATGTGATGAAAATGTAGTTGGACATAATTGAATCAAAGCAAACATTTTCAACTCTCAATGCCTGAACAAACCAAATTAAGCGAAAACAAAATTAACAACTGATGACCAAGATGAGACAATAAACTCATACCTGACAACCCAGCTCAATCGTGACGGAGGGCCATTGCCTTATACGTCACCTATTATACACCGGGCCACATTATTTCAAATTTCTAATTAAGTTTTTAGTTTAAATCACGGGAGACTAAGACTTGGACTGACCCCCGGTTTGGCGATGCCTGCTCATTGCTCGGACATGTCAATCATGATCTGCGAGCCCCGCACCCACCCGCGTCAGTGCGCACACAGACAGCTCTCACCGACACATGGCAACGCCGTGCACGCCTGCGCGTCGTCAGGCTGCGCGCCGTCGCACGCGACGTCGCCGTCCTCTTCCTCGAGCGCGCGGCACAGCACCTGTCGCTGCTGCATGCCCTCCCCGCACGTGGCTGAGCACTGCCGGGGGAGGGGGAGATGTAAGACATGGGTACCCGTCTCACCGGGCACTCTCCGGAACACGCGGCCGAGCGTATACCGCTCGGCCGCCCTGCCGTGGTCGCAGGTCGGTTGGTGCCCAACCTCGCGCGTGACAGACTGGGCGCATTACGAGTGCGCGCGCGAGAAGTTGCCGGGGTGACACGCTAAGGTTAACTCGGGGTCAACTAGCAAACTGGTAATCAACGTGTCGTCGGTTACAACAACAGTGCTGGCGGTGGCTGCGTGTGCTGACTCTCTTCAATTGGTCGGCTGTGTAGCGTGATGTGGCGTCCGGGAGCGTATATGGGGCGCGGGCACGCTATTGCGAGGAGTCTCTCCTGGGAATTGGCGAGGAGACAACGCGGAATGTAGACAGCAAGGTTGCGCGTGAGCGCACGTCTGGCGCGTAAGAGTCGATGCGCAGTTACCCCGGTTGGTTGTGTGCTAGTTAATAAACCATCGAAAACCCAGAAGCCTCTGCATCATCTGTTGTCGCTGGCTAGGTGAGTGCATCGCGGAGTGTTGGTGTCGCCGTGCTGTCACCGCTGAAGCCGTGAGAAGCCCGCACCACGTGGCCGCACGTGCATGTTGGAACCCGGGTGTCAGGTGGAGATGTGACGTCCTCGACTTCGTACGAGAGGACTATCCATTAGGCACCACAGATCGATGGGCCCTACTGCGAGACTTTACATTCCATCAGAAGGCTCGTTCAAATCACTGTGGTGATGACCTAGCAGTTCTCCACCATGTGTCTGCCGACATCCGACCGATTCCGTCGCCGACCTTCAATTCATTTGAGCATATGTCTCTGGATTGGAGGTCGACTCAACCAATGAAGTTGGTGCTGCTCTACCGCCCACCTGGAGCCTCCACTTCTTTTGTTAATGATCTGTCTGAGCTGCTTTCTAAGATGTGCTCCAGTTCTGAAAGGATCCTGATTCTTGGCGATTTCAACATCCATGTTGACTCTCTAAGGAGCACTCTTCCAAGGGATCTCATGGCCACTCTATCCTCACTTGGCTTCACTCACCACGTGATATCTGCCACTCACAGATGCGGCCATATTCTTGACTTGGTGTGCTCCTGGGGCATATCAGTAACCAACCTATCCGTCACTGATCCTGGTTTGTCTGATGATTCCACTGTGTGGTTTGATCTTCAAGTACCGCCTCCCATTAACATCTCCAAGCACCAAACCCAATTTCGTAACCTTAGCGTCCTCACTCCAGACATATTCGCTGCCGCAATCAATAGTATTTCACTCTCTGCCTCGGCTCACTCTGCCTCTGATGCGACAGCAGAAACTTACACAACTACGTGCTAACAAGGATACATGATGATTTGGCCCCATTAAAATCACGCTATGTCTCAGACAGAAAACCATCCCCCTGGTATACTGCTAAAATCTGGGATCTTAAGGTGAATGCACGCAGGGCCGAATGGACTTGGAGAAAATCTGGCCTCACGTTCATGGTCCAATCTTTAAGGAACAACTCCTCCGTTACTTGAAGGCATTTGACTGTGCCCGTACCAACCATCTTTTCAGCATTCCGGCTGATACCTGCAACAAGCCCAAGATTCTTTTCTCGACCATAAATCAGCTCCTTCGTCCTACCAGTCACTCAACCTCACCTCCCTTCACGAATAGAGATCAGGCGGATCAGTTGATTCGGGTTTTCTCTGAAAAACTGAGGCCCATCGTATATCTATCCAGCCTAAATTACCAACCAATACCTCAATAATTGTTCCTCCACCTTCCTTGACCTCAAAACTCCTGACATTTTCTGAATTAATGTAATCCGAGGTCTCCTCTTA
>JAZEWT010000012.1:10027647-10040739 GCA_036362905.1 Mordacia mordax
TGTCATCTTCACTCTCAACTCTGAAGGTCTGGCTCAATTCAAAATTTCTGAAACGAAATGGTGACAAAACAGAAGTTTTGCTTGTTGGAACCCCGAACCAAATGTCCAAGCATGAACCTATCCAATTGATTCTTGACGACCATACTTTTGAAGATGCTAAGGCAGTCCGGAGAATAAGTGTGACTCTTGATTCCTCACTCACCTTCGAAACACACATCAACAAGGTGACGAAGGCAGCCTATTTCCATCTCAGAAATATGGCCAGATTGCACAACATCTTGTCACCTGCTGACGCTGAGACGCTAATACACACCTTCAACTCCTCACGAATCGATTACTGCAATGCACTGCTCCCTGGCACTTCTGCCCATCTGATTTTTCATCTCCAACATGTGCAGAATGCGGCTGCTAGAGTCCTCACTTGCACACCCATCCACGATCACATATCCCCAGTCTGATGTCTCTCCACTGGTTACCTGTAAAATACAGGATTTAATTCAAGATCCTCCTTCTCACCTACAAGGCTCTCACTGGCACTGCTCCGACATACATCCATAACCTGCTTCAGGCACCCTCCTCAACACAACAACTTCGATTCTCCAATACAGGCTTGCTGCATGTGCCCAGGTCGCACCTCCATTCCATGGGTGACAGAGCCTTCTCGCGTGCTGCTCCAAGACTCTGGAATGCCCTTCCTCTGGAGATTCGTTCAGCCGAGTCCTTGGGCAACTTCAAATCTTGTCTTAAGACTCACTTGTTCCGTAAAGCTTTAAAGTCCTCCGGCTAGGACTATTGATGCGGCTCAGTGTTGTCGTGCCGGGATGTTGGCTCTCTGCCGACCCGCACCTGCTTGGGAACATATGTTCCTTCCTTGTTTGTTGAAGAATTTAATTATTGTTTGCTTACTTTGTGTCCTACGATTTATCGCTACTGTATGACTTTCAGTTGAACTGTTTTGATGTTGTTGTTGACATAGCATTCTCTCCACAGCTCAGATTTGTAAAAAAAAGAAAAAAACCCCACAAACAAGCGTTGTTGTTACTGATTTTCGTTTCTCTGTCGTTGTTGTTGCTGTGCCGTTATTTCCACAGCTCTGTGCAGCGCTTTGTGACCCTCGGGTGAAAGGCGCTCTATAAATGCAATTATTATTATTACCTGAGAGATTTTGTTTTCAACTGCTCTCTCAGGGTAGCCGTGTCGAGCATTCCCCTCCCATGTTGGAGCCGAGATCAGGCTTCTGACTGGTAAGTGACAGTGGACTCTCTCGCACTGTATGCATCATGAAAACATAAAAGCGCTCCAAATTTTTGTTTCTGCAGGCTTCAATGGAGAGGCAGATGATGCCTCCAACGTTGGAGGCACGTTGCCGCCAAGAAGAAAAGAGGAGCGTTGGACACGTCTATTCCGAAAGAGAGGGTCTTAAGAACAATTCTTATACATCAACCATGAAACCCTACATCAATAAATTGTGTGGGTGGCTGTGCAGCATTCGAGTCCCGAACCTCAGACCAGGCTCCCGTTCTCCAGCTCCCCGGGCAGGGGATGCGGTTGCAGGGCCGCCTCGAGTCCGGTTTGAGCCCGGGGCAGTACTTGTGGTGGATCGAGCGATTCGTGTTGTCGCTGAGAGCCTGCAGGCATCGAACCGTGCGGCCCTGGAAGCCCTGGGCGCCGCAGGGTCTCGTGCATGCTTCCCACTGCTCCACCACCCAGCTGCACGCTCGAGCGCACACACAGCCTCGGTGAGTCTCGCGTACAACTAATCGTCCTCTCGAGGGTGGCTGGCAAGTTTGCGCACAGTCCCGGCGATTATGCACTTCAGAGAAAGAAACAAATAACCCACCACTTCCACGAGATGGCAGTGGTGGTGCACCATGCGGTTCGCGTGGGACAGCGTTATTAACTCATGTCGTGAGTTTCACTGCTGAGTTACACAGGCATGCTATTAAGTCATTTTGTTTAAAAGACATATGTTCCTCCAATGGATAGTAATATCCGCGTCCTCTGACATTACACGTCTGTGTTTTTATTGGAAAGACGATAGCTATGACCGCATAGAGACCATCTGCACGCTCACGCTTTTATAAGGTCACACAAGCACAGTGTAAAAAACAACTTTAAGAAATACAAATTTTGACCAAGGTGAAAAATTCAGAATTTATATCAGCTATTTAATAGCCGGAAAGTCAAAACCAAAGATGTCGGGTCACCCATAAAAAACATTACTATTTTAAAAAATCTGAAATACATTTTTCATATCGAACCAGCGATGAAATAAACATAGCGAGTGCTGGGTGGCCTCCTGTTACCATCTCTGCACTCTGGGAGCCTGGAGCACGGCTCTCTGCCTCGGGCAAGTCAAGGGTCATGCGCGGCGACCAGGTCACTCTCCGTACGGGGGCCTTCACTAACGAGCCACTCACAAGGGGCTCTTGCCTACTCACTTGGCAGGTTGCGGGAGGGGAGGGGGGGAGGTACAACAATGGAGTGTCGATGGCCCCAGAAAAATTCCTGTCAAGAGGGGAGTCAAAGCTGATGGCTAAGTAGAAGGGTTAATAACGATAATAATAATTATTAAAATAGTATTATTTTTAAGTAAAGAGCTGATATCGGTGGCTATGAGAAAGCATTTGTGTTGGAATTTGTCCCAATCTCATGATTAAATCTTTTTTTAGAATTATATGATCTCATCTAAGTCCATGCTTTGTTCCAATAATAATAAAAATAATGTGACCGAATAGTAATCGGCTCAACTCCAGATCTAACTTTGATTGCTGATGTTTTCAGAACCAATTTCAGCTGTTGTTGCAATAAAAGTATTGATGCAATTGCATACGAAAAAAGTACACTTTCATTGTTAACGCAAACGTTTTGCTGTCAGAATAACATCCATAGTACATCAGTGCTTACACTAAAACAACAGCCTTCAGTGGAGAGGAGTTGCAATCAATTGGCTGGATAAATAATGTGTCACACAATTTGCACCAGGGCTTCAAACCCATGTTCTGGTAAAGCTAAGCTACCTTTCATCCACCTCCCTGGGAAGGAGATTGGCAGAGTGGTAACATCCGTGCTTAAGAGAAAAAAATACATATATGCGTTTATTGTTACAGCAGAAAATACCCAGTGAGCTTGCGATCTCTTGATGTGGGATTCCTGTGATACAAAAAGGTCCTGCTCGAGTCGGTTCGTTTCCCACCTTGGGCGCCCCTTTCTGAGCGTAGTTAGCGTTCTGTCCCTGGTCCGCATTGGTTTCATTCGGGTTTTCTGTTTTCCTCCCTTCACTAAAACACACTCATGAATCGACTGATAACTTCATCATAATCTATGGGACAGTGTTTCGCGGGTTGGTGGCAGCTGTCTGCTCGGCTACCGTCTCCTTACCGCTGCAGTTTCCTCACGCCTTTGAGTCGTTCTCTTTCAGCAAATACCCTCGACATTAAACGAATACTCTGAGCGTTACAAATTGTAATTTCAAAGTATGATTATTAAAAATATATATTGTTTATATTTAAGGCCTTGTGGCCCAGTGGGTAGCTGTTGTTGCCTCACAGCAAGAAGATCCCGGGTTTGAATCTCGGCTCGGGTGCCTTTCTATGTGGTGTTCGCATGTTCTCTCCCTGTGTCCGCGTGGGTTTTCGCCGGGCACTCCGGTTTTCTCCCACAGTCCGAAAACATGCTGCTAGATAGGTGAATTGGCTTGCAGACTAAATTGCCCGCAATGCCCGGTGATGGACTGGCGTCCTATCGTGGGTATATCTCTGCCTTGCGCCCTGTGTCTGCCGGGATAGGCTCCAGCTCACCGTGACCCTGTACAGAACTAAGCGGTTTCTGACAATGAGATGACATATTTAAGGTGCATTGTCGCGTCCGCTGGTGTCGGGGCTGCACCGTCGCCCACCTATACCCACCTCGGCTTGATGCATTCGTGCTGGTTACAGCGCCGGCGGATCGGCTTGGGTTTCTTGTCGATACTGCAGAAGCTTCGATGCACCATCCTCTGGTCGCTCTTCCTCCGGCAGCCGTACTTGGTGAACTGCAGGCCTGGCAGACGGAGTGCAGGGCATGTTGACACCGCGGGGTCACTAAATCGAGATACATTGAGTAACATCCACCTCTTTGGTTAAAAATTTACCCAAAACCTGCCATTCTGGCTGCAATCATTCCCTCAAGGCTACTTCTTAGGGTTGTTTGTAAATAAACGATTGTACGCAGCTTTCTAATTTGAATGTGGGTGCTGTGGTAACACGCCTGCCGCGGGGACCTGGGTCGAGTCGTCACCTGCCGCGGGGACCTGCGCCTTAGAAAAAAGGTTCTGCAAGAGGTGGCCTGATTCCTGCCTCAGCCATCCTTCTGTGTGGAGTTTGCGTGTTCTCCCCTGTTTTAGATGCATTTCCTCTGCGTTTTCCAGTTTCCTCCCACAACTAATAAAATACGCATTAATCGGTCGATAACATCAACATATTTCGGATGCAATGTCGGGCAAATTTTGGTGCCAGCTGTGTGGTTGTCTTTCTCCCACCTCTCTGCAGTTTACTCGCGTCTCTGAGTCGTTAGATGTTCGTACGAATACCTTCGACAGTGTTTTCTTTACAGGTTATTACATTACATTAATGAATACGGTATCTGTAATAGCAATTTTAGAGCTCGAAATGCCACTGAGACACAGAGAAAGCAATGGATCAGGGCATATACATCACCCGATGGGATGATGGATGATAGACAAGACTGGTGATGGAATGGGAATCCAAGGAGAGAACACGGCTGACATTGCTGTAGAGATGGGAGTGATTAAATCCCTACATGTGCAACATTGTTCATATCTAAGTTGCTTTGATAAAAATAAACTAAATCAGTTGATTCTTCATTCGAGAGACGCCATAGCTGCACAACCATTCTTACGCACACTGTAATGTGCCCACAATTACCATCAGCAGTTTAAAGAGGACAGGTACAGTGCATTTTGTTCATTAGAATGCCTAAATTGTTCTGGAGATTATGAATTAAAATTGGAGGAGATATTTTGGCCATGAAACTGGCAAACAATTGTGCACATTTCAGAAAAAATATGGGCTGCCCAGTTTTGGTTTCAGTCAAATAAGCTTTGGGTCTAGTGGCCGACTGCCACTCTCTTGGCCATTCTCTCACCCCGCAATGAACAGTAGGACCAAGTGTGTTCATATAAATTAGAGCGACAGACGTTTTTCATATATGAGGGTGAGATTTAAATTCGGTAACATGTTGTGTTCTAGGACGCGTACCATGTGTGGCCGTGTAAAGGTGCTCTGTTCGTAAAACTCGTCCTCTCTCGAATCCGTGGCCGCCTATCGGAAGTGCAGCTAGAAATCTTTGCATTTTACAACATTTTGTTGACTTTAAGGATTAATTACTGAAATTGAGCAAAGAACAACAAATAAACTTTCCAGACTTAATTTAATTAATATTAACTGTGAAGCTGTTTCTTCAGCCAAACATTTATCAAGTCTCGTTGAAAAAAATGCATCATTTATTCAAGTACCTTTTGATTCGAATACCACTGATGAGCTTCTGTCTGACTCATAAGGGGAAAATTGTCGCGGTTTGCTTGATTTGCGGCGGCAGCATCAATCGCCAGATTCTCTGAACGCGTTCCATTTCACCTATTTTATTTGATGCTGGAGAAAACCTCACAACGACTTCAGCACTGAAATCGTCCCATATTGGTGGTTAGCCTAGAAGTGGACCATCTTTTGACGTAGGAACAGGTATTCACATCGGGTCACTTTCACCCCTTAGACGTTTAATTTTAACTATTTAATATTTCAAGTTGTAACGCGTGGCACATTATTCGTTCCAAGTCGAAGGCGTTCGTTGAAAGATAGATCGACTCAAAGGTGCGAGAAAACTGCAAAGATATGGGGGGAGGCTGCTACGCAGTTACCTGGAGCCAACATTTACCAGGCATTGCATTCAATGTATTATTAGGTTATGAAAATATGAATTTCCGCCACTCTTTTGTGAAAGCAATTGACAACGTATTTCGAGTGTGAGAAGGGATTGCTCAGAAAGTCGTTGCCCGGGATAATGTACGGATAGAAGTTTTCATGGTTCGATGTATGAGAATTACTTTCCAAAGCTATTCTGAGGATGCTTCCAGCATAGGAGGCAAATCATCATGAAGGAGAGAGAGAGAACGCTTGACTTGGCTGTCTCAAAAGAACACCTTTGGGAAGCAATGCTCAGGATAATGCAATAGACCGAAAAGCAGGACAAAGAAACAAAGAAATGCACGGTGGAACACAGACATTACTCGGGAGCCCTATTTTCCCAATGGCTTCCATTATAATGCTGGAAATGCATTTCAACAGAAAGTGTCAGCACCGAGACATAGTTAAATCACAACTAAGAATGCAGCAAACCTTTTTAAAACTCATATTCCGTGGAAAATGTATGATGTAGTAATGAAATAATTATTATAATACTCAAATACGTCATGGGGAAATCAGTAGAGTATATAGTGGGAAACCAGCAATGTGGAAAGAGTGCACAAACAACCTGGTACAGCGTCAGATGTGCGCTTGGAAGACATCATGCATGAGTCGATATTTCATCCAAAAATGTACAAAGTAGAGATAACATTTTCTGTAAATGTGAATTTATCAACATCTTGAATTCATTTTTAAGTTACGTTATAGATAAGGTTCGTATATTGAGCTTCTATATAACGATAAATGACTGTGTTTCCAATTCGTGACCACAATACAAGAGCACCCTCTTCAAGTTCCAGCCGCACATGCTCTCTTGTCCCAGCGGAATATTTTAGGCATCATTCCCTGACCTCGCTTGTCACATCTCATAACTGCTAGGCGACAGTCAATGGCTTCAGCAAATTGGCAGCTGGAGCAGCAGCCTTGCAAGTGGGACGAGCGAAGCGAAAGCTGCGATTATTCACACGAGTCCTGCTACAGCCTCTGTTCAGGCAAAGGCACACTGGGGAGGATTCTTATAGCCCCTAGCCACTCCGAGTATTAACGTATAATAGTTGTTTCTTCAGAGACTTGTTCATTAAACATCTGTAAATTAATTGCGTATTAGTTAAACAATGCTATTTGCCCACTCAAGGGTCCTCAACAGCCATATGGTGCACACCACCCCCTCCCCCACGACCATATGTTTTCCTGCTGAGCAGCCTGGCCACAGTGATGAATGTGCAACGAGCGGCCCGTGGATGTGAGTGATTCCGCTTTCCCATTCGTCTTGAGGCTGTATCGCGCTGTCCATCGTGTCCGTTGTTTC
Source organism: Mordacia mordax (assembly GCA_036362905.1). Lineage (NCBI taxonomy): Eukaryota > Metazoa > Chordata > Hyperoartia > Petromyzontiformes > Petromyzontidae > Mordacia > Mordacia mordax. The sequence continues at coordinate 10,034,920 of JAZEWT010000012.1, forward strand.
GCTTGGCATACCGGGAGCTTTTTCGATTTTTGACCACGTAGAAATTCCCGGTGAACGGAGCAAAACGTCCGAATGGCACACGGCACTGGCCGAAAACAGGCCAGATAGCGGTACGGCGATGGGTGCGATGCTGTACGCACCTCCACCACAGCGCTGCGAGCACTGCGACCAGCTTTTCAGTGCCCACTCGTAGTTGTCCGTCTCCTCCAGCAGGACGTTATTTCCAGTGCTGCCCACAATTGGCAGCAGATCCTCGTGGATGATGTACCTGTACGTGACGCTCACCTTGGTGTCGTAGTCGTACGGGTTGATCTGCAGGGTGAAAAACCGCGTGGGGTCGTATGAGCCGGCTGAGCAGCGGACGACGTGAACGTAGCCCCGGTGCATCAGCTTTTGTTGAAAGGCCAGAACACAGACACTTGAAGTGTGTTTAGCAAAATGAAATCGATTTGAAACATCTGAGAATTTATTTAAATATAATAAACTTTCCCCCGTAGTTTTGTCATTTATATTTTAATAAAATGGAATTAATATTACGTTGTCACATGTCTGGAACTGTGGCCACGTTAATGACCTAACGGCCACTCTTTTAAATCCTCGCCACGCACTCTTGCCGTATATCGTATAAAATGAGCGGTGTTCACCAGCCAATGGAGCAGATGATAGCTAATGCCAAAAATCCAAATTAAATGATGTACAATAAGACGGATTTCATTCCTGAGAAGTCCAAACTACTTCACTGGAAAAGCCAAGCCACGTTTTCTGTAAACCAGATGACACAGGACAATAACGGGGAGCAGATGTACAGTGTCAGGCCTAATGGAAAAATTGTGAGTTGCGCGTCGTCATACCAGGACGGTGATGGCATCGGGCAGGGGCCCCTGGGTCTGCAGGCCCTCACGCCCATCCTCATCCGAGAGGCTGTAGTCCCAGAGAAGAGCCATGTCGACGAATGGTCTGGGCAGCCGTGTCTCGTCCCCTCGTCCCGACAGCACAAACAGTCCTGTCACCTGGTTCTTAACCACTGCACGAACACAAAGACAATGTTGCCCCGAATTGAAAGTACTGTTAACGTACACCTATTAGGTATTGCAGGTTGGCACGGAGGGGCGGCGCGGTGGCCCAGTGGTTAGCGCTGACGCCTCACAGCAAAAAGGTCCCGGGTTCGAATCTCTCGGCTCGGGTGCCTTTCTGTGTGGAGTTTGCATGCTCTCCCCGTGTCCGCGTGGGTTTTCGCCGGGTACTCCGGTTTCCTCCCACAGTCCAAAAGCATGCTCCTGGATAGGTTGATTGGCTCGCAGACTAAAATTGTCCCGCAATGCCCGGCGATGGACTGGCGTCCCGTCGTCGGGTGTATCCCTGCCTTGCACCCTGTGTTTCCGGGATAGCCTCTGGCTCACCGTGACCCTATATAGGATTAAGCGGTTTCAGATAATGAGATGAGAGATGGAGAGGTTGGCACGGAGCACGAGTGGGTGGTGTTGGCAGGACAGCACTCTGCCGGTAAGAGCTGGGGACAAACGCTGCCGGCACGAGCCTGGGAGGAATGATGCCATCCTCCTCCGCAAGAGCAATGTCGACCTCAAGTGACCGCACCAAATTCATTGGCACACTTAGTAACGAGGGCAAGCTCTGGACGATTGAGATCAACTCCAGTGGTTATGGTCCTCTCAAACATCACCCCTCCATTTGATGGGATGCAATAACACACAGAGCAACAACTGGTAACAAGAGCAACCTGGATCTGCCCATCCACATAGACCTTGAAGACCTCCCAACTCGCTGCCACATGATCCTGCTGAATCTCATCTGGACACGAGCCCAGCTATTTCACAACACTGACTGATCCTGGAGGAGGAAAGTTTGAGGTGGAAACACCGACCAAAAGAAACGCCTCTGCTCCGATCTAACAACTCAGCAGCTACACAAACCTCACCAGGATACGAACTGCACACAGCCAATTTTGGCCATCTGATGTACATATGGCACCTCCTGACTAATCACGATAGATACCATTTTGGAGGCGATATTCTGGAGTGAAACTCACTCTCCAGCAGGGCATCGGACTGCCTCACGGAAATTTGCATTCAAATTGAGATGACAGCGTCTGCTCCTGAAGCTAGAAGAAAGTCTAAGATGACCATGCGACCCGCATGTGTGTAGGTTTACTACGGCCAGAGTAATTGGGGGACCGGGGGTAGGGTGGACTGATTGGAGGACCGCACACCAAGTAGGCTGAAAACCACTTCACTGCCACCGCAGCCGGATGCCTCGTACCGCATCCGCGAGCATTCTCTCTCCGCCGTCTCTCAAGGCAGGCGATCAGTGCGCGGACCGTGGCTGCTGGTGGCGCTGTGTTGCTTGGCGTGAGCGGGATTCCCCACGGGCGCTGAGCGAGCGCAGTCTGAAGAGAAGCGAGGCATTCTCACCGAGGTTTTTTTTTGGGGGGGGGGGAATACACCCCCATTCCACACTCCCAGCAGCTGCGAGTGGAATGTGAATTTGAGAGAGAGAAGTGACGAAAACGCTCAAGCGCGTAGATAAACACGAACAGGAAGGCGGCCGGATGTGTGGACATGCGGCTAGGCTTCGTATAATCGGAGACGGCTTGTTTACTCTACCTAATAATGTCATTGCTGCACATGATTACACCGCAACACAGTCTGTGAACGAGGAGACAGCTTCGTGATAATGGGAGGACGCGCATAGGCCGGAAACACAGCAGCACCATCACGGAATGGTGCTGCTGCTGTTGTTCACAGACAGCACGCAGGCACAACTCCCATCTACACGCCTCCGACACACACACACAGCATGTGATCACTGCATTGCGCTGACAATACTCTCAGCCTTGTGCAGACCAACTCTCAAACGAGAACTGAAGTTGTGGCCTTATCGTTGTTGATGCCATCTAAACTCTTCAAAGCTTGCCCATCGCTCAAGCACAACGCATGGGAAGGGCCTGCGCAGTGCTCAGGTGCCGAATTGTGGTGCAACGGTGGTGTCTCACGCGAGTCACGTGCGGCACCTCTGACCAGGTCACTGACTGCGTTCCCGTGGGCGGATGAATCGTACCCATGTTGTGCATGGTGGGCTCGTCTTCGTAGACATTCAAGTGTCGTGCACCAGCTGGGATGTCGAACATCTTCATGAACCCTGCAAAACAATGATTCCCTATTTAGTCTTCGCAGACTGTTGGGGCAGGAGCTGTTAGCGAGCACTGGCAAGGCACAAGAGGAAGTGGGCGGTCAACACAACGCCCGGCAGACTTTTTCTTCCTGGGCTAATTTTTAAACACCATACAAGGTACGCGTTTGAGGCTGCTCGACCTCGGGGAGGCCCGGGGCTGGATGAGATAATCATCTCTGGTGTAGGAAGTGCACTCACCACTGCAAGCACACAGGACACACATCCACGTGAATGTGTGGAATGAATAACGAGCCTCAGAGCACACAAACACATTGGAGATATGTCAAGGATTTTGCAGTGGCTGAAAACGCGTAAATATTACTCAATTAGAAATACAACTGGAAATGAGAGAGCGAGTAAAATTTCGCTCCGAGGTGTAAACGTCGCATGAATATTAAAAACAAATTATCTACCGTCTGCAAAAAAGCACATACCCAGACACAAACATACATGCACTCAGACATCTACGGAGCCGCGGAAATGTTTTGGGAACCAGATATTGATAACAGCAAAGACACAAAGTGTAAGAATTCCCCTGCTCACAAAAGCAATGAGGCAGCACTGTTGGCGAAACTGAGCCAGCGGTAATATTTCCATGGTGATATCATGCGCTGACCCAAACGACTAAACAAGTTTAACGTGAAACACACACGGGGGATTTGGTGCTTTAGTGGTTTACGGTCTCATCCAACAAAACGTTTGGAATATTCCCACTCTCCCCCCCCCCCCAACGTCTAACGTGCACTTGCATGCACGAGCGAGCATGAGTCTGTTGAGCATGCGCATCACTTGGACACCTGACACATCACCGAGGGCATGTAACGTCATGATGACGACATGATGATGTTAGCGCAGCTCCTTTGCGTGCCACGCGGATGCGCGCCGCGTTTTTTAATGACACCAGCAGCGAGCCACGCAGAGTTTAGCTCCCTGGCGTGTTTCATAGTTTACAGCGCGTTCTGTTCGGTACAATGTCCGACGTTTCGCCTCACGTGCCGAGAGTTCCAGCCGAAGTTCTTCCCAGCATGCAGGGTGAAACTGATGCAAGATCAGTTCTTTGGAAACTCACGCCCAGCACGGGCAGCGAAGCGTCAGACACGGTCACGAATGATCTCAACAACACATTGGGGATCCAGAATTGCGCCGGAGACTCGTGGAGCAAGGGGAGGCGCGATCCCAAGCAGCGGCACCGGCAGCAGCTCATACCGAGTTTCTTGGGCGTCTTGGTGACGGTGCCCTTCACGGTGCGGCAGTGGGAGTTGTCACCGGCGCACACTCCACACTTGTCCTCCACCTTGCTGGAGCCCACCTCCTTGTCACAGCCCACCTTCTGTATTCACAGAGTCCACGCCGGCGCCCGCAGGGATGGGCGGCAAACAGAGTCTCGTGAGCGTATGGAGAGCTGGAGATCGGCGTGGTCACTGCTCTGCTCGACGTCTAATCAGCTTAAATTTCAGTCGGGAAAATTAAAATCTTAAACCCCTTATCTCTGTTTCGTAGCTAAAGTTGTCAAGGAGCATTTAAGTAATCATTTTCCCATCAGCCGTAGAACAAGACTGAGTCTTAACCAAATGCGTCACGCAGCTAACATGTAACACACGCGGCAAGTATTTTGACGCTCACGCGGCAACGAGGATTAAGCAAACTGCGCTCTCACGCGGATGGATTACTCGCAGTCCCATTCTCTTGGCGAGACTCACCACGCACTCGCCCCGAACGCAGACGGAGTAGGGGTCGGTGTAGGAGCACAGGGTGCCATCGTGCAGTGCCTGGTTCATGTGCACCACGTCCCCCGACTCTTTCGACTGGCACATCAGCTCGCACTTCTTGGCCACTGCGCAGCGAGTCACACGAAACAAAGACAATACAGAGCACTTGAATATCCTACATTGTCTTCTCCTCCTCCCCAGACGTGGATTGTAACCTCATCATGGCGCAGGGATAGTAAGTTCCAATAAACCCCAGAGCTATGTCACCTGTAGTCTACTAACTTCTGTTTTGGTGAACAGGCCTGGAGTCTAATACTCCTGCTAGGTTCGCCCTTGGTGGTGAATAGGTTTTGAGGGAAGTGCCAGGAAAATAACGATTCGAAGATCGTCCGACTAAAGGAGATTGGTGTCAGGAAGGGCATCTGCCCGTAAACTTCTGCTTCAATATCCTGACCATTGGGGCCATCCTGAGTCAACAACAACACAGCCTCCACAGTCACTCTATAATTTTGTCACCACCTCCAAGCTCGGTGAGACTTGGGCTGGCACTAGAGGGCTGCTGGGTATACCCTGCACCACCAAACATCCCAGTGGCTCTAAACTCAAGTCCACCCTGCCTATCGCCATGTCACTGTTACTCCTCTGCATGACAACCTTATTTGTCTCCGCATCTAAGAGGAGTTGGAGCAACGTCTCCCCGCTTCTTACACATCCACTGCATAGCTCTCTCTCCTCGATTTACAATACAGTAGACTTGTTTTACTTGCACACCGTGGGTAGGAGATGAACGCCTTAATTCAGCCCACCTGGTATGTTTTTTAAATGAAATTGTAGACATCTTAAACACAATCTAATACCATCGATTACTATCCAGATATGACCAGCAGAGCTAAAATCATACCCAAAAGACTCACGTACTTCT
>JAZEWT010000012.1:10069860-10084108 GCA_036362905.1 Mordacia mordax
AGGAATAAGTCTTCCCAAGTAGGCGCAGGTTAGCAGCAAGCCATCATCCCAGGGCGACAAAAGTAAGCCACCTTGTAGTTGGTCATTAGTGTAATACTCGGTCTTTTACCGATTTGGTTAACTTAAGATAGAGTCTTAGACGATGCAAATCTAGTCTTAGGTGACTGGATGCAAATTTTATTTCGGTTGAGCAGAGTACATTGGACAGTGCATCATGAAGAGAAAATTAATTGAACCAATATAAACATCCTGGAAAATAATTACACTGAATGAATAATACACACTGAACACATGTCAATAACACAACCACGAGAAAAAAATAATTAAAAGCAGAAAAAAGTGGTGCTTTAGACAATGGCCCTGCTTTATAGCAGACCATTCTTCCGTTTTCGTGTTTAGGCACAACCGCCAATGCAGTATCACGAAACAAGAAATGTGCAAAGTACAACCATGGTCTATTTTCATTGAACCTTGATTGCTTTCCAGGCATTGGACTGCACACCGATCTCTGCTTTGCGATTTAATACCGCAGAGACTGCCCTCATGAAAACTCCTCTAAAAATACCGCGGCGGAGCGACGTGGCCGCAATCCTTCACCATGATGTAACGTGGCCCACACCGCGGGCCCACCGCTGTGGCCTCGAGTGTTGCTCAACTCTCCCCTTAAACGTCGAACGTCCCGCGGCATCACCAGCTCTATACCCACTCTGAACCCGAGCGTCAATAAAACGCTGGCCCGAAACGGAACAAATAAGTAATTGGTGTTTCGGACAATGGTTCTTCTTGGCACATTGCCCAAAACCTTGCCCATTACGTGTTTGCTATTTTTGAGGTCACGGTGTTATTGATGAAGGTGTTAGTTTGCAATAAAAAAAATCTTTTGCGCCTGAGCACCATTTTCAATGCAGCAGCAACAATAGCAGCATTATCACCGGTTAATTCGTTTTCTCTTTGCGATGCAGTGTTTAATGTCATCTGCTCTACCGAATTAGAATTTGCATCCAATCTCTCTCGACTAGATTTGCATTGTCTAGGAATCTATCTAAGTAAACCGAATTGGTAAAAAAAGCGAGTATTATACTAATGACCAACTTCACTGTTTGCACAAAGATCCGCATCATTAATATGGTAATAATGACTATACCCTGCTTAGCTGCAGTCCTGGCTTAAGACTCCACAACTCAGATGCTTGACCATGCATGCAAAGAATGCCAGCGGCTAATCCGAGCGCCCGTTAGCAGCCAGACCACCAGACCGCGCTGACAGCGCCATCAATTACAAACACAAACTCTCCACGCGGTGCAGGGACACGTCGCTACATCAGAGGCCGGCCCAGCAGCAGTAGACGCTCGCAAACCGTTCCACGCGACCCCCACCAACGTCGATGGCAATCTTGCGCAACTGGCAGCGAGAGGTTGTCGCGCGTCCGATGCTGTCTGTAACGGGCGTCGTGCAGTTTTATCGGTCACAGAAGCACCGGCTTTTGTAGACGCGCCGCCAGCCCGTCCCAAACGCGCCGACACTCAATCACTTCATTCCCATAGGTCCGAGCACAAGGGTCACATACTTGTGTTTTCCAAGGCGGCTGACTTCTGAACTAGGTCACAAGATGGTATTTACAAGGTCAATGAAAAAATCAAACCTCTTACACACAATCGTCACCCTGTGACTCCTCAGAAGTCACTTTGTATCAAGGTTTATGATGCAGAGGCGCTACTTCATGGGCAGGCTGAAAGCATGGAGCACTTTGCGACTGAAGGGACCAAGCCGAACGCCTTGACGCAACATCGCTCTAAGCTAGTACCTAAGCAAGTTGTTGCCGTAAAAAACAAGAGCCCCGTTCATGGCTTTACAACCTTATTTAGTAGCCCTCAAAGCGTCGTTATTTATATACTTAGATGAATTATTGTGCTAAAGACACCACTAATCAAGCCGTAATGAAACCTCAAACTGAGCCCATTCCCCCGAGTAAATCACCACTCTCGCTGTACCAGGGATATTGTTAGGGCCCTGATCACTGCGCAGCGTGTGTTTCAGCGGCATGCCCACATGTAATGGGAATGACATAACTCATTTTCATTACTATTAATAATGCATGTTGACCTCACCTTCTCCGTCTTGAACACGGCGCATATGTGGAGCGGAGATGCAGCTTAAGCGGAAGCTCGATTGGAGAGGTTCACGGTTGTAACCCGACGTCTGCCCTGGTTAATTCCGCGGGTGCATTTTTAGATTTGATATATTTTAAATCACTCACAAGAGTGGGTCAGTGTGTGCCGACGTCAGCGTTCACATTTGCAAAGTTATAAATCACACAGCAAACAACTCAACTGGGATTACACATAGCAATTGTCGCCCTCGACTGGCAGAATAATGCTCCCTGTCGTTCTGGTCTTTTCGGTTATCACCTGGTTAAACAAAACCTACACTTGAAACTCAATGAATGAAAATCCATCTCGTGTCAAATATGTCTTGACATCTCACCTTGATTAGATTTTACATATTTATTTGGAAATATTGTAGTTCCATCTATGGGAACGATACTAGTATCCCCAGAGAAAAACACTGCACATTAGGGGATGATACTCAACCCACATACACATATTTGAAAACAACATTTGCTGTACTGCCTCTGTCAGGCACCAGTGCACCTGGACAGTAGATGTCGTATGCTTGTGATGGATTAAACTTTTATGGTCCACAAGCCCTTCTTCCAACTCTCTGAATTACAACTACGAAGACCCCGTATTGCTTTAACAGAGTGAAAGGTCAAGTGCAGTGAATGGGCATCTTTTAGATATTTGTGAATCGCAGACGCACACACACACACACTCTCCATACAAGTGCAGGCGGTTCTGTCAATACGCTGCTGTATGAGGGGCCTCCCCACGCCGTGCGGGTCATAGGAGCATTTGGCCATACTTTACCAAGCTGGTCAGTACAGGCTGCTGAACGGGTAAGTACAGTGCAATGATGGTACAGTGCAATGATGGATTTTACCGCACCGCCCTCTGATGCTGCTGCTCACCACGTGGCCCCACAGCATCTACAGCATCCCACTGTGCATGGTGACCTGCGATAAGATCGCCGTGCAGGCTCAGGCCTGCTTAGCATCCGAAAGCTGATGAAATCTGGTGCATTGCGGGTGATTTGGTCGTGGGCTCGGAGAATAAATGCATTACCTTAAAATGAGAAAAGCGTTTTGCTGCAGCAGTACCACTTACAGAGCTGACCTTTAAGATTTGTAGACGTAATAGAAAGACTGCCAATCATATATATTTATAAAAATCAATACCAAATTAATAAAACGAACGCATGAACTTGCACAAAATGCGATTGATTTCTCCACAGAGGGAGAGTGCCGAGTTGACGAAATAACGGCGCGGTGTTCAGAGCAGGCCCGCACTCTGGCGCGGCCACTCTTACAAGGCCACACCGCGCGTCGCGTTTCCTTGTGTGCGCCGTTTGAAGGGCGGCAGCCAAAGCTACACACATCTTTAGCTCTGGATCCATTGCAGTTTGCGCACACAATTACTGGCATAAATACGGGCAATCACCCTATTTACAAGCCTGCTTTGTGGCTGTTCTACCTGCAGCTATTCCGCGGCCAGCAGCTGCATAATAACAACAATAATAAAGGGGGCCTCTGTGTCGCTGTGGAATATAATCGCGCAAAAGCCGCCCATTAATGCGAAATGTCCGACAGCTCTATATTATTGATAAAGGTAAAAAAAAAACAACATAAAACCACTGCGAACGCAGTAAATGAGCGTAAACGTTAAGAGTTTGCTTCGAATAAGAGTCAAGCTGGCCCTCCATCACCACGCTGACTGGGAAGCTTGTTTTCTGTGCGCACTTTCAACCAGGCCCCCAGGGCGAAACGTCTAACTTCGCGCAAAACCACGCGCGGGACGCCTCGAAAAAAAACACATCACAGGAGGGTCAGATGACATTTCCAAGACGGGACATCTTCCAGTGCAACAAGCCCACGGTCAAAACGTGAGCTTTGATCTCCGAGCACTCGTGATACCAAACATCCAAAATGAGGGGTGGGATGTGGGAGCATGGAGGGCGGGCGGCGCAAGGCGAGGGATCAGACCAGCCGCGATGGTGGGGGCAAAGGGGCTGCGACGATTGACAGACTACAAACGGCAGCGTGGGTCCGCGCAAACACTGACATCACCCGTTGCGGTCACCAACAAGGCGTTGCGGTCAGCCCAGTAACTGCAGTGAATTTACAGCCTCCTCGAACGGCAGCAGAAGCCGTCCTTCCCAGCATCAGCGCAAACACGCTTGGAAATGCGCAATGTCTGGAAATTAACCTCGTCTGATCGGCGCTCGCCAAAATAACGGCTTTTGCGGCTTCATTTTTGGAGGCAGATGACTCTTCAAATAGCGCGGACGGACAGCGCGGGGCAGGCGTGCGGCCACTCTATCCAGCCCTTGCAGCCGCTAGAGTTCACCCAGAGCACGCTGGCATTCCTGATCAGTAGGGCAAACAGGTCGTTATGGTGGTGGATGGTTGAGCAGCAGGCGAGGTAGGGATGCTGCTAGAGAAGCTGGTGAAGGGTAGTGGGAGAGGTGGGAGGGGGGAACAGGGTGGAAGAGGGTTCTTTGTTGGTCGAAATGCAGATCAACAAAGTCGCTCGCTCGCTCGCGATCGATGCCTGCAACTAGCAGCACTACCCAGGCACTGGAAATCCCTGGGGGCGTCTTTTTACAAGCAGCATCTGCATCACGGGTTTCCCAACAGTTTCTGCAGGTTGAAAACCTGGCAGCGCAACCCGTATTCGTACGTGAAATTAATTACCTCCCGCTAGCCACAGATCTGCAGTATGAAATTCTGCCTATCCCAACACCCACACATGTCTGCCCTCTTCTTGCTAGGTATCACAATATCTTATATTAATAAACATCTCATACCGACATAGGAAAACGAAACAATCATAGTAATTTTAATTGGGAGTTTGTTGGTTTTAAAAATGTTGCGATGCCAACCATGAACCCGAAATAGAAAACTAAGTGCTCTCAGTGCTAGCGCTTTTGGTTTGTAACCTTCGCCAATATTTGAAGTAAAATCCCTGAGCGTCTGATGCCAGCAAAATGGTAACCAGGTGTATAAACGAAATAATGCACATGTGTGTTTTATTATGGTGTAATCTGAGCAACCAGCTAAGCTGGCACAATTGCAAAAATAATAACAATAACAAACGTAAATATTAACGCAACATCAGTTTCCCTTTGATATGAAATTGTTTGGCGATACTAGTTTGGAATGAAAAGGTGCACATATGCGAAATTGTGTTGTGCCACAAAAAATGCTGCCAAATGTTTCACATGATCTTCATTACCATCTCACGCTCACTGTTCATGCTATCAAAGCACAATGGATTTAATTTTATATTGTTTTGATCCTGCAGGCAAATTTACATGAAGTTACTTTCACTTTTCCAATCAAGGCAAACGACAGTCGGAGTCTTTACGGCTTTTGCAGACTGTGTCCTGTGCACATGAACTGCCCACTCACATGAGAACGAGGTTTGTCGTCCGGTTAATATGGGCTTTTCAGTGTCCTAAGGTATTTCTTTCTTTCTGAAAAAAAAATGTGCCTGAAAACCAATTTGGCTAAAATGGTATTTCGAGAATGACATCATCTGCAGTTTTAATGCAGTGTCAAGACAATTTTAAGCTTAGATTTGCCAAATTAAAGCATCATTACATGGAGACATAGAATAAACTGTGGGTGTATATACGCTGCCCTGTTTTACAAAATGTACCTCAAACTGCACCGTTTTCAAACGTGCTCTTTATTGGCTGTCCTAAGCTAAACAAAGGACACAGCGATACGAGCTATTCATCTCATCTCATCTCATTGTCTGAAACCGCTTAGTCCTATACAGGGTCACGGTGAAGCCGGAGCCTATCCCGGCAGACACAGGGCGCAAGGCAAGGATATACCGACGATGGGACGCCAGTCCAGGCACTGCGGGGCAATTTAGCCTGCGAGCCAATCAACCTATATAGCAGCATGCTTTTTGGACTGTAGGAGGAAACCGGAGTGCCTGGCGAAAACCCACGCGGACACGGGGAGAGCATGCAAACTCCACACAGAAAGGCACCCGAGCCGAGAGATTCGAACCCGGGACCTTCTTGCCGTGAGGCGACAGCGCTAACCACTGGGCCACCGCGCCGCCCCAGAGAGAAGGTACTGGACTTAATTCCAAACTCGGGCACCACTTTGAGCGACGTTTGTGTGTTCTTCCCCTGTTCTGCGGCGTGTGAGTGTGTCGGTATATATATTATGTTTCTGCCCTGTTTCTTTTAACTCTCACTTAATTTCCGAGATCTAATAGTAATAGAAGTAGTTTCTCCCGGAGCTTGGGGTGGCACGGTGGCCCAGTGGGTAGCGCTGTTGCCTGACAGCAAGAAGGTCCCGGGTTAGAATCTCGGCTTGGGTGCCTTTCTCTGTGGAGTTTGCATGCTCTCTCCCCGTGTCCGCGTGGGTTTTCGCCGAGCACTCCGGTTTCCTTCCACAGTCCAAAAAAACATGCTGCTGCATAGGTTAATTGGCTTGCACACTAAAGTGCCTGCAGTTCCCGGTGATGGACTAGCGTCCCATCGTGGGTATATCCCAGCCTTGCGCCCTGTGTCTGCCGGGATAGGCTCTGGCTCACCGCGACCCTGTACAGGCCTAAGCGCTTTCTGACAATCAGATGAGATAAGCTGAGACTCCCGGAGCCAATAGAACGTGCAAAGTAACTGGTATTGGCCAAAAATCGCAATGCTGACTTTTACAATATCTGCAACTTACTCAATTTAGACTACACATAGGCAACCTAGTCCCGTATTGTGAAAACTTGGCAGGACGCTCGCGAAAAGATTCTTGAGACTCAGGGAGCTTTCTTGGGTAAATAAGGGGACTGGTATCACACAACTACGCACCAATAATAAATGAGAATTATAATCAGAGCATTATTGAAGATATGTTTTCTGTGTGTATGGATGACAGAGTGAGACAAATGAGGAGCATGGATTGCAGTATCATCTTTTGATTTCTGCTTATCTGCTGATTTTATGAACTTGCAAATTCTTTTAGCTGTGTCTTAACATGGCGGAAACAGACAATGAACGGATCTCAAAAAAGACAATCAATATAAACCAAATAAGAGTTAAATAGGTAATTTCGTTATCGTGTATGGTAATGAGGCTTTGTATAGTGGGGTCTATAACGATACATTCGTTCATCAATTAACGTCGAGTCATACGCTAACACACGCATCAAATCATTGATGCATGAGAATCAAATATTATGAAACGCATATTTATCTTGTAATTAGTAGCATGATCTTAAAACCAAAATGTTAATGCTGACAGCTAAAATGTGGTGAAAATAATTGGAAAACCAAACGCAATATGGTGAGGTTTTTTGTGCAGGCACGGGTGAGTGGGATCTCATCTCTCATCTCATTATCTGAAACCGCTTAATCTTATATAGGGTCACGGTGAGCCGGAGCCTATCCCGGAAACACAGGGCGTAAGGCAGGAATACACCCGACGACGAGACGCCAGTCCATCGCCGGGGGGAGTGGGATGAGATCACCAACCCACTACTGAAGGCGACTGCCTCGGGTCCCGCATTTCAGTGCGGAGTTTGCATACTTTCTCCATGTCAGCGTGAGTTTTCTCCAGGTACTCCTGTTTCCTCCCACAGTCCAAAGATATGTTGCCTAGGTAAATTGTCTGATCTGACTCGCCCCTGGTGCCCTGACATGTTGTATCTTGCTTATCCCTCTCCACTGGACAACTACTAAAAATAACTACATATCGCAATGCTTCTTACCAACTTAACTAAAAACTGACTGAACAAGCTGACTGCATCGGTTCCCATTCAAGGTCTCAGCTCCATCCTCTCAGCCACTCTACCAGACATGCGCTTGAAATACACCCCTTGTATTTAAAATATATTTTTATTTTCAAGTTAGATTGAATCTACTTTTAAATTTTTATTGTGAATGACATTCTTAACAGTGGTAGTTATAATTTCATGAAGCCATGCTGAAAAGGCTTAAAATACTTATAAGCTGTGGGTAATGCATCTGAAAGGAAGAATATCAAGCATACAGAAATGTCCTACATTGCAAATCAGATGACATATGCCCGTTTGGGAATATTGCAACAAACTGCAGCTTGAGTAAACATTCTTTTGCAAAGATGTTATTTTTAAAGCTCATCTCATCTCATCCCATTGTCAGAAACCGCTTAGTCTCGTACAGCGTCGCGGTGAGCCAGAGCCTATCCCGGCAGACACAGGGCGCAAGGCAGGGATATACCCATGATAGGACGCCAGTCTATCACCGTGCACTGCGGGCAATTTAGTCTCATCTCATTATCTGAAACCGCTTAATCCTATATAGGGTCACGGTGAAGCCGGAGCCTATCCCGGAAACATAGGGCGTAAGGCAGGAATACACCCGACGACGGGACGCCGGTCCATCGCCGGGCATTACGGGATAATTTTAGTCTGCGAGCCAATCAACCTATCCAGGAGCATGCTTTTGGACTGTGGGAGGAAACCGGAGTACCCGGCGAAAACCCACGCGGACACGGGGAGAGCATGCAAACTCCACACAGAAAGGCACCGGAGCCGAGAGACTCGAACCCGGGACCTTTTAGTCTGTAAGCCAATTATTCTAAGCAGCAGCATGTTTTTGGACTGTGGGAGGAAACCGGAGCGCCTGGCGAAAACCCACGCGGACACGAGGAGAGCATGCAAACTCCACACAGAAAGGCACCCGAGCCGAAATTCGTACCCGGTACCTTCTTGCTGTGAGGCGACAGTGCTACCCACTGCGCCATCGTGCCACCCTATTTTTAAATCTATGTTAAATAAATAAATTTCCCTGAGCACGAGCGAAATAATAATGAAAAGCCATATGCTGATCAGTTAAATACATTACATATTGCAATCTAATAACTGCATTTGTGTGACAGTCACGTTCGCGTGATTAATATTTACGCGTTGCGTCATTCCACATTTAGATTCGATTCTGATGGATGACGCGGTACTTCCGTCCAACCACAACATTTCTTAACGGTATCCAAAATAGGTAAACATGAATGGTCTAGGGTGGCGCGGTGGCCCAGTGGTTAGCGCTGACGCCTCACAGCAAGAAGGTCCCGGGTTCGAATCTCTCGGCTCGGGTGCCTTTCTGTGTGGAGTTTGCATGCTCTCCCCGTGTCCGCGTGGGTTTTCTCCGGGTACTCCGGTTTCCTCCCACAGTCCAAAAGCATGCTCCTGGATAGGTTGATTGGCTCGCAGACTAAAATTGTCCCGCAATGCCCGGCGATGGACCAGCGTCCCGTCGTCGGGTGTATTCCTGCCTTACGCCCTGTGTTTCCGGGATAGGCTCCGGCTCACCGTGACCCTATATAGGATTAAGCGGTTTCAGATAATGAGAATGAGAATGAAATCCGTGCAGGAAAGCAAAGTAGTCATGCACATCAAGGTGAGACACGAATTTACATATTGTGAAGATATGTAAATATATGGAATATTAACATAAATTGTACAAAGTAAAAAAAACAATGATATGGATAATCATCAAATATTATAAATGCAAATGTGAACGGAGTTTGTAGCACAATTGAAACATTTGTAATCTGTAATGATAACGTTATTTTCACTTTGATTGTTTACCAGGTATGGCCTCATTGAGTCTTAATTCCCGTGTGTATGAGGATTCGTAAAGCAATGTTTGGCAAATACCAGTCACGTTGTGTGTGTCTTTGAATAGCTTTTATTGTTGATTTTTAACCACTGCTGTCATTTAAAGACTGGAATCAGTCTCATATTGACATACAACTGTATGTGTATTTTTTAATAGGTGGGGCGACCCGGCATTGACCAGATAAATTTGATGGTTGATCCATGTGCGTTGTCCGGGTAAATTTTAGGACTCATAACGACAACAAATAGAGTTGACTTTGTTTATGTAAGTGACGCCTTTTGTAAGCGGCTACTCCTCTGTGCACAGTTGGGCCACTCTGTTCGATCTGGTTGTTAAAGTGAATGAGTCGATCCGTTGTGTTATAGCAGACCTCTCGGTGCGCGCTAAGGCACAAAGACCCGTGTGGCACCGAGTGGCGTCATTGGACGCAGGTCCGGCGCGATGTGCGCACAAATTCCCTGTCCAGCGAAAGCGAGACACAGATACTGAGTTAACCGTGATGAAGCAAGCGTAGCTTATAGATAGATGGGGATTGTAACAGCGACTCCGCTTATCCGAACTGGGGATTGTAATAGCTGCGGCTCTTATCCTAACTGGGTATTCTTATTGTAATGGTGGCACACGCACGGGCGTAGGCACAGAAAGCGGTCCCGGTGGCCAGGGAAGGCCCTGTCGGCGCGCACTAAGGCGCCAAAGACCCATCTGGGACCGAGTGCCATCGTTCTGCGAAGGTCCCGTGCGATTTAGTTGCGATTTGCCAGAGTTAACCATGATCAAGCAAGCAAGCAAGCAGAACTTGTTTGTATGTAGATAGATAGATTGCCAGAAACACTGGATTAACGGGATTATGCCAATTAGAGACATCGTACTCTTTGACAGACTGACAGACGAGTGGGCTTGGGCAGGCCACGTACGTCATCGCTTGGCAGGAAGATTGCCAGTGGTCGAGCCTAGCGAGGGACTTGCAGCTAAAGAACGGATCCCTGACAAGAACACACACACTGCAGAGGTGCAGTAATGGGCTTAGCTCTTGTGCGGGAGCGAGACGGGTTGTTGTGTTATGTGACCGTGAGGAATGGTGACAGATACGGCTAGCGGTGCATGTGTCACGGCTGCTGCTGACAATGACATTCTTAGATGCGAAATGTAAAACTGTTCAGGATACCCCATCAAAATCTACTCGTGAATGTATTTACAGCAAAGTGGCTGCGACGAGAACGTCGAAAGAAATAAGAACCCTCAGACACGACTCACGAGAGAATGTTTCATACATCGAGCCAAGAAAACCCACATGAATTCAACATGGTGGTGGTTCTCAGAAAAGGTGTGCGGCCACTCACGATGTTCATGAGCGTGAGCAAGTAGTTCTGCACGTGCTCCTTGCCGTGGAACCGCACCACCGAGTCGTCCACCGCCAGCATCACCTCCATGTTGTACTCGTCCTTGGAACCTCGTCTGCCGCGACGACGCAGCTGTTGTCGCCGCTGCGCCCGCCCCTTCAGCTGCTTCTCTACGGCGTTCGCCGCCAGCCCCAGCTCCACGGGCCAAAAGTCTGCAGCGCCAGAACGCGTCGGAGACCGAGAGAGAATGTTCACGGGCGGGTGTATTAGCGAAAGGGTCGATGAGAAGCCAGATGGTGTGGGACTTGAGCTAAGGAGACGATCCCAGTTGGAGATGAAAAAAATCCAAACTCACTAATTAATTGGCCGATAACATCATAATATATAAGACGCAGTGTGGCAAATCTTGGCGCCAGCTACGCCTCCATATCCATGTCTCGTCAATGACCAGGTGTGAAATATGCGTGGCACGTTATCGTTTTATTGTATTATTCCACAAGTTATTGTAAAAAAAATATGCATTATTGTCTTCTTATTCTTAGATCATTCTGGATGAAGTGTAGACAGGGAAAGAAGCAGTTGGTGGGACAGTGCGAAATGTGATAGGGATCATCCGTGAGGGACCTGAGAGATCATGAAATATGGAAAGTAGTTGTCATGAACATCGACGTTCTGTTATGAGGCTGATGCAGTGTAGATTGCATGCTTATTATTCAATGCAAAAAGAAAAACTGTTTTTGTTTGAGGGAAGTTGCTTAACAACCATAATAACTGCTCACTGCCCTTTGTAAATCCACTGCTAACTTGCGAAACTCCCTTCCAATGGGAGATAAGGTGTTAGCATCTATATACAACCACTTAGCCATATCCTGCGTAGCCTCCATCCCAGCTACCATTGCTATACCGTTGACATCTATATCCACGCAAAGCCATCTATTTATACGTCTGGTCTTTCCATGTCGTCCTCACTGTCAACTGTGAAGGCCTGGCTCAATTCATGTTTCCTTAAACAAAATGGTGAAAATACGGAAGTGTTGCTTGTCAGAACCCCCCACCAATTGTCCAAGGCTGAACCTATCCAATTGATGCTTGACGATCAGATAATTGAAGTTGCTAAGACAGTCCAGAGTCTCGGTGTGACTTTTGATTCCTCACTCCGCTTCGAGACACACATCAACAAGGTGACGAAGACAGCCTATTTCCATCTCAGAAATATAGCCGAACTGAGCAACAACCTGTTACCCTCTGATGCTGAGAAGCTAATACACATCTTCATCTCTTTACGAATCGATTACTGAAAATTACTGCTCCCTGGCACCGCTACCTACCTGATCAACCGTCTCCAACGTGTGCAGAATGCGGCTGCTAGAGTCCTCACCCGCACACCCATCCACGATCACATATCCCGAGTACTGATGTCTCTCCATTGGTTACCGGTTAAATACAGGATTGAATTCAAGATCCTCCTTCTCACTGACAAAGCTCTCGCTGGCGCTGCTCCGATAAACATTCGTGACGAACTTCTTGCAACCTCCTCAACACGACAACTTTGATCCTCCAATACCGACTTGCTGCATGTGCCAAGATCGCACCTCCATTCCATGGGTGATACAGCCTTTAATCACACTGCTCCTAGACTCTGGAATGTCCTTCCAATGGAGATCCAATCACATGAGTCCCTGGGCATCTTCAAATGTCGTTTCAAGACTCATTTGTTCCGTAAGGCTTTCAAGTCCTCGATAGGACTGTTCATGTTGTGCCGGGATGATGGCTCGCAGTCGACCTGCACCTGCTGGGGAATATTCCTTCCTTGTTTGTTGTACAATTATTATATTTTTCATCGTTTATTTTACATCCTTCTATAAATTATAGCCGTTATTTGACTTTTGGTTGAACTGTTCTGATGTTGTTGTTGTTGACATGCTATCCTCTCCACAGTTCTCTGCAGCGCTTTGTGACCCTCGGATGAAAAGCGCTCTAGAAGTGCAATTATTATTATTATTTTTATAACCCGACTCACCAGGAGAAGGCAGTACAGCAAATGTGACCTCCACCTGTGCCATCTGTATGTGATGTCGCATTGCCCCCGTTAGATGTGTGGGGTTTTGCTGGGTGCTTCCAGTTTCCTTCCACATGTAAATACTCATTCATAGGCCAACACCACCTGAGCAGAGAGAGGACCACAGAGCTTTCGGAGGAAGTTTGTCGTAGTTCATCACGTGACAGCTGCTCCCACTTGTCTGTGGTGTCTGGTTCATTTGAGTAAATCTCTATCGATGATTGCTTCGAAAAGCTGCTCTCTCGGGACAGCCGCGTCGATCGCTCCCTCTCTCTCCTTCACGACGTTTCGTCTCACACGTTAGAGGCATCCTCAAGTGCCTGAGGTAAACGATTCACTGTGAGGTAAAATTTTCACTGTGATGTAAAAGATTCACTGTGAGGTGAAAGATTCGCTGAGGTAAACGATTCACTGTGAGATAAAAAAAGATTCGCTGTGAGGTTAAAGGTGCGTCGTTTGATACCGTAAAACATCGGAGTACATTTTTTAAAGGAAAATTAACAGGTACAATTAAGACCAATATTCACTGAAATTTTATTTTAGTACCAAACCTTTGTTTTCTAAATAACGGATATCTAATAGTCAATAAATATGGCTTAATGCATGTAAAATATCTAATTTATCAAGGGATATTGACAAGCTTCGACTCCAAACGGTTGTTGATTGTTACGCAACAGAGCGGGGGCACAAACATGCCCAGAAGGATGGTGATGAAATCTGGCAGTCCCTTTAAAAAATATACAACAGTAGCAGTCCTTATCACGAGATTTCTTTTGCAATTTCCTCTCCTGAGTTATTGGCAGATGCATGGATATCGCGAGCGCCCGGGCAAATCTGCTCTCACGTGGGAACCCCGCGCTGTGAGAACACCGTCGTCTCCAAACGCAGCGCCCTCCAACCACTTCAAGGATGAGTGGCCTCGGCCGTGACCCTCGAACTTTACCGCTCCTCCGCCCGAAAGTTGGCTCCCTCGATTAACCAACCGGCCCGTACTCGGGCAGAATTGGCGTCATTCTACTGCAGGAAACACTGAATCCAGAGTGAATTGACATTTTGCTGGCGAAGTCATCCGTACGATATAATCTGCTGGTTGGCAGCACGCTGAGGGTCATTATGCCCAG
>JAZEWT010000012.1:10088603-10104360 GCA_036362905.1 Mordacia mordax
ACTCTTTTCTTTTTTCTTCACTCTGAACATTCTGCTTGATGATGGCCTTTGTTCGGATTTCGATTCTCTTGGTTGGGTCCCGTTTTAGTTTCTCATATATATAAGACAATATTTACAACATTATTATTGATATAAAGCTAGAAGGTGTTAGAGCATAAAACATGCCTGAGTGATCTCAACTCCATTTGCCAATAACTTTCGTTTAATGTAATGTACAAATAAAAAATTTTAACATTGGAGAGCCAGACAAGACGGGGCAATTGTCAGCACATTAAACGCGTCCGAGCGTCATGTTTAATGGACACATTGTATGCATTCTGAAGACACATGGCCAAAGTGTCATCACTTTGGCAGCATGAGTTTCTACAAAGTGAGATGTGACAGGAACATCCGTGCGTATTGTAATTATTATGATTGCTCTCCTTTACCCAGGCAAATCTCAATGAGCCGGAACTCCGTTGAGAAAAGTTCTGCTACGCTCTCGCAGTAGATGGCGATGTTGTTATGCATCAACTCGATCGAGTACTTTTCAGGTATTTTTTCAGTTTCGCCCTGTTTTGGCCAATACAAGTCGCAGTGCACGTTTTGTTAGCTGCGTGAGGAAACCAGAGGACGCGAAGGAAACCCACGCAGAACAGGGGAAGAACGCAGCAAACGTAACACAGAGAAGCACCCACACCGGTAATCGAACCCACTAATATCTTGCTGTGAGGCACGAGTGTTATCGCCGCGCCGACACCCCCCATCATTTACTCAGGGACTAGCGAGTCTAACAGCACCATGTGCTTGGCCCCAGTGAGCTGCTGTGCCCGGTTTGCGGGCACAGCGCTTGGCAGCGGCCGCCTCGCAGACATCGTCTGCATTTAGGCCACGTTCCACGTGCTGAGTGATGCAACCTTTGGCAACGGAACAGACAGATGATACGCCCAGCGGATTAAACGTTAAATACCCTGCCAGGGACTCAGTCACCACACTGCCACGCGTGTCACGTAAATAACAAGGCTCCGGGCACGAAACTCCGTAATCCGGAGGCGAGCTGCAGAAATTAGAAACACTCAAAAAAGATAAATTTTAAAAAGTCCCCCGGTGTATGCGTGTCATTTTAAGAATCCCAAAGCCGCGAGGTCACCGCACTGTGCACGCTCATTCTAGGAGTAATAACTGATAGGCGCCGACGTGTTTACCTTCTAGACGTCGCCGCTCAAGCGTGCATTGAAGAAAACCTCGTATCTCATCAAACTCCGTACAAAGCGGAATGCAATCTACCTTGAGAGGAGTTTGTACGATAACTGTCAGGCTCAAGTTGCTTGGCTTCGTGGAACTGCAGACTAAACCTGTGCCATGACATCACCGCATTTGGCGAGTAATTGAGATGGGGTGAGCAGGAGCGGTCGGTGGGAGGAGGTGTCGCCCCACATATCTGTCAGAGCCCCAGCGCTGGGTCACCATGTGCTTAGACCTTCAGGGTGCCACCAATCCCCAGGGTGCCCTCCACCTGTGGATCTGATGAGGAGAGGAGGCAGCTGATGGGAGGACAGTGAAGGGACACTGAGGTAATGAAAGTTAGGAAAGCGAATGCTGAGAGGGAAAGATCTGAGGGTGGGTGGCTGAGGAGGATGAGGAATCTGAAGGGAAGGAAAGCTGAGGAGGAGGGAGGCGAGCTGACCAGTGGTAGCTCAGTGATTTGATCTAACAGCAAGCGCCCCAAGCTGAAGTGTGTTGTTCACTTGTCTGCCACTTAGCGATGGACAAGTACGGTCCGCTCAGAGCAGGTGGCCACGTGCGTCGCACTTTCCAGCGCTCTGACAGCGGCAATTACACGAATTAATAGCTCACCCCCACCCCCGCCCCCGTGTAACTGATTCACGTGAAATGCAATATTGTTTATTTAACTATCCCTAGCGCATTGCAAGAAAAAAACACGCGAGTAAACCCGGCAGCGCTGATTTCGCTCAAAGTGGGAGTACTCAACGAGGAGAAGCAATACATACGAACACAATCACGGCGTTTTTGGAAAGAAAAACTGATGACATAACAAAAAAAAACCTGGCCGAACAAAACGCCTCAATCAGCTCGCAAGGAATCACGCAACATTCAAAACTAGTATTGACTAAATAAATGAATGGTAATCTGACACGCTCATGAAATTCATCGTGTTTGCGTCTCACTGGCACGTGTTGCAAACTGATGCCTGCCTAAATATGAGGAAGGAAACGGACTTTCTGTCTAAGGCTACAGAAACGCAAAAACCCAGGGAAGTCACTTGCAGAAATAACTCTAGAGTCTTGTATACAACGAGGGGAAGGCAGTTCTAATAGGCTCACAGGCCATTACGATAATCCCGCTGCGGCACAGGGTGTGTTAGATTTGTAAAAATAGTGCCCAGGACACCAACACAACACAATGGAAGTTTAAACATGAGAGGCAACGCTTTTATATTATTCAATCCTGTAAAGTTATGCAAACATAGTGAAGCTGATCGACGCAACGCATACACACAGCTCGAATCGTATCATTATAGTGTGTTTTACGCATCAATATGCGAGATATATTCGAGGGTTAAGGTGCATCAAAGATATTTGTATCAGAGGTGCATGCTCATCATTTGGAAGATTGTTCGGTATTCTGGCAAACGGCACACTCTCATTTTCAGTTGTGTGAAATGCGAAATCCACAGACTTGTTAAACGGAACTTTACTTCCGGACTTGATTTGAATCGTGCAATGTGCATGGACATATTGACTTCATGAACAACTTTCAGGCAAGAACAAACGTGTTCAAAATACATTATGAAATGAAAGATATTCACAGATAACTTCATCAGAGCCTGCAGTGTCAATCATCGGAATCTTTCACATCACACGATCCAGCCAATGATAAATGGGGGCAATTTTAAAGGAAAACTTAGAGCGTATAAGAAAAGAGGTGATGTAGAGCTGTATAAATCTTAAAACATACAGATTTTTACTTCAGCGACCAAACAGAATATGTTTGACCCACATAAACAATATTGGAGACGCGCTAAGATTTAATATAAAGAACCGCTGCCATTATTCACCAAATTAAATCTGGGATTGTAAATATTTAGCGTTTGTTCGGTGTCGTGTAATTCATCCATTTAATTTTCGAGTCAATAAGGACCGAAGTGGCGCGTTACCGTGGTCACTAAAGAGACAGGAAGCGAAAAGCATAGAGAAGCAATTAAAAACCTCCTAACCCTATACATAGTAAGAGCAGGTAAGTACCTTGGAACATAAAGCATATGTGCGTATATGCGTTTAGCTTGCGTCTGAGAGCAGGCAGGCAGTCCCTCTCATATGGCCTGGACCTGGAAGCATGAGGTCTAGCTAAGCCAAGCCTGAAATCTGTGCGCATGGCGATTACGATGGGTGGCCCCAGAATTTTTGTACTGCCTGCATTGCTCGCAAATCATTTGCGAAGGGTGGCACTAGTCGTTGCAATAATTGTGCACGCAACTCCACGTTTGTTACGACTAGCAACCACTATAGCGAAGCAAAGCTCACAAACATTTTACATATGTCACAAAAGAAGAATTTGTCCCATAGTTATGTCCACTAACTCACGCCGCGTAGACGAATCGAGCCTCGTTTGCTTGTAAAGCGCGTGGCCGTTGTGCCTGAATAAAGAACTGCTCTGTGTAAGCTCTGTGTGGTCAGGTTAAACAAACACCAAGCTTCACACAAACACGCGCGCACACGCGTATGCAGGCGCACATTGCGTTAAAAAAAATACAATCCATCGCCACTTACACCTGAACAGGTGCTTTATTAAAGAGTGTGGGCATTAATACAGTTGGAGTGAATTTAGAATGACGTAGGTTTTTCACTTCCACAGGGGAACATTAATCTTCCCGTTGCTATTTGCTTAGCACCCTGACCTTTTGGCAGCAACCTCACTGCCCTTCATCAGGCAGTTTATACAAATACGTGACTTAAATCAAAACAATTTGGATTCGGTGTGTAGCCCTTGAATAATAGCGGGACACAGGTGGCCTCCTCTTTTTCCACATATAATGGGACGGGTTAAAGCATTGCAGGACTTTTGAGAGGATTATTAGGGGATGACGCATCAGTCTGTGACATTTCGATTGAAGGTTTTGGACGCGACTTGCCGACAGGTCACGCATCGCCGGCCTTATCTTGGGCGCCGCTTCCTCCCTAACGCGGCTCCACCCAGGCAAATCGAATGTTCTCATTGACCAGTCGGCTGGCAGCGCAACTGGAAAAGAGGTCTCACGCTGACAAGCAGCAGCATGAAGCAGAATGGTCCGTGCTCGCTCTCTTTAAACAACACACGCGCGCAAGTCTACGTGCGATTGGAACGAGACTCGGTGCAGGATAAACACAATGCGATTGTGAGATTTGTGAATGGATCTGGGATCTGCTGCGTGGCCTACATTGTGACCGAGCTACATTCAGCACAGTTACTTGGGATATGTTTTAAATAGCCAGCCTTGGCCTCCTCTCCACTTCCTTATATAATCTGCCAGACTCTTAGCTGCACTATATTTGCCACATTTTAAGAACCTGCGGTGATAGTACACGAATAATTTCATAAAAAAATATCTCTCTTTTTTTAACACCATGCATGCAGTTACACACATTTTCTGTATAACACCGCCTATTAAACATGTGAACGTTTCCTATATTGCAGTGCAATGCTGTAGGCTACTTAATTACACCCTGTCTCTATAAAATATACAGTTTAATATTAAACTACTTTGTCTCAAAACACAAGAGTAAATTAAAGTTTGCGTGTTAATTTCTGGTGCTTGTAAACCATATACACTATACATCACAAAATCGCGAGCATTTCCTGGAAGCAATACGTTTCCAAAATGTAGTTGCTCTCTGACTGCGTAGTATATCAAGTACACCCGGCCTGCTAAATTGTGGCTGTGTTTTTCACACTTGAAGCCCCCTGGCTCCGCAAGAGTCAAATTTGCACGTCAGCATTGAATGGACGAGAGCGATTCTCGCTTTATAATTGGGAATGGACATGAAAGGTCGCGGCGAACAATTGGAGGTGACGTCTGGATCGTAGACCGCGTTAACCAGCAGATGAGCGGAAGGCTTGAGAGTTATACGAAGAGTGTCTGCGGGCCACTTGACGGCCGCGTGATGGCCTCGAGCGTCCTTGCAGCTCTCGTCCAACTTTCATTGCGAGGCAGATCCAATCTCAGCTCGACCACTGTGAGCTCTGAAGAAGTTTCATTTCCCTGAGCGGCTGATGCCAGATCTCTGGCTTCCATGCTTAGCAAGCCTCAAATTAAAACACAATGTAAATATTCAACCCAACCAGAACCATTTATATGTTCGTGCTTTAGTGCGCTTCAGTATTAGACATTCCATGCTGAACAAAGACCTTGTGATGGCCTCTTGTATTAATAATGTGCTATTTTATAGCAATTCATTATTATCACATGTATAGTCGTGTTGAGGGTTGCAGTGAGCTCAGAAACAGGGTGCAAGACAGGGCTATACCTAGCATGGGACAGAAATACATCGCAGGACACACGAGGAAATTTAGTCAGCAGGCTAATTAAAATACACAGGATGTCATTGGATTGTGGAGGAAACTGGAGCATCCAGCCAAGAACATGCAAACTCCACATAGAAAGGCACTTGGACCGGAACTCGAACCCAGGTTCTTACTATGAGATAAGAGAGCTACTCATTGCATCACTGTGCTACTCTGTGTCATTTAATAGGAGGATTTTATTCATAGTCACAATAAACTGGCGAGGTGGAAGAGCGGTTCGTGGACTGTGCTACAACCCCACCAACCTGAGTTTGTTACATGGCCATGGCTAACATCAGTGCTTTGTGACAATCACCACCGTCATCAACCTGCAATGGCCAGTTTGGTGAAGCACAGTCAAACTATCTTCACGATCGACACGGCATGGGGAGGCATTCCTCCAACAGTGGATTGATTCAAAGTTGGTTGTGGGTTATTGCTTATTAGTGGACATGATGATTGCTTCGAAAAGCTGCTCTCTCGGGACAGCCGCGTCGATCACTCCCTCTCCTCACGACGTTTCGTCTGACACGTTAGAGGCATCCTCAGGCGGAGAATGTGTGTGTAATGCCTGTCGCTCCTATATATATATGTATATATATATATGTGGGTACTATGTACCCACATATATATATAGTACCCACATAGTACCCACATATATATATATATTTAGATTCATAAGATCATGAACCTAAAACAAGAAATGCATATAAAGCTCAGCCAATCCTGGAGGCCAGTTATTGAAGTCAGTAATGCACAGATATAGAACTATTGCGTGTGGACATCAGAAGGGGATCGCCAGGTATGTGAAATTAGGGGACTAGCCACAGACAAAGCAGGGAGGGGGTTATCGCAGTTCCGGGGTGTGAATAAGATAAGGAGATTAGGATTAATGTGATTCAGATGTAGACCTCACACAAAAAAAGATGACTCGACACATCCATAGTACCCACATATATATAGGAGCGACAGGCACTACACACGCACACTGCGCCTGAGGATGCCTCTAACGTGTGAGGCGAAACGTCGCGAGGAGAGGGAGTGATCGATGCGGCTGTCCCGAGGAGAAGCTTTTTCGATGCAGTCATCATGCATCGAGCCGTGAAAACCTACATCATTATATTGGTAGACAGCTGATCGGCAGATACACAGACGTTCGGTTTAATTCAAAGTATATTTTTTTGGTGAACTTTTGAAATTAGCCACGAATATGGGGCACAATATCGACTTTTTCGTACGGTCCACCTTCATAATTAGCGTCGTTTTCGCGGATGGAGAGGCCGTGAGTCACAGACTGGCATAGTCCGATTTATTTTTAATGTCAAGTGTGAAAGACCTGAAACGAGTGAAGGGGGCAGCGAGCTTTCTAATGGGCATCGAGGACTGTAAAATCCAAACACGAGCTCGTGCCCACATCCCTCTGGGCCCATCGAGGGGCACGCAGACGCACGGCAGGCGGCTCGAGGAACCCGCAGTCTGTTTTCCCAAGTTAACCGCGAGAGAGCTGCGGAGGAAAAAATACAGTTTCACCACGCGCGGGGAAACGTGCAAGTAATTATATAAAGTGCATGGCAAACATCACGGGGCCCGGGTTCGCAACAATGCCACTAAAGTCACAAAGTGTAGTTTACCGTTGTATGCCTCCTATGAAAAGGGCATTTAGGTCCAAACAAAATAACAACTGGGAAACAAAACAAAAGAGCCGTGAGGTTAAGGTTCGTGTAAATTTTAGTGCAGGAATGTAAATTGTGGCAGTTGCACCCAGCGTGGAACGGCTGTGAATTCCCACCCAGGAAAGGGCGCCTCAACTGAATCTTTGTTCCTCCTCCTCGCCCGTCTATCGCTCCCGCGCCACAAAGCATTTGCTGTCATGGAGGAATCTGCTTTATTGTTTTCAAATTGAGCAATTTAAAGATAATTTAAGCCTTTATTCAAAAGCAAGACTCAAATAAATGTTTATACATTCATCCTGCTTAATTGTGTTCTATTTGTTAGGTTTTTGAAAATTATTTAATTTCATCTAAAGCAACGCTCGTGTTTAATTCAGCCCATCCTTGGGCGAATGCCGATAAACTAATCATTATCTCAAAAGGCGCCCGTTATTGAGCTGACATCAATAATTAAAGTGTCTTTTCACCCATTTCTCCTTTGAATAAATCCACATCAATCGTGCAAAATCAATACAAGCATTGGGTGCATGGACAGCATTATTAGGTTGATTGTCATTCGGTTGTAATGTAATGACCCGTTAATAAGAGACGAGTGGCCTTTATTTTAACAGCAGATTCACTTCATAGGCGGTGCCAGAATATGACATCATGGCATTGTGCAGCACAGCCGGGCTGACGTCAGTACATGCCCACAACCCATTAGTCGGCTTAGGGCTGACAGGGCTCCATTCAGCGTGGAACAGTGGCCCGCAGTGATCTCATTTGGAGAAGCACAATGGGGCCAACCCAACTAACCTCTTCGCGCCGACCCACTAAACTCCCCCGATCCTCTTCCCACCTCAATCAGGTGCCCGTTACCAGGGAAGGCCGCATGCTCGTGGAAAAATGTGTCTCGGTTTGGTGACACACAGGCAGTTCTCATGCGCGCGTCGGCACACACACTGGGCGACACGTTCAGGTCGACGAGCCCGCCCAGCGCGCTCAGTCGCCCGTGCGTCGATCGTAAGGCCAAGCGTGCACATGCCTTACGCGCTCGCTGGTAAACTATCCACAGAGTAACGACTGAATGAACGAAAGTGGCAGCGTCAATGACTGAGACAAGGTCCGAATGAATGAACGCAATAACTGAGAGCGAGCTAGCTTGCCGGACAAAGTGCGCGGAACTGCAATGAGAGGAGGAGAGCTTCGATGCGACTTGCGGCTTCGTGTTGTGAGACAGCGCGTCTCAGTCCGAGCCCACGTGGTCATCGTAAAATACGGAATAAGAACTTCAATGGCAATGAGTGTTTGACAGAGCAGTATGGAGAGCGTGCTCGCGTGAAGGGGACCCTGAGGGCCAGGTGAACATAACCTGTTGCTCTAAGAGAAAGAAAAAGCAGAGTATGAAATATCATTACTTGAAATTAACCGATAATTGGATGCCTAACGTCGCCAAAGCAGCGAATTGGTAACTGTCATTGACAATGATTGATACAACAGATGATACCTACACACTCGGCGTGTATATCCTTTCCTAGTACTGTAAGAGTCGCGAACGGTGGCAGAGGAGAGCACATTTGTGACAGCGGGTAGTTTCAGCCTGCGCTGGATTACACGTGACAGCCTCGTACCCCTAATAACAAGATGACCCATAACATAATATATTGCGGTAATTTTAGGCCCCTGGGAAAGAAGAACCTCATCCAAAACAAGCAACAGCGTCTCAAATAGGGCGAAACCTGAAACGTGATTTCTCAGCTGACTGATGGTATTAACACCCTCATCATAATTTATTTCTGCCTCATTTTCAGTCGTAACGTGTTGTTAATTTCTGCCTTTGACGGATTGCCACCGCCACCGCCACAAAGCA
This sequence comes from Mordacia mordax, assembly GCA_036362905.1. Lineage (NCBI taxonomy): Eukaryota > Metazoa > Chordata > Hyperoartia > Petromyzontiformes > Petromyzontidae > Mordacia > Mordacia mordax. Next base: position 10,097,664 of record JAZEWT010000012.1, read on the forward strand.
AGCACGGCCTATGCACGTGGTATTAATAGAACAATTGGAAACATCAGGACGTACAGTGCCACGGGGTTCTGAATGCGCACAACAGGGTTGCTTCTTAATAAGCAACGTGAATTTCAGAAACAACACCATATGGAATAAGAACCCAAGGTTGTCGTGCATATGTTTATTTTAGTAAATTATTTGCAGTACTAACTTCTCTGCCTGAATCTAGCAGCTTCACCTATTCTCTGGATAAGACAGAGTTTTTTTCTCCCCTCAATAACGGACTTATATTTCAAGACTCGTGCGTTACCACAGTGGTAACATATGCCCCTCACAGAGAAAACGTCCTGCCAGAGGCAGTTTGAATTCAGCCTCGAGCGCATTTCTAAAAACCATTAATTAATTGGCCAATAACATCATAATATATAGGAGGCAGCGTCTGGCAGGTGTTGCACCGGCAAACTGCATGCCTTAACTCCCCATTCTGCAGTTCAGCTCACGCCTCGAAGTTATTCTCTCTTCGAACAAATACCTTCGATCTTGAATGTGCGCCACGCGTTATGAATTGTATTTTTATTATTATGCCGTTCTCTCCACAGCTCTGTGCAGCGCTTTGTGACCCTCGAGTGAAAAGCGCTCCAGACGTACAATTATTTTTATTCTTAGCGCACTTTTGTTGGTCCGTTTCGCCAGCTGCGATGCTCTCGTTTGAGAAAATCGCGCTTCGTATTTTTCAAAGCTACTACGCAAATATGCTGCAGGCATTTTGCGAAGATGTAGTTTACACTTCAAGCGAATATGTCGGAATCAACGCTCATTTATTGATTGCAGAAATTAGACGTATTTGTAAGGCAAAGGGCCACTGAAGATTTCGTTGTGTTTGTAACAACATCCTGGCTGGAGGCACGCACGGTCGGGGAATGAGAGCGAGCACCACCAGGTCGCAAATTACAAGGAGAGTCACGACCGCTGTGAATCAAGCGGCGACCACAAGGGCCGCTCGAGGCCATGCGCCGCGTTCTGTCTTCGGCTCGCACGCCAAGTACAGGGAGAGGTGAGCAGTTTGAACAATGTTCGCACAAACAGCACAAAGCAATGCCGCACTTAAGAGAGGAAACGGCCTTTTAAAACGAAAGAAAAAAGACTGGGTTGAGGCGGCCTAATTACAAGCCGTAGAGTTTTTTTTTCTTCAGACCAATCCCTTTGGTTAGAGTTTTCTTTTCAACCGGAATTCTTGCTGCTGCAGCACATTAGTAAATGCTGTAAATATTACAGTACACACGCACGCACAGACCGTTCATCTCCCTTGTCAACTTTTCTTTAATTCTCACAAATCGTCCACCATCGCCGACCCTTCCGTTACTGCTACCTACTCCAAACTCATAACAATATGCGGCTAATTACGCGTCAGGAAACACACAACCCCCTGCTCATCCTTTACGCTTGCAAATTTGACATTTTCAGCGTGAATGAGCGGCACCCATGCAGCCGGCTCTCTCTCTCTCTCTGTGTCGCCACAAAAGGAGCCTCGCTGAAAGGCTGCCCGCGCCCGTCGTGCATGGGCCACCGTGTCGCTCGCGGGCCGTGTGTGCGTGTTGTTGCCATGGCACGTTCGGCCGTCGTGAGATCGGAGGTGGGAGAGAGGAGAGAGTGGCTGCTTTGCCCAGTGAGTGAACTCGCTGACGGAATCCAAATTAGACAGCACGTTAGCGTTCCTCCAACGAGAGCGTGGCCTCTTGCTGAGCTCGCAGCGCTGTGGCCCACGATGACGACCGTAGACGTGGGTTGTGATGTGGTCCAATTCTATGGGCATTTAGCATAAGTAGAACACTTTTCCGATGTAGGTTTTCACGGCTCGATGTATGAGAATTGTGGACATATTATAAACCACAAAATGATGATGGATTCTTGTTTCCAGACCCGGATTTAATTTAGCAAACCCTGCACCATGAACCATTATAGAGTTAGCAATACAGTAACTGTATTGATGTAGAAACTACTTCTCATTGATCTGTTGAATATTACCCTGCTCACCTCGCTCTATGCCAATCCACACTGCGCTACAGCAGCCAGGGATTGCTGTTGAAGCCTTCGGACAGCCTTCACTCGGTGAAGGAATTCTCGTCCCCGAGCCACCGGTGCTCTCAACTTCCTACCTCTGCTCCAGTCCAGGCTCAAGACCTTCTGAATGACCTGTAAAGTGCATCCTTGAATGCTGCATATAACTGCTACTGTTATATCGATTGCATTGTGATATAAATTGTTAAATCGCTTTAAAAAATGATCTCATATTATCTCATTATCTGAAACCGCTTAATCCTGTATAGGGTCACGGTGAGCCGGAGCCTATCCCGGAAACACAGGGCGTAAGGCAGGAATACACCCGACGACGGGACGCCAGTCCATCGCCGGGCTAAAAAATGATTACTGCAGTATATTTTACTTGATCTTATTTAATAAAATATCTATCTTTATGGTACAATGCCGGTCTAATTTGTAAAACAGGCTGTGGCTAAATGTTTCCCACCGTATCACCAAATGAACAGAAATTGAACTAAAACTGAATTAAATACCTTCTTTTTTCTGCTTTGCCTCTGACCGGCTGCCTGTCTCCCTCTCTCTTGAGAATAAATGTGCAGTGTCTGGAGATGCTTTCCCATGTAGATGCCGTGTGAACCCGTCACGAGCTCTTACCGCTGTGGTGTCCCGATTTGAGCGTTATCGAGTCGGAGACCTTGACGGCCGAACGGCGGTAGACAACGTGGCTCCGGCCTTCTTGCGAATGCTCGTCGGCGTGGCCCCCGACTTCCAGAGGCTCGATGAAGTACTCCTCGTCGGGAAGCCGGATGAGCCCTGCCTGGAGAGCACACGCGGCCCCACGCGCGAGATCAGTCGTCCGCTGCGCGGTTGATGCGCAGAAGGAGGGGGCCTCGTGAGGAGGTTCGCGTGCCCCACGTGCTTCACGCCCATAGGCACTCGAGAGCATTGACACACGAACCGGCACTTTCATCCACTCGATACAACTGCGATAGTGAATGCAGTTTCGTGCACGTGTCGACCATTTAATTATTTGATAAATGAAGGACGGCGATGGACTGGCGTCCCATCGTCGGTATATCCTTGCCTTACGCCCTGTGTCTGCCGAGATAGGCTCCGGCTTCACCGTGACCCTGTATAGGACTAAGCGGTTTCAGACAATGAGATGAGATGAGAGATGAGATAAATGAAGGACACATTTTGTTGTGTATACCCTATACGTGACATATCACATGTATTATTAGGATGGTTGTTTTAGGTGTGACTGGTGAGGTTGCCTTTTAAAACAATGGCACAAATAACGTTGGCAAGCTTCTATGAAAGTCAATGGGGTAGAAAAGGAGAGGTAGGACCTGGCCTGAGCCTTTCTGGGCCTCCCTTCTGGAACGCGGACACGACACAATCGCGAGAAATTAACGTCAAGTCGTCCAAGGACGAGTGAAGCCCACATTCAGACATCAACAGCTCCTGGTGCTGTGAGACCCCCGTTGTGGATAGCACGTTGTGGATAGCACTAGTATTGTATAGAGCATAACACTTCCTGATAGAGTCTTAGAGATTGATGCGGCAAGCGCTGTTAGCGAGCTGCTATTAAGGCCATCACGGAATATGTCACCTCGGCAGAAAATATGCACGGCTAGTCAATGTCAGGGAGACTCAACAAAGGTTCAAATATCACTTGTCACTGAAGTTAGCCGTGGCTACGAATTGCACCTAGGTCACCAAGTTGTGTGCAGTGGGATTATTACTATGCTATCGTACCAGCAATTACACACATACTCTATGCATGGATATGTACATGTGTGTGTCACCACCTGCCACTGATGTAAGCCTTGGCTATGGGCTGAACTCTGGAAGCTGGGTTCGGAGCACTGTCGTTTAACGATCCCACAATCTCTCTCCTCACACATACACACGGACATGACAGCCCAGTGCCGCTCACACGAAGTTATCCCACAGGAGTGGTAAGTACCCTGCCACAAAGTTTGGGCTTATGGGAACGTTTGAAAATATAATACAGAACTGTAATGTGCAGTTTATACAAAAAAATTGGGCTGTGGTGGACCTACCGAATCACAACAATGTTATTTAAATCAGCACAATTGTCCAACATAACTAACCCAATACATGTGCATTTTAACGAACCTCTTCTTCTTCCCCCCAACCCGAAAAAACCTTAACACACCCAGCAAGATTCTGAGGAGTCTTATTCCATTACTTTTTTGTACACCTTGACGAGTTAATCAACATGCTAAAAACATAATGCTCACATTAGACACGGACATTTTAATGGATCAGGTTATTTCGGAGAGCGGATCGTTTTGTTGTTAAATATCGAGCAGCTGTGATCACAAGGTCCATGATAACGCGTGGGCGGAGGCCCCGTCGCCACGGCGGACCCGGCTAAGTGGCGCTCATTTTCCACTGACCGCCTGCGTACAGTGTCTCGCTTGCGACTCAAGCCCGAAAATTGTCTCCCTCTTGCGGCGTCCACTCAGCTGGGTCCCATTAGCCGGCTTTCGGGCCAGCGCAGGCGCGAAACGAGCAGCCGTGGTTTGGCGGTGGTTAGGAAGCCAGCCAAGGCCAGTCGGGGCCAGAGAGGAGGACGCTTCGAGGCTCTCGGGAGGGGGTAACGCGAGTTGATCATGACATCATCATATTCATCGGCCATAATGGTCACCCCTCTGTGCCGCCGCTCATTAGGGCCAGCGCCGTGATCAAAGGCAGCTGCTTGTGTCTCTAAAACTCTGGTCACAGTGGCATGGCTGGGCACGCCGACCTCTGGAAATTCTCACAGGCACTAAAATGAAAAAGTAACTGGCAGTGATCCTTAATTATCTGCTCGAGCAGATAAGCACTGCGACTCAATTGAGCTCATTGCTTGCAGTTAAGGTAACTGGTTATGCTGCGTTAAAATAACAGGTTTTGTTTCCTTGCATGCACCAGTTAATTTATCTTGCCTTTAATTGCGGTGTCGCTAATTGCACGATTACAGCAGCAATTACGAGCAGAGTAGAAACTGAATCTGGGCATGACTACAGTTATGCGCTACGGAGGCGCTAAACCTGTTCGGTGTTTATAGAAAACAAAATCATAATTTTTCTCTCCGGAGGAAACAAAAGCCCCGTGACCGGGGTTACTGGCCGGGCAGGAAGGTGAGTGCTGTAATCCACGCAGCGACACGGCTCGTGCGAGCGCGCGGAGGGAGCGAGGTGAGGGATTCCCCGAATGCCTCGCCGCTCATGGGAGCTATGATGATGGACCCTGTGCGTGGCACACGTGTTTTCCATGAGCGCGTCGGCCTCGGTGAGCCAGGCTCCAAGGGGTCACGCGCGGATCGCCAGCAGCTCGTCCAGCTGGGACGGCGGCCGTGGCATCTTGCCTCCACACGGTCCCCGGGGCCTGTGGGCAATGCCGCTGTGGGCGTGGGCAATACCACCACTAGCGTGGGCAACATTGGTATGAGCGTGATCAATCCCAATACGAGTGTGCGCAATGCTGGTAAGAGCGTGGGCAATGCCGCAACGAGCGTGGGCAATGCAGTTACAGGCGTGGGCAATGTTGATACAAGCGTGGGCCATGCCGCTAGAGCGTGGGGCATCCCAATACGAGTATGGGCAATTCCACCACGAGCGTGCATAATAACGCTACGGGCGTGGGCAATGCTGCCATGAGCGTGGGCAATGCTGCTACGAGCGTGGGCAATGCTGCCACGAGCGTGGGCAATGCTGCCACGAGCGTGGGCAATGCTGCTGCGAGCGTGGGCAATGCTGCCACGAGCGTGGGCAATGCTGCCACGAGCGTGGGCAATGCTGCTGCGAGCGTGGGCAATGCTGCAACGAGCAAGCTATTTCAGTCACATCAGACCCAAGTAGACGCAGTGTTACCTCGTCAGAGCACTCACTCGTCTTGCAACTGCAAGTGCAACACGCGTTGCGTTTGCGGCCTAAATAATATAGCCGCGAGCCCTGCCGCGGGGCCACGAGGGGTCATGCAATCGAGGCATGATGGGAGTCGAACCAGCCTGTTGTTCGTGAGCAACAGACAAACACCTTTGCTTGTTGTTGTGCGCGACGGTCATGGGCTGTAGATATACTCTGCCACTGCCAGAGATGAATTTGAGCCAAGTACGTTCTGGAAAAATATCGCCACTCTCGGCACACCACATTAGGATACGTCACGCTCTGGACGTATCTCCCATGGTCACGCACACCCCTCCAGTCTAGCGGCAACCTGGAAAATATCAGGAAGAATAAAGCTCTGGCCATTATGTGACCGAACATGTTTGTGGAATATCCCAGTAAACAATGTTAGCGTTTCACTGGGTACAGGACATTATACTGCGTACATTTCATCAGCAACCACTGTTCTCATTTACTGCGCGTCATCTCCAATTCACAGCGAGTCAGAAAAATTGAGTTAGGCGCATAGGTTGTTTTTTTCGCACACAATGCTTTGCTTAATATGACCGCCTTTCAGTCAGGAAACTCCACACGCAATTACGTTGTGGGTGCATTTGTCCGTGTGTTTTTTTTTTCAACACACAAGCAAGCATCCCACCGGTGCTGCTGAGACGAACGGAGCAACGCGCAAGAGAGCTACGGAACGATGCCTGCAGTGTCTGGACTGCGGCCCCGGAGAGCTCCATTGCAGGATTCATACAGCGAAAGTCTAATTC
>JAZEWT010000012.1:10104592-10127080 GCA_036362905.1 Mordacia mordax
CGTATATTCCTATATTCAATACAAAAAAAAACAGTAATAGAAATATACGCGTAAGGTAGTTTAATATCTCACATTCACGCAAGTACCGAATTGACGCGGTTCTGTGCATGAATACAGTGGGAAAGCTTCAGCACGGCCGCATGGAAGCGGTTTAATATAGGGGCCACGCGGCTTCCCAGCAGGACCAGTGTGGCAGGGGCGTCCGTGTTGCTGTAGCCAGCCCACCCTGGCTCTTTTAACATGAGCAGGAGTTTTGTCAACATAACTTTATTGACACATGTTCTCACGCTCGATTGTTCTGTCTGGCACAAACTGTTGAACGGGGTCGCCTACTCCAGGGGTGAAAATCGCTGTTGGTGTGTCGACATTAGCTAAGCCAACACCAACAGTGTATGAGAGAAGCCCCGTATTCACATTCCGACCAACGACCGCTCACTGGAAAGCTTCACCTGACACTGGAAAACCATTTTCCCCACTTTATCTGCAGCTGCGAGCTACCCAGTGGGGTGTCGAGTGTGCAGGACCTGCACTGGCGTCCAAAAGCCAGTGGTGGTGAATGAGGGAAAGAGGAAGGGGTAGGAGGAGGGGAGTATTTCATTCCTTGCACAAAGGCCAATGGCACCACACTGCGGCATTAGAGCCGCCACTGCAATTAACGTGGACCGTTACACACACACTCGCAGAATATATGCCCTACGGGCAATCTTGTTCCAAACGCGTGACACGTTCTTCTGACGTCAGGATAGAGGAGAAAGAGTGCTTTAGAGGGTTGATGATATAAGTGCAAAAGTAGGAATTGAATGCTGCTTAAAGTTTCAGAAGAGTAATCAATGAGTGTGAAGTAAAGCTCAAATAAGACATAACATCCTTGGGGTTGTGGAGATAAAATATACGCTTATGTGGGATTCCAAGTTGATACTCTCAGTACGGACATGTATACAACACTTGTTTCCTTATGTACAGCAGATATACAATGTATAAAATAATAATTATAATAGTTGCATTTCTAGAGCGCTTTTCACCCGAGGGTCACAAAGCGCTGCAACAGTGTATGGTAGTACAGAGTATATGGGGGTATAGAGTGTAGACTTCCTGCCCAATGTCTAACACTCACCCTAACCCTCACCCCACCGTAACCCTCACTCACCAGGCCATCGCAGTTGCTGAGCGCGACTGTGGCTCCGGGAACCCCGTGCACGGTCCCGCGGTGCACGCAGTTCCTCCCGGTCAGGGCCTCTCTCCGGCTCTCGGTGAAGTTCTCCTGCCACTGGAGGGTCGCGCCTGGAGCGAGCAGCCTCCAGCCAATGGGCCGCACGCTCAGCTGCAACACGCTGCCTGACACGGTCACGTTGAAGTAGCGGCGCGTGTTGGCGTTTTCATGGGGGACCTCGCAGGGAGCTTCGCCGGGGGCCTCCTGCGTGGCCGCGGTCCCGTCGCTGGGGAGGCTCCGCGTCGCGCGGCGGTGCGCGCTCTTGCCGGAGTCGGGGCCCGGCTCGAGCCGAGAGGACACGACCCGGGACACGAACCTCCCGCTTGAGTCCGTGGCCACGGGCGTGACCACCTCGTACCTGTGCAGCCTCGCGTCCAAAGTGGCCAGCGGTTCTGTTTGGACAAGTTGGGTTTTGTTTTTAAAACTTTACACATTTGCAGTAAGCGACGGATTAAATTCGGCAAACTCAATATAATTAGGCATGTGTGTTGATTAGTGCCTCGAGATGTACTTACTGGACGAGGCGCGGTATGAATAATACATGATGACAGTCACCGTATTATTTAAGCACACCAAAAATACCCCATAACGTTGTTTGTCCATCCAAACTTAAACCATTGCCCGTATTGTTAATGTTAACCCACCGAAGTTGTCTAACAGGGATGATTCACGTGACGAGGTTTACGCATGGAGCTACTGAATGCTGCTTGTCAAATGCAAGTATCCAAATACCCATCTACCTCTGGTGGAGCATCGCCCCCACGTGCTCAGGTGTATTAATGACTGTCGCCTGTTGCTATGAGCGCGGAACATGTGGCGTTGTAAGCGATAGCGACTGCGCTAATGCTTGCAGGCGTCGCGGGAACCCGGCTCGCCTCTTTAATCACGGCTGGCGAGGCGCCTCCGTAGCGGGCGACCACAGTGTCGGGCACCGCGCGGCGAAGCAGCAGGAATCCCAAAAATGTGCCGACTACGCAAAAGCACGTGTGTGTGTGTGTGGCAAAGCTTACCTGCTTTTCTCTCGGCTCTCACGACCTGGATTATGGACAGAAGAAAAACTACGGTTAGTAATAACAATACGTTATTAAAGTCAAGGGTGGGTCAAATGTGATGATACGAATTTAATGCTTGCTTCCAATTTCGATTGCCGACTGATATGAAAAGTGAAACAGAAATACTGGTGCCTTGGGGCGAAGTCAGTCTGTTCTGTCTACGCGGTCGCAACAGGAGGAGGCGGATTAACACGGGGATGATCGACTCATCATCGACTCGGCCCCCGGCATCGCACACGCGAGGCCGCTGCATGGCACGTGGGGCGCGAGGGGTCCCCCTCACCTGCACAATGAAGAGAAGGGCGCCACTCAGCAGCGCCGCCCCGAGAGCGCAGGAGCTGCTCTGCATAGCTGCTCGAGTCGGGTCTTCACTGCGGCGCGAGCAGCGGTGAATAAATCAGCAGCAGCAATCGTTGTGCTCGAAAACAGTAAACGTGCAACAAAATGACAGATAAAAAAATAAAACGTCCGGAACTTTGTGCAAAACAAACTACGTTTAGGACCGTTACGCGCACAGCGACACAGGGTCCGTGTCGAGTGTTAGTTGTTAGAGTTTGCAAGCAGCACTTGTTGACTCTTGCCGTGCTCTTGTCGGGAGTTAGGGGTCTCGCCACGATCCGAGGCGCTATGGGGGTCCCTGCTGCAGGGCTCTAAGTGTGAGTGAATGAAAGAGCGGGGTAGCGGGGTGCGCGCGTCTGGCAGCGTGCTCGTGGAAGGGACGGGGCAGGGTGCGTGGGAGGGGGCGTGAAGGCGAAGCGGGCACGCCTCGAATTCTCCTCCTTCCCAAATCCTCCCCACCTCCATCCCCCCCCTTCAACTTCCCTTCCCTCTCAGTCGAATAACTCAGCCACTCATCCCACCACTGCCCTTTATCCATGCTCCGGGAGTGCGCGCATCACGTCAAAGATTCGAGCGTACCGACGTCACTGCTGGAGGAGAATGTATGCTCCCCGTGAATAACGAGTGGCGACTCAATGAGCAGAGAGCAGCGGAGTAGGGGGAGGGGTAGGTTCCGGGTTGCCGCTTCCACGTGGAACTCGAGAATATCGAGTCGCCTAATTAATCCACGTGTCAATAAGGCGCCCCTTCAGGAATACATACGCGGGCAGTTACGGATATTCCTTCGTCAATATCATCGGATGAAGAAGGGCCCTTGGCCGAAACGTTGTATACGCGAGTTTACCCTTTCGAGCAGTACTAATATTGAACGTGTGGCGTTTGTTGTGTAAAGAGAAAATCGACGTGGGCGACTGTGCGGCGGCGCATCACTGCCAGCTGCACAGCAGGTACGCGCTCGGGGCCCGGTGAATTGCAGATGGGGTGCAGGGGTTAACGCGTGATATTAGGACCATTGCTTCACCAACCCGTACTGGACTCGTCGAGTGATGTATGAACAAGCCCCAACGCCTCTGGCCACGGAATGGGAAGCTCTTCGTGCATTGGTGGATGGTAATTGGTGGGCCTTATTTGTTACAATTTACGCGCTGAGGTTATTGATGTCGGTTTTCACAGCTCGCTGTATGAGAATTGCTCTTAAGAGTTGCTTTTTCGGGATAGCCGGGGAGGAACGCTCGGCTATCCCGAAAGAACAGCTGTTAAGGGCAATTATCACACGAAAATGAAAGTTTGGTTACACCTACCTCTTTGAAGACGTCTGGTTAGCATGTTAGAGTAGACAAAATACCCGCTTAGAGATGCTCAATAGAGCCCTTGCTCGTGGAGGTCCTTCTGACCACACGATGCGGACATGCAGAAACTACAGGGCTGCACATTTACCTATAACAGTCTCTCTGCGCCCGTCCCGAGGCCCACGCGAGCGCATGACCGTGATCGGCAGACGCGTCGGAGTGTTGAAGGTGTCTGACGGAGTCCCTGGACTTTGGTTTTGCGGTCTTGTCCGTGTCTTGTCCCACTGCTCCAGCGCAATTCCCGTAGAAATGCCCTTCCCAGCCCCAGCACAGTGTATGCGGCGCGCTCACATTTCCCGATTGTGGATGCGAACGGAGTCACGTGCGAGCGCGATCAATCCGCATAGCTGCCGTCGCTCCCTCATACTTTAAATAGCAGCCCATGACCTCGCCTATTCAGAGCTGAAAGCGATCGCGCTGCTGCTGCTGCTGTGGCTGCCGCCGAAGGAGCCGCTCGCGTGTCCACTCGCTGTGTCGCATCTGCCTATCATTACACTCGTACACACACTACTCCGCACGTACAACGGCGGGTGCCGTAGTTTACAGGCGTCCCACAAAACCAATAAAAAACAAGTTCTTTACAAAGCAACATTAGAACCTGCAAGTGCGTAGCACCTGCCGCTGACACAGGTGACGCCAAAGTCTCATAACGTAATACGTTCGACCGTAGTTTTGATGAAGTGCTTTTGACAATAAGATCTGGAGATCCAGTTAAATAATACAGACAGATGCTTTTAATTCAAACAGAAAGTACCCAGTGAGCTTGCAAGTTCTCGATGCGGGATTCCTGCGGCATAACAAACGTCCGAAATAACCAACGTAACGATGCATAAAATGTATAAAACAGCTGTTGATGAGACCCCAAATGGTTAAAATTCCACCAGTTTTTCTTATCCAAGTACATGATTTGGAAAGTCAATACGTTAAATGACTAAAACATAAATAATAAAGTTGATTTCGAGTTGAGTCGCGTTATAGTAAAAGTGTCTTCAACCCACCTCCATCCGACACAGTAAATTAGTAAGGGGTTTGTCAGCTGACCAAGAGCATCTCAATGTATTACTACTCTAGCTCACCGGTGTGTTCAGAGAGCAAATCCTCAACATACGTGATCTAACCCAAAAACAAATTATTATCTGGGCGGCGCGGTGGCCCAGTGGTTAGCGCTGACGCCTCACGGCAAGAAGGTCCCGGGTTCGAATCTCTCGGCTCGGGTGCCTTTCTGTGTGGAGTTTGCATGCTCTCCTCGTGTGCGCGTGGGTTTTCGCCGGGTACTCCGGTTTCCTCCCACAGTCCAAAAGCATGCTCCTGGATAGGTTGATTGGCTCGCAGACTAAAATTGTCCCGCAATGCCCGGAGATGGACTGGCGTCCCGTCGTCGGGTGTATTCCTGCCTTACGCCCTGTGTTTCCGGGATAGGCTCCGGCTCACCGTGACCCTATATAGGATTAAGCGGTTTCAGATAATGAGATGAGATGAGAAATTATTATCTATAACATCGGTGGCGAAACTTACATGTTTAGTGAACTAAACCACATATATGTTTTTTAAACTTGTGGACGCACAGGACCTGAGATGCTTAAACTCGTGCGGCGAGTGATGGCTCACTGAGCACGACACCCTCCAGCCCAGATGGTGAAGTAACGGTGCCGCAGTCTCTACGAGCTGGCTCACGGTTCACGACGAGTGGCGAGCCGGGCAACAGGCCCAGCAACTCGCTCTTAGGCGCATCCCGCACTGTCTGTGCAAAGCATAGCTTTCTTTATCACAGCGCCAGGACGAACGGCTCGACTGAACACCCGTGATCTCGCTGTGAAGGAGACTCAGTCTCAGCCCCGAAGCGCTCCGTGGAACCAATGCTGGCCACGAGGTCTTTGAGAAGCAAAACAAGAAACCGTACGTGCGCACGCACCGGCAGCTGAGAGAGTGGCCCCGCGTCTCAGATGACAACTCCACTTGGGGTGGAGACCTTGACGAAAATATAAATGTTTTTTTGCGAAGTGGAGAGAACAAAATTCGCCTATTCATAGGCACGGGAGCGTCGCCACACAGTATGCATTTTTGTGAATGGAGGCGGGAGCTTGTGGTGGTTGTAGGGCCTTGCTGACGGGGAGAGGAGGAGGAGGGCAAGAGGGATGAAAGGAGTAGTGTGTACGCCCGCAGGGTGCAGTTGTGGGGAGGGGGAGTCGAGCCATCGGGGCTGGTGTCGCCCTCCCACGCGTCGGTGAGCACTGAGAGACGTTGCCGTGTTGACCCCCGTGAGTTGACACCCGTGTGTTGATTGCCACGTGTGGATCCCCACGTGTCCTCATGTGTTCACCATGAGACCGCCAATTGCTTATTGTCAATGTGTGGGCGTGAATGTTACCTTAGACCGGCACGGTGTGGGGAGGCCTTCCTCCAGCGGGAGACTGACAAGGGACCTTTACATTACGTTTACGTTGCTATGCATGGGCTGTTATGTCATATTAAGTTAGCGCATGTAATGCTGAATAATTTATTGCCATTGAAAAAATAAATCAAATCTAATTTAGGTACTGTATGACGCTTAACATTTTAGACAATTCCCCCTTCGTGGAAACGTAATGAAGGTCGCGGTAACGCTGAACGATTGCATCTCCATGTTAACAACGCAGCCCCGCCACGACCGTGAAGTCACAATTAACCGTGAACTCTTTCGCCCTGATGCTGCAGTGCTCCAGACTCGGATGGCATTGCTGCCGGCGAGGCGCCTTCGAGCTAAGCAACTGTTACAGGGACGACCACAACCCAAGGCCGCTGACACTGGTGGCAATTATAGGGCATCGCAGGATGGGAATGTGCAAACGAACAAGAGCAACCTCCAGCTTGTCACGTTTTCCAGTGAGACACAGGTTAGTCATTGAGTATCTGTACCTGCTTAATCCTGTACAGGGTCATGGGGCCAGAGCCTATCTCGACACACCGACGGCGCAAGGCGGGACTATACCCAGGATATGATGCCAGTACAACGCAGGGTCCTTTTCAGGAGCAATTTACTCAGTAGGCCAATTGACCAGGACAGCAAGGTTTCTTTGGACTCTGGGAGGAAACCGCAGTGCTTGGCGAAAACTCACGCGGACACGTGGGTAACACCCAAGCACCACACGTAAGGCACCCTGGTCCTTTTTTGTTGTGAGGCAGCAGCACTACTTACGTCACTGCCCCCACTGCGCTGCCCAGTCAGACATAGGTTATAGTATATTTCCTGCACTGCATCTGTCATTCATTTCAGCAAAAGATGACCTCTGGAAGTAGGATGCAAGGACCAACAGCGTGGTGGCTTTTACATTGTGATAAAATGTCACCACTTCAGGAAGTAGCAGCCGCATGTTCTTTGAATTGTGAGCTATTTCCTTTAAATGTTGAACGAACAAGACCTCAAAATGCTGCAGCTTTTCACGGCTCGATGTGCGAGAATTGCTTGCAAGAGTTGATATTTCAGGGTAGCCATGTTGTGCGTTCCTCCTTTATATTTCGCGACGTTTCGCTTCTTGCATCGAAGGCATTATCACGTTTCGCGCGGAGCGAGGCACCACATTCGTCCGTTATCGGAACACGTTACAAAATGCGCCAAAATATGCAGGGGAGTTTATAAATATTTTTGTTTACAAACTTTCATTCTGATTCGCACTGCGTGTAGTTTCTTCACGTGCTTTGTTTTTGATCTTAAGAACGCGCTTTGTGCTACTGTCGCGTGCCCAAGCACAAACAATCGGGCGGTTGGCGGTCGAAGCAGCGAGCAACACAAACGTGGGATTTGCGCCATTCCGTCGCTTTATTCTGCTGCTGTTATTTTAGCAAAAAACACAACGATGTACTTAACATGTAACCAAGTTCACGGAATGATTAATTGGCAGTATTTGACGTTTCAGTCCAGGAACAGGGTTTGGCTGTCGTCTACAAGGCAATCGGTGTGTGGGTGTGCGAATTGCGGGCCTGGCAGCGTGCGTGCCAAGCGGGGGCTCATGTTTACCTCACACACACACCCTTCTGCTGATGCCACGTGTCGAAAGTTTGTAAACTTTTAACGGAGCCATATATTTAATCAGAAATTGTATAACCGAGGACAGTTTTTACATCGCTCAACATGTGGTTTGCACTTCATGAATATCCCGTTGAGTTAACCTTTTTTTGTTTACGGCATTTCGCTTTTTCCGCCGTGAAGGTCTTGTTCTCGAGTGTCTGGTCCCCGTGCATCGTTCGCGTTCACGCCAGACGCGGAATTATAACGCACAATCCATAAATAGCCGGCGGCAGCGTGGTCACCAGAGACAAAGGTCCGCTCACGCGATGCAGCCCGACTCCGAAAATAAAGCGCGCGCATTTACACGTGCCGTGGCATTCCAACTTGTTAAACAGACACGCGCTATTTCCAAGTGCCACTGTCAAGGGTCTCCATGGAAAGACGAAAATATTTTCGGGACTTAGTGCCACTTTCGCCGTGGCTTTTCGCATTACTGCGGGTCAGAGGTCGCACGGATGAAGGCTGCGACGGGCCACCGAGCCCTGATGCTATTTTAGTTCCAGAATCAAAGCAAGCACCGTCCTCTTTGGAGAGAGACAAATTGGCAGAGGCTGCGCGCAAAGAAAAGGCTTCTCCGCCGTACCACGTCCAAATAAACACGACCAAAGGTGCAAACAAGATATGATCGACTATATCTTTTGTGGGAAGCCAAGTCAGTAAAGGTCTTTTAACATGCAAAATTGCTTTCAAAAATGTAAAAAGCATGCACCTAAAGATGATTGCCAAAACTATTCTTTTGGGATGGCCAAGTCAAGCGCTCCTCTTATCTCCTTCGCCAGAAAACGAGGGGCGCTCGACACGGCTATCCCAAAATAACAGCTTTGGCAAGCAACCATCATGCATCGAGCCGTGATAATCTACATCAGTGCACTTAAAATGTATCGTTAAACATACCAAACGATGCTGTTTAGCGATATTCCGCTGGAAGTGACAGCTGTTCTGCAAAGAAGGGCCATTGCCTAATATGTCCCCTGTCGTTGAATTTTTTTTCTTCTGCTCGGGCTGTGGAAAATACTCGCTGAATTTCTCAACTGAGAGGGAAGTGGGAGTAAATTTCATTTCTTTTACAAACTTATGGAAAAAATAAATTATCACTCTCTCCAAACCAAAAACAGTAAACTGGGCTACGATAACAACTATAAAACCAAACACACCCAAAACCTACTGCGGATATTAAAATATCTGCCTTTTTTTCGTTTACTCGAGAAACGCTTGGCTGCAGTGCAAGGAGAGCGACTCGGCATCCCGTGCACGAGACCGGAGCGAGTCGTTTGCGTCACGTTCAGTGTCCCAGGGGTGACGAACGACGTCACGCGTGGGCGCCGCGCCTGTCGCGACCGCCCGCCGGCCCAGTGGTTGCCACCGCCCGGTCCACGATTTGGCACATGGGGGCTCGCGTCGGTGCTCGTCAGAGGACACCGCTTCACATTTTCCTTCGCCTCACTATCCTGGATACAGTGTCCACTAGTTTGTTTATGCGAGTGGTACCGACTGGAGTTATGAGAATTTAAAGAGAATGCGCGGCGTTTGGGAAACCGGCAGTGCTCACAAATTGCACGCCTCGCGTACGTAGACGAGTCTACGTTTGTACATCATGAACGCGCTGTCGCGTAGCAGCGCGTGTTGTTCATCTCGACGTCTGCCAAATCGCTCCATGCGCCGGGAGGTTCCTGAAGCTGCTGTTGGGTAATCGTACCGCGCAATGCGCGGTGACGACATGGAATCCCATCGGAGAGCTTCACGGCACGGTCACAGTGCTCTCCTCGACGAGGAGGAAACTTACGAGCGGAGATGAGCGTTTCGCAAAAGTAAAAAAAGAAAAACGTGAACACGGGCATTCTAACGCGATTTGCATCAAGGCCCATGGCACCACAACATAACAACGTTTATAATGTATTGTGTACAAATAAACAAACGGGTCAGAAATAGCAATTGTACAGTCACTGTTTAATATGCTTAAGTGGACGCTGCCATTAACATAAAATACAAAACGGTTTATGTGCTACTTTAGCGACAGTGAAGGACTTGCAAAAAATGTCTCGTGGGGAAATCAAATTCAAGTCGACATGCAAATTACAATCCCTGTTGCAATACAAGTAAACAATTTTAAACATTTGCAAGTTTTATGGCATATGGAACTGTTTATATATCATTGGTGTTCACAACATTCTATAAAGATACAAGTCACAAAATATGAGCTCAAAAGTTGAGTTACCAGCAGAAAAACATCTTTGTTACTCACCAATAACTGTAAACAATTCTATTTTCACGGTGTGCATGACACTTGTAAGAACAACGAAGTCATTTTCAGAGCAGAAGGAAAGGAGGCTAAATAGAAGCCAGGCTGACTGAGCAGCAGGGCTCACACAGCAGCAGACGAAAATGTCAGCCATGCCCCATTACATCCAGCCCTACCTCTAGAATAACTGTTTTTTTCCAGAATTTGACCCAACAATCTGACCATTTTGTGATTTGTTTTCAAATGGATGCACTCCGCCTTGCTGGGACTTCCGGGAGACAAACCAAGGTTGTGGTAATTATACGTCTCAACCCGGGGGAATTAGCGAGGGCCTCCAACGTCCTCCCAGGCAATCCCAACCTCCATGCTGATTATGCCGATAAGAAAGAACCCGCACATCAAGGGCTTGGCAAGGGCAGTCTAGGATCTCCTCCTCAGCTCCCCTAAGGCTGCAAATTATTTTTTTATATTTACATTTTCGACCAATTATAGTAAACGTGAGTTGTCGGCATTTAAGCACATCTAAAATTGTTTCTTTAAAGTTTCGAACTTAATTTCAATGGGGGCTGGAGCGCCTGAAAATATATCCAGGGTCTGTGAGATATGAGATGTGTGGGGATGGGGAGGGAGTGCAAAAACCTGGAATATTCCATGAGGTTTGGATCCCTGCATGAATCCACCAATGCAGAGTGGTCCCACACGAGGTGTTGTAAAACCACCCTTGCGTGACGTCACAAACAACATCCTGGTTTGTCAGCGTTCTAGGTTCTGACACATTCACTTGGACTGTGCTGTCTCTACCTGGGGCATATGATTAACGCTCAACGTTGAACTGGACCAAATTCAAGTGGAAAATAGTATGTTCATGCGTTTTTGTGTGCAGTCATTTGGCATTCAATCTCAGAGCATCAAACTCTTTAAACTATTGTTCCATCGAGTGCATGCACGGGCCTAAAACGTGAAATCTCAGCAGCACAGACTCATTTCTGCGATACGGACAATATTAGTTGACCAAGCTACCGCAATGCCTGTGGTTGATTATCCCCATTACCGGGTAGCATGGTGTCCCAGGTGAGTGCTGTTATTCCATCTCGATGCGTGAAGTGGAGATGGCAGCGGTGGCTGCCTGGTACCAGACACGCACTCGGGATGAATGCCTCCGGGATATCACCACCAGGATATTAAATAAAGCAGCTGCTCCTAACCGAGCGTGACACCTCTCACTATGCCCAGATCTACGATTATGTAACGACTTTGTGATTATGAGCTGAAAACTGTCAGATGACCAGGCACGACCATTCCATATTTGTTACGGGGCTATGGCAATATACTGCACACTCGCCAAGTGTGCATGTTGCTGTCCTATGTAGCTAACAGAAGCAGTTTTCCCAAAAAAACACAGCATTGAAATCCTGGCTTATTAGCGAATTGGAAGCAGACTTATGACTGATGATTACATTCCAAAACTGTTCTTTCCCTCTCTCGCCTTTGCAATGTTTTGTCTTCCAATGTTTGAGGAATTCTCAGACATACGGAGACAGTGTGCAGTTTTCGTGCACCTGAAGAGACCTCTAATTATTATGCATCGAGCCGTGCAAACCAACATCAGATTCACGATTGCCTACCCATGGTCATCAGTCTCCTTACAGTCGACACATGCAATTCGCGAATAACGCCATTTATACCTCCACAATTCTGTGTCCCTGGCGTGTGAGAGTCCAATGCAATTCCTGATGCAAAACTCAACGTAATGTACAGAGACTGTCAAGCCTGGTCATGTACGAGTGTCACGGTGTGTGTTAACTATGCCGGCACACTCCACTCCCGGACGTGTGCTCTACGTGCGTGTGTCCAAACACATGCTAGGATTAGTGTCGTGCAGTAGGACATCAGTTTATGTGGAAGATTGTGGCGCAGCACAAGTCTGCATCGTCTCTAACAGATGCGGAAGTCTTGTTTCTGCCAACTTCCAAGGGATGTCCTATCTCCACGGCTGTCCTCCGTTACCTATTCACTACAAAAATGTGCACACGTTGAAAACAGACGTCACTAGTCACCGTGAGTAATGCTCACTCAACGAGTTAGCTATCCTACGACGGATGATCTCACAAGTAGGGTGGCGGGATTCGCTAAAACGCCGTACAAATCACCGAGGCATAAGTGGCACAAACTCACGGGAGACTCTACGAGCACGCAGCAACGCATAAACGGCACAAAACGCGTTACGGTGGAACGTGAGGCAAGCGGGTCGAGCGGTAGCATTTTTGGAAGATTGTCACCGATGAAGAGAAATTAACCGCCCTGATGCGGCATGGCCCTGTGAGATGTTACGCTGCAAAAGCCGCTAAACATGGACTCCCATTCACTGTCACCGGACACTCACAGGACACCCGTTCCTGTAATCCAAGATTCTCAATATCACATGGGTTTAATGAGCGCTACGACTATGCGTGTGGGAAAAGCACACTGCGGTGCCACCGCTGCCCGCGAAGCGAAGCGTGTGGCAGAGCACGGGTGCCGCCACTGCAGCCTCGCCAGGCAACCGGGGGCGCAGGTGCGACGGTGGCACGGGGCGGCCACTCGCATTCACTTTCCGGGCTCCGTCAGAGCAGCTCCCCACGGAACGGCAGCGACGAGGGCGGCGGCTGCAGCCAACGGTGGCGCAGGCGGCACAGGGGCGTCACCTCGGGGTCCTCGAACTCTGGGAAGCCCAGGCGGTCGAGCACATCGTACACGCCGGCACGGCCCGCTACCTTTGTGTGGTGGGGGGGGGAGGTTGGGTGGGGGGGCAGGGAGGCATCGGAGGAGGTGTGTAATTCGCGTCGGTAGCCAGAAAAATTGGAGAATTAATAAAGTTCACAGGCAAACTTAAAATCAATGAGTTGTGGAAAGAGAATTCTGGCGTTTGAGAGGAGACGACTGAGAAGACAAGGGTGAAATTTATATGCTTGCATGGTGCGATCAAATCGGTTCACGTTGTAACCACAGTTTAAGTGGGGGAGACCACGAACCACTCTTCACCATAGTGAAGAGGATGCAACTGCGATGGTGTGGCCACATGATACCAGAAAGAGGACTCTATTCCACATTATCTTAGAAGGCACGGCAGAGACAGAGGAGGATGATGCAAGATCGACTGCTTGACAAGCGATAACACAGACTGATAGGCCAGCACAACAGCTGACAGAGAGTCTGTCGGCTATTTGCAAGCAAGGGGAGATCTTACAGCCCAGACACAGTGGAGCCTGCATCACTGCTGCTGTCGAGGGAGAGATGATATGAACAAACTGGGAAAAAAAAAACGTATATGGGCAGATTATTTCATAGTTGCAGCATGTTTTGTGTTTGTAGCCATACAGTAATTACAATGGAAGCTGATGGGTGATTGTCAGGGCTAATACATTCTCATTAATACGAATGTTTTCTTGATCAATGTTATCCATGAAATACCTTTTTTGGGTTAGGTCAGCTAAAAATGTGTCAAACCCTTTTTCACCCGACGCAGCCAATCAGTAAGGTTTAGTCACGTGAACAGAACGTACCAGTTCTTTACTATCTCGGCACACCGGTGCGTTGGAGAGCAAACCCTCAGAATTTACAATGAGGTACGACGTTGCGCTGATAATTAGAATCAGTGTCATCAGGCACTCGCACCAATTTGGGACGAGTGGCCTGAGGAATGTCCTCTGGCCTTTGGGTTTCCTTATATCGGGAGGTTGTGATGTCATCAACTGTGTGCCCACCCATGCAAGGATGCGATGGAGGGAGGGGCAATATATTAACATTAATTATTTAAGTTATGTTAATATTGAATATACAGGTGTACCTTATGATGCTGATTGCAATTACGAGCGAAATGTTGTATTTCAATGTAAATGTTGTTGGCGTTGCTTTCCAGTGAATCACTGTGCTGAGAGAGTGATGAATTGACATCTGTTCACGTGACAAATCCTTACTGATTGGCTGTCGGGTGGAGGAAGGTTTACGACACCTATTTTTAGCTAACCTAATCCAAAAAAATTGATTTTATAGAAAGCATTCTCATAATTGCAAATAATGCTTTTTTTTTCAGGTAATAACCCTGTCATTAACGTGGCTGATTTTCAGTAGGATTAATCCAATATACGACACCACAACGTTATGCTACAGAATGCCGTATATTGCATCGTGTGACGTAGAGTTATCGTGTCCCACTCCTGTGACAGACGGCTGACTACATGGAGGCAGTGAATGCAGAAGCATTTTCTGTCACTGGCGCTACATTAACGTCTAATTAGCCTCTTGTGGGAGGCAATGTCTATAATTAATCGCATAGATTTAGAATCATAAAATTCTGTTAACGGTAATTTATATAAATGAAAAAAAAACGGTTTACTCTGGAGTGTCAATAGACAAATGGGTTTTACGTAGCTGACACATCAGGTGCACTATTACATGGGTTCATTCAAAAGGGAAAAAAACTAAATAAGAAAAAGTCTTCTTGCCTTCAGTGAAAAAGCACAGGAAAACCTCAAGCCAAGTGGCAGAACTGGCATGTTTTTGGAGCCTCCTCCTTGCTTTGGCACATCCCACTGGAACATTCCACCCTTCCAGGCTCCGCCTGCTGGCGATCGGTCACCACATGTGCTGGAGAGGAGCGTGTGGTGCCTCTCGCCAGACATTCCCAGCCACGACAAAAGAAATTCCACTTTGAAAGGGGTGGCCAGAAAGCGCGACGCATTGTTACTGAGCGATGACCCCAGGGCTTTTTCGCCAATAAGAAGAGCATTTGTTACAAAAGCGCAGCACATGTCGGGCATCCAAAGCAACGATCGCAAATGTAGATGCTGGTAAATAGTCGAGGACTCACGTTACAGCCAAGCGTGTTTCTGTAACCTTAAAGCACAGCAAAATAACTCCTTCCAAAACAACTCAGCTGCTTAAGAGGATTTTGCTTAAAATAAATGAAGTGTTCTTGGGTTTTTTCATGTAATGCGGCAATGCTTCATAACGCCCCTTAACAACTCGTACCAATGTTAGCAGATATTCTGTTGAGACCACAAGCGTTGTTTAATTAAAATTCTGCAGCGGAGAAAGCCTACCTGATAAGTGAGCCACAAGCTTGGCATGAATAATGCTTCCCTATTACATAAGAAAAAATTATGGTGATTCCAACAGAAGGCAATGTTAGCGTTTATAAAGAGATCAAATGCAACTATGCTGCAAAATGTAATTTGCTTGTAAAAGTATCATGAAAAGGTTAACACGTTTTTGTGTAACGTTTTTTTCTTCCAAAAACAAATTAAGTCATTCGTGCACAAAGATATCCTACCCACATGTACGTGTTTGCACAGCTTTCCAATTTCCCTTTAAAATAATAAATCAAATAAAACGTTGTTTGACTGTGTTAATTTGCCATTACCATTAGGTGATCATGTCATGGAAAATGGCATTGAGGAATTGTGTTTCCGGTTTCAGTTCATCTTTTAACAATCTGCAGGACCACCATGTTAATTTTGTTAATTATATTCCCGAGCAAAATATATAACTATTATGAGTGGAAATTTAACAATTTACATATTTACACGGATTTAATTCTGGGCATTGGGAAGCATACAATGATGCAAACAAAGTGGTCTCTTTTTATAATTACACTGCCATGTGGGCATTTCTAGGTGGTGTGTGTGATGTACTATAAGTGAACGTCATGAAGCAACCATCACAAGTTCACAGATGGGTGGTGTATCTTATGGATCTGAAGTTAGGATTTGTAGGATTTATAACTACCTCTGAGAGGGTCAATCGCCAACCACATGAAAACAGACATAGCAAATTAGTTTCTTCAGGACAAACACTAATAAGGCTGTAAGACTAGATTGTTCTGAATATGTGGCAGTTCCACTGAGCCTGCACAATCCGACAATAGGTAGTCAGAGGTTTTTGCCCGGTAATGGATTAACAATAGAGGCTGTCTTATGTATGCTAGTGTTAATGCATCTCACGTCATCCATACATCGAGAAACTGAATTCCTACACTGGTCACCATCTTGTGCCGTCACCACTTGGAAGTCCTCCCGCTGGAACTCTGGCTCTTGACCGTGAATAGAGTCAGGTACTGTGCAAGACTCAATGAAACCTGCAGACACTTTCATTTGATTTTTTATGACTTTAAAGGCAAATGAAACCAAAACAAAATCCCCAATTTCAAAAATGTAAAATCACACAAAATATCCACTATACTTGTTTCAAACAAAAACTACAATGTCATGTGCATCTCATTTATAAACCTGGAGGTTGCTCGAAAAGGCCATAAGCACAAGGAAGGAAGAATTTAGTGCAAGGAAGTGCCCTTGTTCAGTAACCCTGAATAAGAGCAGGTAGGACAACGGGCTGACGAAGCAGTGAAAACAGATGGAGACGCAGATTAACGATGTGAGAAGCATGACAGAGGACACAGTGGAGGCAGATGCTACATGCTGACAATCCCTGGAAAGAGGACATTGCAAGATGATGGTGCTTTTGTTCAATAACTATGATTGCCAAGCTCACCCCTGGCCAATGTGATGCAGAAAACCCATATTTGCGATGCACAATCAAAACAATGTCCATGAGCGCAGCATACCTCCACCATCCACTGGCTGAAGGGCCTCTCCCAAGACTGTGGCTTCTCCAGGTGCAGATAAGCATTGAAGAGGATGAGGAAGATGTACCGCTCCAGGTACTGCAGGCTGCACAGACGCAGCTGGGTGATCTCTTCAGCAGTCTTCCCAACCTTCATCTGCACACACACGGGGATACGAGAGCCAAAGCTTCAGATAATTTATTTACTCTCAAGAGCTGCGCTTTCAGGATAACCATCCAGAGAATTTCCGCTCTTTCATTCACGACGTTTTGCCTCCGATGTTGGAGGCGTGATCAGGTGCAAGGTAACATCTTGAAGGTGAGAGGAGGAATGATCGACACGAATATCCCTAAAGGGCAGCTATTGTCATGATTTCGCATACCTCCATCAATACATGATATTTGTAATACAATTGCGGAGCCCAAACTTTAGCAACAAACAGCACTGGCTAAGTAGATAAGAGTTAATGTGTTTCTGTATTCAGAAAGGTTTAGAGAACTTGGGGAGATGATGGGTGGGAATCCAAAGATGCGCGGTTCAAGGGAAGAAACAGACAGCGAGGTTGTATGACCGGTCGTCTGGTGGTTAAACATAGTACGGAAGAGACATCTCGCCAGAAATCCTAAAACTTCTTGGTCCATGCGTTCGGTTGTGCTTGGTCCAGTCGTATACAAGAGTCACCAGTGAAAGGCAGCTGCCAAAGATATGGCGAGTGTTGAAAGTCATTACCCTTTCACAAAAGGGAAAAGAAAAACGCCATGTTGCAAGCTATTGACTGATATCTGTTCTGTGTGCACTTAAAAGTCTTGGAATGTCTGATCGTCCAACGTACATCACCAGAAGTGGAAAACATCTCGAGTGTCAACCAGTCTGGCTTCGATTATGTGCATCGTCTCAGGAGCTCTTCGAGCGACTCCCCTCCCTTGAGTAGCAAGGCAGTGGAGCATCGTCCCTCCACACGTCTGTCGGGAGACTGCAGCCGGCAAGCTACTGGGAAGGATTCGTTCCAACCCAAGTCTGCTGCTGTGTGCCGACCTCGTTCGCCCACCTGCTGCTTGTCTGTCATCACTGCACCCACTGTGGCCCAACGTGCCACAGCAGAACCTGCCATCAGAGGTATCATTGCGAGAGGGACTCTCATCGTCAACAAGGAACTGATTCTTTATTGACGACCCTATGATCGATGGATATTTTTTTGCCAGTATAGAGATGCAAAAAAGATGCTTTACCATTTCCAGCAATAATACGAGTGTTAAGATCTTTAAACACCAAATAAACACCTTTCTGGAAGTGTCAAGTTGACAAAACCAACCACAAACGTTTGCGGGAAATAATTGAAATTTAATTTGCATTTACAAAAGGTGTCGCATTACGAAAGGTGTCTATTTGGTGTTTTAAGATCTTAACACTCGTATCATTGCTGGAAATAGTAGAGCCACTTCTTTTACAACCCCCCGTGATCGTCTCACATGGGTTTGATGTCTGGTGCCGTGACTGGGCTCAGCTCAACAGGTTCTGAGCTGGTGCAGAGGTGCAACTCATGCAACGACCCAAAAGGCAGGGCGGCACAGTGAGATCATCTCTGCCTTATGGGAAAAAAGGCCCTGGCTGAGGTGATTCGATTCCCAACTCAGGTACCTTTCTGTGTGGGGTCTGAGTGTGCTCTCCCCCCCCCACCCCTGAGCTAAACCATGGGTTTCCACCGGGTTCTCTGGTTTCCTCCCATAACCATTATATATAGGATACAGTGTTTGGCAATTAGCGCTGGCTAACCATATGACTGCCTTGCCCCTCCCCACCTGTCTCCGGTTTTCCAAGCCTCAGAGACGTTCTCTCTTGGGATTAACACCTTTCACATCAGACGAATGTTTATCACCATAAGTTGTAAATGTATTGATTGTAAATTTAAAATGCCGTTACGGAGATGCCCATACCTGGCGGTGCATACAGATGATGGCCTCGCGCAGGTGGTAGTGCATGGGGGTCATGGTCTCGCTTACAGAGTCCAGCGCCAGGTCCACCTCTCGCTTGCGAGCCTGCCCCTGTGGCAGCAGGCGCACCACCGCCTGCACCACCTGTGCGGGCACGCGCCACCAGAAAGTAGCCAGTGAGCTGGCAAGCTCCAGATGTGGGATTCCTGTGACACGATACGCATTCGGACTGACCAACGTAACGACGCATAAATCAAAAGCGTAAATAAAAAGTTAAACTAAAAAACACGTCAGTGTTTGAGCGTAGATATATATGTATATATACACAGGTAGTTTTCCATCAACATGGTGGATACGTTCCTAAAACTCAGCACTTTGAGAGTAATCACGCTACAGAGGGCCAGTTTCCCTGCAATAAAATGTGACAGGGGCTGTGTGTGAGGGAGGTAAATGGAAGAGAGGAAAAGGTACTGTTTGTGAGGGAGAAAACTGACAGGACACCATACAGAAATGTTTATATGACAATTTCTACCTCGTATAAACCAGCACATCACATAGCATAACATCACACAGTATCTCATACATCCTCCATTCTTTGTGAGAGAATACTGAATCCATATTTGTCATCGATAGTGTGTGATATAAAGTATTGGCCAGTCACCCTCAAATGTCTCATCTCATCTCATTGTCTGAAACCGCTTAGTCCTATACAGGATCACGGTGAAGCCGAAGCCTATACCGGCAGACACAGGGCGCAAGGCAAGGATATACCGACGATGGGACGCCAGTCCATCGCCGGGCACCCTCAAATGTGATTGTATAAACTTAGAATGATTCAGTTTCCTGCCAGTTCCCTGTTTATGATTGGCTGATGTATATGTACTTGTATATAAAATTATAGAAAAAGCATAACGTGTATCTACGAGAGAAAACCGTTGATTGTAAGAGTAGGTTAAGGACGATGACAACTGGCCTCGAGTTAGTGCTGTTGATTGTATGCAGTTGGACCGTGATTGAGATAACGGTGACGCATGGGGGCCGCGACTTCAAATGAGGAAAGATTCACGATGTAGTGTACTTGTAGGTGTAAGTATTGGAACCATTCACTGCTTTGAACACATTCGCGAGAGACTCCTTTGCCACTGAAAATGCCGCGGACATGCAGCGAGAGCGCACGCGTGGGTGTCAGCGCACGCGTCCATGCGTAGGTAGTGGAGCGGCAGCCGGAGGCCGGATGGCGTTCAGTGCCTCTTCTCAACACAACAAACAGCGCGCGGCGTCGACTTGGAATTCATTCAAATGCGACAACAGACGCTGTCAAACGGAGCGCACAGCGACGAGCACTTCGCCGCGCACATCGCACCTCGAACTCTCCCTTGGTGTACTTGGCGTTCGGCACACTAACCATCTCGTCCGCGTGCTCGGCCGGAAAACCCTGCAATGAAACGCACCGCTCGTCACGAGTCGCGACTTATGGAGGCCTCTGGTCGTAGGACAACTCGTCACAAACGAGATGATGGCATGTTTATTTTTTTTCATCGAATTTGCTAACGTCTAATAAATCACGGGTTATAAACTTCATAAAAGTTTGCGGGAGAGGAAAAAAGGCAAGGCATTAACATTTAGGCTGCAGGATATGTTCCAAATTGACATTTGAACTATTTAAATAATTAATCATTTTCCTCACTATAAAAAACACATGAACTATTACACACTGCTACATATAACTTTGAAATGACGTTACATTGTTTGACGTGTGATTACTTAACGTTGCTTTATAAGAAGAGTGATGCAAAAAAAAGCGTTTATAGAATCTATGCGGGCGCGTGGTGGCCCAGTGGTTCGCGCTGTCGCCTCACAGCAAGAAGGTCCCGGGTTCGAATCTCTCGGCTCGGGTGCCTTTCTGTGTGGAGTTTGCATGCTCTCCCCGTGTCCGCATGGGTTTTCGCCGGGCACTCCGGTTTCCTCCCACAGTCCAAAAAGCATGCTGCTACATAGGTTAATTGGCTCGCAGGCTAAATTGCCCCGCAGTGCCCGGCGATGGACTGGCGTCCCATCGTCGGTATATCCTTGCCTTGCGCCCTGTGTCTGCCGGGATAGGCTCCGACTTCACCGTGACCCTGTATAGGACTAAGCGGTTTCAGACAATGAGATGAGATGAATCTATGCAGCGGGTAATAATGGAAGGATTTCTCGCACAGTTGCTTTAAAAAAAAAACACCAAATATTTTTTCGCCGAAAGAGGGGAAATTAGTAATTACCGCAGAGAATGAAAAATTAATTCGCTGACAGAAGGCTCTGAACAAAAAAAGACATTCTTCCTTGACTGGCACGAGCATCTGGATAGATGCGAGATGTTTAAATGCCACTAAAGTGAAAAAAAGAAACGAGGTGACAGCTGTTACTCGTGCCGCACGGCTGTGCGGCTGGAACTGCGTCCGTGGCTCGGCACAGACTCAATCCGAACAACAATAATTGCAATCTGTAACGCATGGCTGCGCTGCGCTGTATTCAATCGGTGTCGAAGGTATTCGTTTGAAGAGAGGATAACTCAGAGGTGTGACAAAAAACTGCAAAGATGTGTAGGGGAAGGCAGCTATGCAAGTCAGCCAGTGACAACCTTTGCTAGACACATTGCGTCCTATATGTTTAATGCGATGGGCTTATTAATCAGTGTTTGTTTAGTTATGGAAGGAAACCAGAGAACCGAGAGAAAACACACGCAGAACAGGTGGAGAATACACAAACTTCACAAAGAAAGGTGCCCGAGGCAGGAATCGAGCCACCTTGGGAAGGACCTCCTTTCTGTGAGGAGGCATGGACGTTACCGTTGTATCGCCATGCTGCCACCCAACTGACGAGCACCACCCAAGTGAAGCGTTAACAGAGCCACATGCCTTCCAGCAAAGAGCTGCAGATAAGCCACACAGCACTGCAACATTGCTTACTCTGGTGCACACATGGGAATGCAGCGCAGTTTGAGCCTTTGGCAATCCACTGCTGAACGAGGGAATTCCTACACTTTGGGGCATTCTGGGGGCTATTTACCCATACTTCCTCATGCTGCGTAGTGTGGATTGGTGAATGTGGAAGAATAGATGTGGGACCATAGAAGTCGAGTACAGTGGATTTTGTAGCATTACCCTCCATTGCCCACATGTGAAAACACTTCTCAAACATAACAGTCACCAATCCACACACTCCCCACACTCAACACTCCTTTGCTTTAGAGGAGACTGGGCACATATTAGGTCCATGCTCATGGGGAAATGTGGCTGGGTGGCACCTCACAGAAAGAAAGTCCTGCACCAGGTGGTCCGATTCACGCTTTGGGTACCATTCTGTGAATAGTTTGTGTTCTCCCCCTTTTCTGCGTGGGTTTCCTCCGGGTTCTGTGTTTTACTCCCAGAACAAACAAAAACAGAAACCCAAAACATATTTTTGTTAACTGTCTGTTAACATCATAATACAGAGGACGCAGTGTCTCGTGGGTAGGCGCCGGCGAACCTTAAGGGAGACCCATGTCCCCTCTCCGCGTTGTCCTCACTGAGCCCCTGCGTCGCATTCAACCAAATGCCTTCAACATCGGCGATAAATGTTAGATTAAACAATTTCCCAATATCTCATCTCATTATCTGAAACCGCTTAATCCTATATAGGGTCACGGTGAGCCGGAGCCTATTCCGGAAACATAGGGCGTAAGGCAGGAATACACCCGACGA
>JAZEWT010000012.1:10144814-10196089 GCA_036362905.1 Mordacia mordax
ATGCATCGAGCCGTGAAAACCTACATCATTACAATGTTCATTATAAAAATTACTCTAAAGAGGTGCTATTTCAGGACAGACGTGGCAAGCGTTCCTCCTCTGTCATTCATCAAGCCATGAAAACCAACATCAATTAAAGTGCTCAATATTCGCAGTTAAGACAACAGTTGAAGGACAAAGCTTAAACATGTAAATTTATATTGGATAGAAAACGGTACATGAGCAAAAAACAAGGAATCACATTGAAGCATAATAATGCATGAAATAAATAAAAACACACCAAATATTATGGTTCTGATATCTTATAATGATATCATTTTAGTTCATGAAAATTTATTAAATTAAGGACATCACAATTTCATAAGGAACTGAGTAAGGGCGAGATGGTTCGTGCACTGCACTCTATAAACCCATGACATGAGTTAACTTCCAGGCAAAGGCTAACAGTGATGGGTGATGTCTGAACCATTCATGAGCCATTTCCGTCATCAATCTGCACTGACCAACATGGTGAAGTATGCTCAAACACTCTCTAGGGGAGACCTTTATCCAGCAGTGAAATGGAAAGAGGGTATACATTACAAAGTGGTATATATATATATAAAACAATTACACTAACTGGAAACATCGTCTTTAAATTGCCCATGACTGAGGCCTGCATACATAATGACACAATGCACAAAATAATGCATACCAGCATGCACTCACATATGGTACCACACCTGGCTCATTGCATCACAGCATGACCATAGTGGATGTCGTGATTGCCTCCAAAAGATGCTCTTTCGGGATAACCTCTCATTCCGCTTCCCTTTCTTCAAGGGACTTTGAAAGGGAAATCACTTTCTATGGGTTCCATAGTTTTTCTCACATATTCGAATTCAAATGAACTTTATCTGGTACCAGTTATTTACAAGTCCCTGGTGGGTTTTTTTTTTCTAATGTTATCTATAGCACACTCTTTAGGGCTGTTTACTGTTGATTTTAAACACTGGCTGCCATGTTTGGTTGAAGTTTATTCTTAATTATTTTTTTTCGTCTTGTCACTCTCTATTGCTTCACAAATTAACCTTGGGCCTCCATGTTGGATAGAAGCTAGTACACATATCTTGTCAAAATAGATAGGGTGTTGCCTGATGATGGCTTCCACAAGCTGCTCTTTTAGAATAGCCACGTTGATCGCTCCTCCTCTCTTACACGTTGGCGGCTCTCCCAAAAGAGCTGCTTTTGGAAGCAAGCATCATGCATCGAGCCGTGGAAACTTATATTATTGCTACGTGTTGTCAGTCCACACTGTGGACTGCTCTTATTGATTTCTCTGTATGCAGCAAATGTATTGCAGCCTCGTGTTCTCTTTTCCTTGGAGCTATTTTCCTGCCTGTTTGCCCGATGTACATGCCTTCACAATTGCTACAAGGTATGCAATGCTAGTTGGTCTTTAGATGCTTTGAGCATGGCTTGTATCTGCTAATGGGTTGTGAAGATTGTTTTTATGTTGTATTTCCCAAATAGTTACTGATTTTGTCTGTGGTGCCTTCCACATGTA
Organism: Mordacia mordax; assembly: GCA_036362905.1. Classification (NCBI taxonomy): domain Eukaryota; kingdom Metazoa; phylum Chordata; class Hyperoartia; order Petromyzontiformes; family Petromyzontidae; genus Mordacia; species Mordacia mordax. Next base: position 10,146,361 of record JAZEWT010000012.1, read on the forward strand.
ATAATAATAATGTATGCAAGTCTATAGAGCACTTTTCATCTAAGGGTCACAAAGCACTGCACAGAGCTGTGGCGAAAAGGGCATATCAACAACAACATCGGAGTAGATCAATTAAATTAAAGTGGGAGGAAAGCATGGGTTTTAGTGTCTTCATCCTCATTTGCATGGCTTTGGTGTCGTGGTTTTCTCTTTATGACTGGAACTCTGTTTGTATCCATTTGTGAGTAGTGCATGTTGTAAATGTTGTAGCTTGTCTTTTAGATGTTTTTTGGTCCAATATTGTTTTGGACTGATGGGCTAGGGTGTGAAATATCCCCCATCTTATTTTGAATGATGGTGGGACTCAGCGTGTAAATACTTGCCTATTTGTGTTGTTTTCCTCTATACAGTGTGGCTGAGTGTCCCATCTGCGTTAATTTTCACCAGCAAATCCAGGAACGGGATTTTGCCATTTTCTTCAGTTTCCATGCTTTACTTGATGTTTGGGTGTATGGAGTTCAGGTGACAACGGAATTCCTCTAGCTTCTGTCTTTCGTGTGGCCATACAACAAATGGTTCATTAATGTTTCGAAACCAGTGGGTGTATTTGAGTGTAGATGAGTTCATGGCTTCTTCTTCAAAGCCTTTGAGGTACAGGTTGGCTGCTGCGGTTGAGACATTGCTGCACCCTCTTTCTGTTGGTAAAATTCACTATCGAACAGACATTTGCTACACCCGCTAACCTCCTGTCAAACTGTTATTCAATAATTTAATGGTGATTTTGTTTGAAGTTGGGGCATTGTGATATTAGATTCTGAAAAGTTATTACTTTCGTTTGGTTCATTGTTTAACACATGCCCTTGGGAGTTATAGCTGCTGCATGGCCAAAATTGACCCCTGCTTACGTATTTTGGAATGTACTATCGTGCTTTTGGAAAGCATCCTAAAAAAAGCTATTTTTATGTTTTCTTCACGTGTTTGAGTGGCCGTAAAGCAAATGATCATTGTCGCCATGTGCCCTCTTGCAGAATCAATATGGTGTGAAATTGCAATGTGGCCAAAATAGAGCTGTGAACATTTTTGTAAGGGTTGAACAAATAAAACATTACATTATGCATCCATGTGATGGGATCATGAGCTCAGAAAATGAGTGACAATGTTTTATATTTATGTAATACTTTAATAAGCACCATGTTCTCCATTTGATCCAAATGTACATGAGTATTAAACACATTTTAATGCTGAATACCGTTCGTCGCGGTAGCACGCTCACACACACACACTGGTCTTGTAATGTGCATATGTGTTAAATTAATTCGGCGTCACAAATGCATTCTGAGTGTGAGATTCTGTGTGTGTCTGTCCCTTCATTGTGAAAACATTCAGTGCCTCCCAAGGTCGCAGAGTTCACCTTTGAGGACTGCCCTTCACTAAACAGTTTACTGAAGCATAGCACAACAAAACCGCAAAAAGCCAACGCGTGCTGTGTGTCGGCCAAAACACTCACGTGATAAAGACAGGTGCCACCTTGTTGGTGATGACGGACTTGGCGCGGCTGGTGTGGTGGTAGAGTGCGGGTAGAGAGTGTAGGCTGGGCGTGCTGTTGGCCGACCCGTTGGTGTTGGTGGTGTGCAGGCTGCCGACGGTGGGTGTGGCCCCACCGTGGCTCACAGTTGTGCCCATGGCGCCCTGATCTTGCCCCTCCAGCGTCTGTAGCAGAGACATGGTGACAAATGGTCAAGAAAGTCTTTAATAGGAGCTACAAGTGGAGGTCTTTAAACTTAATGTAAAGCAAAGTGGTACTGCAGGATGAAGGCCGCCCCATGCCATATCTCATCTCATCTCATTGTCTGAAACCGCTTAGTCCTATACAGGGTCACGGTGAGCCAGAGCCTATCCCGGCAGACACAGGGCGCAAGGCAAGGATATACCGACGATGGGACGCCAGTCCATCACCGGGCACTGCGGGGCAATTTAGCCTGCGAGCCAATTAACCTATGCAGCAGCATGCTTTTGGACTGTGGGAGGAAACCGGAGTGCCCGGCAAAAACCCACGCGGACACGGAGAGAACATGCAAACTCCACACATAAAGGCACCCGAGCCGAGAGATTCGAACCCGGGACCTTCTTGCTGTGAGGCGACAGCGCTAACCACTGGGCCACCGTGCCGCCCCCCATGCCATATCGGTCATGGGATTTGTTTCAGTTCACTTCAGCACGCTGGTGTCTGTGTGGAGGTTCGTGAAGAAGGAGGGTCTCAACGCCCTGTTCATATATTACACATCACTTACGTAAGGCGCTTTAGAAATGCAAATATTATTAAGATTGAGTCAATCGTACTCGGGGATCAAACTTGGGTCACCAAGCCAGTGTGTGAACCACTGAAAAACTGCTCCACCATATGGAGCACGCTTCGCTTATTATTGAGCGCATTATTAATTGACAAAACATTGACACCTGAGAAATCATGGTGGGATTAGAGCTGCGTTGCGCAAATATGCAAGTACACACAAACTTCATGCAGAAAGCTTATGGTGTACAGTGTGCAGAAAGGCAGAAGGTGCACGTGGAAAGCTGGCATTCTGCAACACTTGCAGCACAACAATTGGGCCTCGACGCACAATGCTACACAATATCTCACCGCACTCTTCCACCTCTCCTTCCAGTCCTCAACAGATGCTGCCAACATCCTCCCACTCACCCCACTGCTTGGCCATCTGTGTCTCCATTAGTAGGTTTCCATTAGTCAACTAACAAACATCGTCTAGAGGAAGAGTGTTGACAGTTTGATTCCAGCAGTGAGGCAGTTCATTCCGTTGTTTAAACAGTAAATTTTGATTGTAAGCTGTAGTTCATAAAAAAGGGGCTTTGTAGATTTCCTTTCAACGTGAATAGTCAATTTCAATCTACAACATCACCAATTAGCAATGCACCTATTGAACATTTGATTTAAAACATTTCATAAAGAATTATTTCAAATTGAAACTTTAGTGCAATTAAAATAATCTAAGCCACAGAAACAAAAGCTATGGAGAGCATTCTCAATCTAAAACAGTTGTAGTATAATGGATCTCACAATCAACACCCAACAATGGTGTAGACGCCCACATCGGTGCACCTCGAGCCCACGCTATGGGTTTTAGACCAGGACCCCCCATTAGGGGGGGGGGGGGATACATTTCATGGTTTCTCCCAAGTTGTGGAATTTGGTTCAGCCGGGGGCACCACCAAGGGCCAGGTTCTAGCGCAATCGCGCCTGGAACCAGGGCAGCTGCCATGTCAGAGACGATGACTGACCAATAAGGAGTACGAATACTGGTGGGGGGAGAATGGAGAGAAGGAGGGCCAAGGGGGACGGGGTTACGGACGATAGGCTGGACGAATGAGGAGGGAGGAGAGAGACTTCTGGAAAGGAGGAGAGAGAGAGCGGGGGAGTGTGTGGTGCCGCTGAGGAGAAGGAGGAACGTTGGCTGAGAGGAGTGGATAGGCGACCGTTGGGCATACGGAGAGAGAGGAAGAGACGTGGGGAGATACACAGAGAGACGGGAACAGTAATAGGTGAAAAACAAGATAGCTGAGGCACAGTGACAGGGAGACATGTGTAGACATAGGGTAGGGGGGGAGGTGGTGGCCATGTTCGGGAGAGAACTGGGGGGCTGGGAAAAGGGAGTCTTAGGGACACAAGGGCACCTACCAATGAGGGCTTAGTAACAGAGGGGAGATGCGTGGAGACACAGGAAGGCTGTTGAGATGCCGAGAGACACAGGTAGATGGACATAACAGATGGAGAGATGGGGGGAGGGGTCGCGTGGTAGGCAAAGGAGCCGCCATTTTGCAACAGAATGAAATGGCGAGAGTAGTACCGGACGAGACGGGCAGTGAGGAATAAAGTTCGCCTTCAACATCATCCACGTGTGTGTGGTAACCGTATCGCGGTTAAGTGCGATGGAGAGCGGTGATGCAGCGGTTGGCACGCTGTGTGTGGGGCAGCGGTGGCATAGTGGTTAGCCTGCCGTGTCTGTGTGTGTCTGGGGACCAGTGGCGTAGTAGTTGGTGTGCAGTGAATGGTGAGTGCGGGAGGGCACAGAGTAACGGGTGGCCCTCGCCAGGCAGATAGAATTCTCAGAGGTGACGATGGAGGGTGAAGAGCGGCCAGGTAGAGGGGCCCTGCAGGGGCACGCCGCAGCGAGACCCCCCTCTCCTCGTCTTGGGACTCCCTTTGAGGGGCCGGGGGGCCACAACGGGGTGAGGGCAGCAGCGGATAATGAGAATCCTCTTCTCCTTTCTCCGGCTGCTACCCCACTCATGGACATGACAGGGATTGGCGGGGGGTCTAGGGGCAGTAACTCCTATCTGCATAGGGGCAGCGACCCCTACACAGTTAAAGTGTGGTACAAGAGAGCATAGGAACATTATTATCTATAAGTGGTGGCAGGTTTTCATTTCCTTTTAGAATTGGTGTGCAACATTTTCTTCTAATTCCATAATTTCACGACTGAAAATGCAAATACCACGAGCTTATTGTGACACAATACATATCAGCTGTGTATGTGTATGCAGTGGGCGTACTGTACCCAAGAATCGATCGAATTGTTAAGGCCACCATACAATGCGCCACTAGCGTGAACATGTTTCTTGTGGACAGCAAAAATCTATCGATTTAATGCTGTAGAAATTCTGTTATTTTTTCTGCTTACATTATGTCCAATAATTTATTGCCACTATTTGACTTTCAGTTGAACTGCCCCGATGTTGTTGTTGACATGCCGTTTCCTCCACAGCTCGGATTTGTAAAAAAAAAAACCCCCAAAAACCGTTACTGTTGCTGATTATCTATTCTCATGTCGTTGTTGACATGCCGTTCTCTCCGCAGCTCTGTGCAGCGCTTTATGACCCTCGGGTGAAAATCGCTCTATAAATGCAATTATTATTTTTATTCATAAACATGCTGTGCTGGAAATGGCTTGTTGTGATTTTGAATTTCCACCAGCAAATAATGTTGTGCAACGAGCAGCTATTATTTAACAGCCCACATTTTTTTACACATTAAAAAGAAGCAAAATGCTCCCAGTACGATGCATGCAAATATGTGAGATTTTTTTAAAAATTTGGCAACCATATTAAAAGTGCAGTATTAACAAGTCAGGAGATATCGTGGTGCAGTTGTTAGCATGCTGAAATACGATAACGGTGACCCAAGTTCGATTCCCAGCCACAGCTAACACGAGTGGGCAGGGACATCTGAACCGGTCCTGCTCTCATTTGCAGTCCCCCTCATCACTGACACTGACCCGTGTGGTAAGGTAGGTAAGGCAAGTTTGGTAAAGCACAGCCAAACAACCCACACGGCCAACACGGCATGGGGTGACCTTCATCCGGCAGTCGGTGTGCAAATGAGTGTGAATTATTAATTACATATTAAATAGTGAACGCTAGCATTTCAAAGAGCCTACCCGGCTATATTACACCTATTGAGATATATATCAAAGCCTTGTATTGTCGACTATGATATATCATGATATCTACAGTAAGCATCTTTACTGAACCATCACAAAACTCAACGAATCACCTTGGGCATGATAAAAAGGGACTGGACACTGTACTCTCGCTCACGCCTGAAGCAAACAGCATCAGAGACCAAGACACACAAAACGACGTCCTCTGCGAGCCGACTGGTTCATCACGGGGTCAGTTCGCCGCTCAACTTGAAGGTCGTCAGGTCTCGCTGTCCTGTACTCAACGGTAGGGCACCTCATACCCGTCTGGAGTTGGTCGTCATGCACCACCACACTGACGCTTCGCCTCAGCATTGAGGGCAGTGGTTTTCAGAATGTTTTTGTGACAGTTAAAGAAAGTATTTGACGAGAGCTTTCATTACAGTAAATCATAAAAGGTGTAAATATGTACCTGTACGACGAACCAATGTTGATGTTTCGTAACCCAGTACTGGATCGCGACCGGTACTTCCAATACTACTGCTCCAAGGAACTCCTAGACCGACTCTTCACACCATGGCTTGCTGTCCTGAGAAACCTTGCTCCCCTCATGTCCGATGGGAAGTTACAAGTCAGAGCTACTGCAGAAGAGCAACACCAACCTAAGCCTGCTACTATGCAGAGGTTTCCAAAACTCACCAGCCACCCAATACAGTCCAAAGAGTTGCACTATCCTTGCTTGGCAGAGTCTGGCTGGTGGGTAGCATACAAGACACATTTTTCACAAGACCAGTTCATTAACATGACCCCAACAGTTTGTCCATCTGGCCTCACCCTGTTACCCCATCATTGGGCCATGATGGACAGGTTCTAGGCAAGGTCTCTGTGCAGCCAACCTCCACCGTTGGGGTCTTCATGACAACCCAAACTGCAGCTGTATCTCTGGAATATTGTGAATGACTATCCACGGAGTTCATCGGGGCCTAGGAGATCTACACGTGGCACACTGACGATGCCACCACCTGGTTCGGTGATTACCCCTCCATCCATCAATTGTCATGTCACTTATTTGGGTCCGGATCACAGAGACAACAGGCTTAGCAAAGCAGCCTTTTCCTTAGCAACATCCTCCAGCTCTTGCCGGGGGATTTCAAGGCGTTTCCAGACCAGCTGAGAGACATAATCCCTCCAACGGGTCCTGAGTCTGCCCCGGAGTCTCCTCCATAACATGCCCGAACCACTTCAACTGACTCCTCTCAATGCGGAGGTGCAGTGGTTCTACTCTTGGATCCTCCCGAATCACTGAGCTCCTCACCCTATCTCTACAGCTGAGCCTGACCACTGGAAGGTGGAAAATTATTGCAGCCGCCTGTATTCGGGACCTTTCTCTTTTAGTCTTTACAAGACTCACTTATCTGGGTCCGGATCACAGAGACAACAGGCTTACAAGACTAAAAGAGTAACCATAGGTGAGTATTGGAGTGAATATTGACTGATAAATTGAGAGCTTTGCCTCCCAACTCAGCCCCCTCTTCACCACAATGGTCCGGTACAACGACTGAATTACTGCAGATGCTGTTCCCATTCATCTGTCAATCTTACGCTCCCTTTTACCCTCATGAATACGACCCCGATATACTTGAACTCTTCCACTTGGGTCAGCTGCTCATTTCCCACCCAGAGGGTGCAAGCCACCTTTTTCCAGGCGAGAACCATAGCCTCAGATGGAGAGGTGCTGACTCTCATCTCTACCGCATCACACTTGGCTGCAAACGGTTCCAGTGCACGCTGGAGACCACAGTCTGATGAAATAAAGAGAACAACATCATCTGCAAAAAGCATTCCTCATACCCCCCAAATTTGATGCAGTCCAGTCTTCTACTACGCCTTGTTATCCTGTCCATGAAAATCATGAACAGAATAAGAGACAAGACGCACCAAGGGCAGACCCCAAGGCCAACTAAGCAGGTTTGACTAAATGCCAAGGATAAGAACAAAGCTATCACTTTGGTTGTACAAGGACCGAATGGTGCACAGTAGTGGCACCGGTACCCCTTACTCTGCAGTACATCTCACAGAGCCCCTCGGGGCACACGGTCAAAAGCCTTTCGTGGACTTGGACGTGGCGATTACACACTAATTTAATGAATACGGCGCGGTGGCGCAGTGGTTAGCGCTGACGCCTCATAACAAGAAGGTCCCGGGTTCGAATCTCTCGGCTCCGGTGCCTTTCTGTGTGGAGTTTGCATGCTCTCCCCGTGTCCGTGTGGGTTTTCGCCAGGTACTCCGGTTTCCTCCCACAGTCCAAAAGCATGCTGCTACATAGATTGATTGGCTCGCAGACTAAAATTGTCCCGCAATGCCCGGCGATGGACCGGCGTCCCGTCGTCGGGTGTATTCCTGCCTTACGCCCTATGTTTCCAGGATAGGCTCCGGCTTCACCGTGACCCTATATAGGATTAAGCGGTTTCAGATAATGAGATGAGATGAGATGAATACCTAACCAAGCCATGTTGTTAAATTTATTAAATAATGGACATTCCCCATGGACAATGGGAATGTTTCCTACCATACTTACAAGGTCATACAGATGCATTCGATTTTTAAACAGAATGACTTCCACATTCCACATAGTTCTACCAGGTGTCAGATGACTGATGGCCTTGAAACCAATGTGATCAATGTATCACTGTCATTTCGGTTGCTGAACATACCTGTGTACATTCGACACTGCTGCTCATAGATTCAGGCTAAGAGGCAAGACTGTCATTGATTGCAGATAATTTTAGTTATTGACATAATTTACCTCTGTAGAAAGGTATAATTTTCTTTTAAGGGCAAAGTGCAACATAGCAGTATTTTTCAAAAAGACTAGGTCATAAAAGTCGCTTATCATTAAGAATCAACCATAGTTAGCTTCATGAGGAAGCCCTTTTTGAGAGTACATACCCAAAGTAATACTACTTGAATTGGCTGCATGGATTCCATGAGCTCAGGTGAATAAAGCAACTAAAATGTAAAAAAATACACTTGAAGACAATCCTAAAAATTTAATAGTTTGCATCATAATAAAAAAGGTTAACTATCAAAGACTTGATATAAAAGCCTTCATATTGAATACGCCAACAACTACATATAAAAATAAAAGTCTGGATGCACTCCAGCAGAAACGTCACACACTGCACCAAAGTGGCAACCTTACAAGTTGTGGATAATGCACCATTCAAAGCACTAACACGTTAATCACAGTGTTGCATAGGGGACATTAAAAATAAAATAGACACCAAGAGAGAACATGCTGCACAGGTGATGGCACCACAGGCCTTCTCTGCAGTCTCACACTTTACCTCTGAAGAAATGCTCCATTCAATAAAGATCCAGATTACGAACAAATTAACGTAGAGACCTCGTCAAATTTAAACTACTCTGCATTAAAACTGCAACATTATTCGGCGGAGTAATTATGATTGTTGACTCCCGAGTCCTTATAATCTCACATTGAACAGCTAAATACATGTAATCCGGACGCCACATTACCTGTGCACTGCCTACCATGATGCACTCGTGCACTTCGCTACATGTATGCACATTCACCCTACGTGAATCCCTGTGCGAGGATTGATGTTTATTATTACAGAAGTACCCATTAAGCTTGAAAGCTCTGATGTTGGATTCCTGCGATACAACGAACGTATGAACTGACCAACGTAACAATGCATAAAACCAAAGGGTAAATAAACGTAATCACAGCAACAATACGTGCATAAATGAAACTAACCCCAAACATAACCATAAAAAGTAACACAGAGACTACACAATTGAACAAAGCCACAACGACAACTCGTATGAAGATGAAACCCTAACTATAATAATGAAGTAAACAGTAGCACTCAAGATTGCACGGCATAATGAAATAACTAGACGAAGAACAGCAACAATGCAAGTGGCATTGGAACAAAATAGGGGTTTTTTTTAGGAAAACAAGGACGGAGAAAATGCAACATTTCAAAAAGACAACTTATGCAATCACAGCTGGGCCAAAAATGTGATTCTAATTGGGATCTAAGGTGGCTCAGCGATAGTCGTGACCGTACCTTAAAACTCGTGGCCCATAATAATAATAGTTGCATTTCTAGAGCGCTTTTCACCCGAAGGTCACAAAGCGCTGCACATATTGTTCCAAAAGCGAGAGGCAGCCAACACGAAAGCCTTTTACAAAAAAATTATCTGCATCTAGGCACATTAAACAGACTTCTAAGGTTAAGTTTGTCTGTATGGACAATAAATCCTTTAAATGATTTCCGACTTAAGTAGAACCTTAAGCACTTTAAGTATAATGGTTGACGATTGCCTCCCACCATGCATAACTACAACTCGAGGGACTGACTTGTCATACGAGGGCAGCATCGTGAGGTTTAACTGCACACGTAGGTTTTTTTTTTCAGTAAAAATATATTCATTAAAGCTGGTTCTGTTAAGAACCGTCCAGCACACGATCCATCCAAATCGTCACATCTGGCGGTGTCAAATTGGGTCAGGTCACATGACTGAACCCAACAATCAAATATGAAGTGGTGAAGCATGTCCCAATAACTCCCATGACCAGCCCAACACGGCGAGGCAATCATCTAGCAGTGGATTGCTTGCATACAGTACTGTACAGGAATATCGCCTAGCCAAAACGTTTCAATGTATTTAGTGCTGTGTGATTCATTACCTCTATTAGGCATCTTACGGTACAGTATATAACAGAACATTAGGGCTATGCAGTATATAATGTTGTGCTTAGTATCACCATTCCCTGCCTCTCATTGTAAGTAGAATAAAATAAAAGGAGCAACCTTTCATTGTTTTGCTCACGAGGCTGCTGCTGATGCTCAACTAGCGGGAGGCTGTAGATCTCTCTCAGAGGGTATTTGGCCTACTCTTCCACGCTGGGCATGAACAATAATATTTGCATGTTAGAAGAACCCTTTACTCCACCACAGACAGACCTGCCGATCAACTCAACCGTGGCGCAATCGTTCATAATCTCGAGATATCGAATGGAACCGGCGGTCTCTGGAGTGGCAGTCCATCGTGCTCACATGCGGCTGTGTATCCCATAACAAGGCGCCGGGCAATTGTTCACGTATTCCTGAATGTGACGCAGATGTCTTACTGACGCAAGTGAGATGAGAAAACTGAGACACTCCCTCCGTCACTACTTGCTCCGGCAGTACATACGGCGTCCGGAAGGAGGAGGAGGAGGAGCTCTGTGCAGCGCTTTGTGACCCTCGGGTGAAAGGCGCTTTAGAAATGCGAACATTATTATGTACTAAATTTTGAAATATACAGCGAAGATTAGCATGGCTCCTGCGCAAGGATGACGGGCAAATTCGTGAAGCGTTCCTCCGTCGGATGGATGAGGGGCACGCGTGGCTCGCGGGCACGCGTGGCACGCGTCGCCTCTTCGCATGCCATCGCTCGGCGCGGTCGCGGCGGCGCGTTATCACGGCAAGCAGCACACAGGGCACGTCTCGCCACATTCACAGCTCGTAGACAAACCAAGCAGGGGGCAGCACCCGGGATCAGCCGCGAACATGGACCGGTACACGCAATGTTGTATCACGCAATCACAACCCATGCCCGATGGTTACGGTTATTGATGACCGGTGATCGCAGGCCCTCCTCGCTGCAACATCCATTCCCTTACGCAACTTCCCTCGGCGCCGTGCCGACTCGCGGCGCGCACACCACACGCACACACAAAACCATTAACAACATCATCATCATCACTGGACGCGCCACATTATCAGGCAGGCGGCAAGCTGCGTGGCTACTCACGCGTGCTGTATTACTCTTAAGCAAATCGATGGCTGCGCCGCTCATCGCTTCATAGTTTCAGGACCCGGCCGGACGGCCAGACCGTCTCCATCTGCTTCCATGTGTCAGTATGGTGGGAGTGGGGAGCGGCGCGTCTTCATGGCACGTGGGAGCAGAGCCCCCTTCCCCCACCCTCTGTTCCTGGGAGCACCTCCCCTTGCATTCAGCCTCCTCCAGCCAGCTCCGCGCAGCAACCAACATTCACTCATTCTGCAACCACTGATTTATGGATGCGAGCGATGCTATTACCCGGACCCAACCAAAGTCCAAGGTGTTTGTGTGTCTGTGATGGGAAAAACCACCCGTTATATATTGAGGCTGCCAAACATGGTATTTTGAATGAAATAAGCATCTCAATCTCACTTGAATATCGTGGACACCGGTACAATAAAGCCCCCCCGAATGCATTTGAGATGTACAACTCTCCGATGGTATTCGGATTATGGCACTTGTTGAGTCTGATATCTAACGCTTCACTGTGTGTGCCCTGATGAAACGTTTTTTCGTACTGTTACCGAATCCACACGCAGTTGCTGAAGAAGCTGCCAGTACTTGGAGAGAAACATTGGACAACATTCGGGACGGCCTGAAAACACATCGGACGGCTGCACAGCATGGCTGCGAAAACCTGCACTGCAGCATTAAAATGTTCTGTGCAAGCATGGCTGATGCGTGTTCATCAGCAACAGGCATGATGTTGCGGTTCAGAAAGGAGAGGTTTTTTTGCCACAGGAATCTTGCTTTCCACAGTACAGTGCTTTCTTGTTAACTTTATCCTTAAATAGTAAAGATCAGATCTGGCCATTGGTGTCGCCCCACTGCAGATATAGGGCAACCATCAGCATGGCCAGGTCAAAAACACTTCACTGCAAATCACAGAACTTCTGATCTCTGCCGCGATACGGGAAATCAATATTGCGAATCCCATCATCCGCGGGGTTATCCGTGAGTTTACTCCGCTTATCCGCGTGTGAATATTTGCGGATATCCCGGCGGTTGATGGGATGAGCATATATATATTCGGAAGCAGATTCGATATGCATTATGGGTAAAATCATAGATAATTGGCGGAAAAAAGGATTAGAGATAATAAGGTTTGTTTCAAACCCTACAGCAACCACAAATAATGGGAGACGCGAATACCAGTGTTGTAAGTAAAAAAAAGAAGCACGTTATCCAGTTATCCAAGTATCTTTTATTGGTTTTTTTTTGTATTTTTCACTCCAAGATTAGTAGTGATTTGCGATCTTTGGGTAAAAGGCACTTTAAGAATGTAAATTTTTTTTTATTAATATATATTTTAGATTGCCCAAATAGTGAGCCTTATAATGTAGCATGCTGTAACCAAATACACTACAGTAACGCATAAATGTTAATAAATTAGATTATTTGTGGCGTGGTTTCCAGTTGAACAGCTATCTCAATGCATGCTGCTGTGTTTACTAGCGCCTGTAGTCTGTTTAACATGTGATGTCATCGTGCTTTTACTGCGGGTGTACACAACTCTTTGAAACGTATTGTCTGTGTGTTCATAGTCTTCTCCAGTCCGCCTTGCACTGTTGAACGCTACGATTGTTGCTATCATTATCAGCCTATTCTGGCAGATACAGGGCGCATAATTTAGTACAAAATAAAATCTCTTCCTTGTACACGCATTTTTTTCACAAAATGTTTTATTTTAGTCCAAGGTAAAGGAGGCATTCAACGTATTGGTTTATTTAAAGAACAGCTCTAATACATGGACTGCAAGTGATCTCAGTTCATCCATTATCCAGTCAATGTGTTTTTTCTGTCCACTGCTGGATGATAGCCTCTTCTCAAGGAGTTGGTCATAGGCAGTTGCTTGATCGTACGTAATCACTTTGGTCACCACGGGTTGGTGACTGTGGGCCAGGACCTACTCAGATTTATCTCATCATTGTTGTTAATCATCGGAGGGAAATCAAGCTCACGGCGCGGACTTCACAGCACAGTGGACTATGCCCACCACCCCACCGCTCCACCTATCCGCTCGTCACGCACGGTGAAATGGGTCGCACGTGTTCAATGTAAAATTGGTATTTATGCGGCAAAGCACAACGTGGAGTAGATCGATAGCAAAGGCACACGGGTTATTAGCATCATGCAAATTGTTTGGATAAGTGGGTTTTGGCAGCAGGACAAGTTACGGCTCGAAGAGGCGGCTGGTCAAGAATCATATGGGAGTAACAGCCAAGGAATTGAGAGCGGCTGAGAGGATGTCCACTGTGAACAACGTGAGAGGTCGCAGTGGCCAGGGGAGGCCTTCATCCTGCAGTGGATGTATAATGGTTGATGATAGTGACATTAAGGACACACTATTGTTCGAAAACTACATTTTAAAATAGATTTATGTTGAATATCAGATTTAAAAAGTGTGATTGTAGTTTTAAAGGCATGATCATTGGCCAGCAATATATCAATCCTGACAAATTGTGTACTTGATAACTGGAGTACTGCACTAAAGTGCATTATTTTTCAGTATTGTATTCATCTGCAAATAAATGCACTTCTGAAAAATGAATCTGTGCGTTTCGCTTTAGGAGACCACTATTTGTAAATGTAATTTGGATTGAACTGCAGTGGGACAATCACACTGCCATCGAAGGCAGTATCTTTCAAACAATCACGGCCTTGTGCAAAATACACTTTATTCTAAAAGTTGTGTTTGTATGGAAGTTAATGTTGTGAGCTGGCCCCGTCCTAAGAGTAAAATATAAAGCACCCTCACAATCGAAACCAACTTTATCCTTGCACATCACTTTTCTTCAAGGGCATCTTATTGCATTTCAAATACACAATTGGTTTCAATCACTGAATCACTGAAAAAGAATATTGCAAGGCCACTTTCTTGTGGAAGAACTATTTTTGCTCGGAATTTAGTTTAACTGCAAGGCTGATACGAGTGAAGTGTACAGAGCCATAAAAACAAACACCGTGGTTTGAATTTCCTCTACACTAAGTCCTCTTCATTATTATCAGGGGATAAGAGACGAGAGTGGGCGCGCATAGCGAGACACGCGGATACTGACTGCACCTCTCTGATATATAGTACCACCGGGCAAATCAACATAAATGTGTTCAATAAGGTTCAAAAAGCATTACCAATCATTAATTAACCCAGTGACAGTACAGCTGCACTACAAATACCTGGAAGAGAATGGGTGAGGGAGTGGGTGAGAAGGCGTGACATCCGCAGGCGAGATTGCGAAGGTGGGAGACGGGTTTAGAAAATCGCCATAGGTGTTGGCCCTGAGCAGGATTCGAACGTGCGTCGCTAGGTTTGTAACCCAGCGCGCTAACTGCTACACCAACCGCTCACCATAATGACCCTGTACAATCTACAATTTTGCATGATTTTAATAATCACGAATGCTTAGTTTGTCATAAATTCCATACTGTAGTGTCCTGCTGTTCCATTACAATTTTACAATTCGTTCAATCAGCAATAGTCTACCCTGGATAATTCCCTTTTTAAAAGCCGATACGCTCAAACAGGGCTATTTACACCATGGCAACTCGATTAATGGCAACAATAGTAAGTACGACTCTGTGAAACAGAACACAAGATGTCAGACCGTTGGCGATGGGGCATCCAGGGAATCACATATCGATCCCGTATCCAGATGAGAGAAATCTATTTTTCCATCCCTCATCACTCCCACCTCATATGGCACCTGTTACAGCTGATCCGTGCAGCTGAACACCAATATCCGCTTAATCTTGTAAGGGTCACGAGGAGGCACAGCCTAGGCAGACAGAGGGCACAAGGCGGGGATATAACCAGGATGTGACGCCAGTACACTAGGGGCAACTTACTCAGCAGGCCAATAAACCTAGGCAGCAACGTGTCTTTGGACGGTGGGAGGAAACCGGAGGGCCTGGCGAAAACCCACGCGGGCAGTGAGAGAATAAGCAAAACCCACATAAAAAGGCACCCGGGCCAGAAATTCAACCAGGGTCCTTCTTGCAGTGGGGCTGCAGAGCTACTCACCGTGCCACCGCGTTGCCCAAGTTTAAATAACGACAACAATATTATAATTTATTACACGCGCATATTCGTTGAAGCCCGAAGGTTTTTGTTTGAAGAGAGAATGACTCAGAGGTACAAGAGAAGCACGGAGAGGTAGGGAGGGGACAGGCAGTCTCACTGTTAGCCGGCGGTAACAGTTGTAGGACACTGAGTAATAATAATAATTGTATTTATAGAGCGCTTTTACCCGAGGGTCACGAAGCGCTGCACAGAGCTGCAGAGAGCACAGCACGTCAACAACATTAGAACGCAAAATCAGCAACAACAGTATTTTGATGGGTTTTTTTTTCATATGCACATCGTTGCAGAACATGTAAAATATGATCTCACTTTTCAACTATAATTTTTAATTGCAAAATTACATATTTTTTAATAATACATATATTGGGAAATGGTTTATTGTAACATCTATCATATAATAACAATAATCATTGCATTTCTAGAGCACCTGTCATCCGATGGTGACAAAGCGCCGCACAGAGCTGCAGAGAAAATGGCACATCAACAACGAGATAAGAACGGCAATTCAGTAAAATAACTTTTTTCGATTATTATTTTTGTACATATCCGAGCCGTGGGAAGAACGGCATGTCAACATAAGGACACCCCAACCGAAAGTAAAATAGTAGCTATAAATTATAGAAGGACAAAAAAAATAAGCAATAAAAAATAAAATAATTCTGCAATAAACAAGGAAGGAAACAAAATTCCCGAGCAGGCGCAGGTCGGAAGAGAGCCATCATCCCGGCACGGCAACACTAAGCTGCATCAATAGTCCTAGCCGGTGGACTTGAAAGCCTTACGGAACAAGCAAGTTTTGAGATGAGATTTGAAGATGCCCAAGGGCTCAGCTGATCGAATCTCCATGTGGTAGCAGCCAAACGATTATTTTATTTTTGTTGTTATTGGAGGTGACCCCAGAACCCTGGACGAAACACACACAGAACAGGGGGACAACATACAAACTCCAAACAGAAAGGACCTTTTTTCTGTGAGGGGAAAATATGTTACCACTGCATCGACATCCCATCGCTCATACGCTACTCAACAAAATTGTATTTGGCGTTGTTGAACTGACAGATTGATAGTAATTTTGTGGTATATTTTGCATAGTTTTGTGTTGAACTAGGACTCATATATAACTAAGAGAGACCTTACCAGTGAACATTGGGAAATGTACCAGCATTGGTTTAAGTTAACTGAACTGAATGCCACAACCGGTGCACAGTTTAAGTGTATCAAAACAGTGTTTGCTGAAATAACACACACCCAGAAGACCATGTGGTTGATGGGGTGTGCATTTTGTTTTGTACTTGAAGAGAAAATGAATTGAATGAGAGGTACTATTTATTTTATCTGTTTGAGACAATGTTAGTTGGAGATGGCAGGCATGAGGAATTGCATGTGGATGGCCCTCTGTGAGATAGGCAATATCACATCGTCTGTGCCATAAGCAAGAAGGAGAGTGATGGCACTAAAGCCCATTATTCGACAGCGTACCTACTAGGCTCCATGGAGAAACACTGATATGAATGATTGTCTCACATGGCTTAACATCCACACCGGGAACCTTAATAAGAACGCATTTGATGCCGTGAGTTAGGCACTGTGTTGTGCACCCAGCCAAAAAAGTTCAACTCCAAGCCACGGCTGCAAAAGGTTGTAAATTATTTCAGAATCATAGCTCGACCGCCCATGTCACAAAAGCCACACTGACTGGCGTAGTGAAGTTTGGTCACACATGTCAAGTAGCTAACATGGCATGGGGAGGTCATCATCCTGTAGTGAGTTAACAAAAGGGTTGCTAATTATTATCGTTCTCTTTACCATGATGTGCGTGCTTTGGTAAGTGTCATTGAACATTTGGCAGCTGAGTCTTAGGGAAACAAACATATATGCAAATGTAAATGAGATGTACACAAGGCGTTATGGATCCCATTGGAAGAGCTGTGGTGACAATTGCTGCTGTGATTTTTTTTTTCAAACGATCCTATGATCATTGAGAGACATCGCTTTCGCTTTTTATATATCAGTTTGCAGTATCACGATTATGGCCTAAATTCCAACAAACGTGATGCAGTTAACATTTCTCGTGAGGTTTTGGGAGCCAACAGCCACATTCACAAAATGGGGAATATATGCCAACAGCTAAAGCAGACAACAAACTCTTCACTGAGCAGCTAAATATTCGATCATGTAGGTCTAAAATTATTCGGATTTTCCATAAAAAGCAGATTATTCTAACACATCCAAGGTTGTTTTTTTTTTAATAGACATGTACAGAAAGATTTGGATATCAATAATTACCAAGTGTTAAGATCATGAGCACCGTATTCGCTGCAAGTGTCTTCATCAATCCCGTTACCGATTTGGGCAAATTTTTGTGTGTGCATACTCTTACATAGATAAACATATAAGTGCACCCCCAGGGTGGACTGGTTGTACACACGTACGCCCCATATGCATTCCACAGGAAGGACTGAACAAATGCATATGTGAAATGAGGGAATCTACACACACCATACACAAAGACATAGGATTGTGCATGAAGACAAATACGGTGGTGAGCCCCCAGGTGGGGTGCCGCTTGATGGATAAAATTTAGGTTGCTTACGAGCAAAATGCACACGTAACTGCGAGATGAAACCTATTATAATGCTGACGTGGTTATTTGCACAAAGACCAATTTACAGAGCGTGGACGGTAAATTATTGTCAATTTACATGATATGATCTCATCAAAGTTTTTGCTGCAGGAGCTGGGATGTGTCGAGTGGAACCGGTGGCGATACGTGAGATGAGATCATCGTGATGCTGAGGGCTCTCAACTGGTCTAAACTGAAACGGTGGGCCAGAGCAAATATAAGCGGGCACCCAGACAGACTGTGTGAATACATAAACAGATATGGAGTAAGACACTGGGAGAGAGACACCGAGGAGGGACTGGAGCAAACACTGGGAAGAGACCGCAAGGAGGCACCATGATGACTGCGAAGGAGGAACAGTTTGAGCTCAACAGAATGAGTGGTACAAGTTAATAGAAAGCTGCTGCATCGAGAGAGTGCTTGACAGAGTTGTGCAGAAACACACGTGGCTCAGCAATATAGCAGGGTGAGTGGCAGAATTTCCACCACCTGCTGAAAAGGGAATCTGAAACGATGAGAGGCGTCTCGAGATCAATTGCAAGCACAGCAGCAGCCGGACTGGCGTGTGCAACACAGGTAGTAAGCGTCCACAGTGCAGTGGGAGTGCAGGACAAATTATACTCTGGCTCAAAGCAGCCTGGCGGAAGCACCACCGGTAGCGGAATGCACTCCAAATCTGATGTAGCAGAACGCTGCACCGGCCACTTACAACGGCGGTATGAGGCCATAAAGTTGTAACTACAGCACGAGGCAGCACAAGCTTCGACTGCAGGACGAGATTGCACAAGCCAGCAATAGACCGAGTGTGCTGCCACAGCCTACAGGAGCACAGTTGAAGCGATGGCGAGTGGGTGATTGGTGAGCGCTTTGAGCTGAAGGCGTCTGTGGCAGCGCCTGTGAGGGTGAATGTGTGGGCATGGAGGGTACGAGGACAGAGCATCACCAATGTGGGGGTGTGAGGGGAGGGTGACTGTGGACTCCACAATTCCGGGTCAAGACCCCACCAGTCGTGTGAATGCATGCTCAGACACATAGTCGCGTCAGGACTGGTGCTAGGTGTAAAAACTCCAGCAAATAAAGTCACACACACTCACATTATGTGTGCGTATAGATTGTTGGATGACGGTGTGGCGGTGAGTAAAATATAAACGGGAAACATTAATATTCACAGGTGGATTATGAATGCGATCGGACAGTATGTGGAAAACGACCGAACATACAGTTTTGACGACGACGCTAGTTGTGAAACCAGTTCACCAGGGTTGTTAAATTGACACCGTGTTAACACAACTGCTTTGTGTCATTGGTTGCCTCTCGCTCGGTGAAACCGTAACTCTTCCCTGCTCAGACGGCCACAATCGAGCTCCAGGAGGCCACTCTTTGTAATCTTACGAAAACCTCTCCCTCACCCACTATGTCGGTCACTCCTGAGAGCGCACGCTGGTGGCTTTGATTATCTTGATAAAAATGGTTTCACTTTAAACCGTAGAGTTATTGTTGTGGGGACAGTTTAAAACATTTTCATCTAAAAAGACATTTCATGTCACTATGTTTGTTTTGCACGGCACATTTTTACGAGGTGTAGTATTCCTCATCGTAACTAATAATGTGGCATTTTAGCAGCCGTTGTGCGATTCTTTGCTACCCGCCCCTGCATCCCCCGCATTCATGCTGCCATAGAAACCGCGGCACGGTGGTGCGAGCAATAATAATAATAAACGCAGCACTGTAGTACGCGACAGTTGGGTAACGGGAACTTATACACGATCCATCAGCTTACTTATTGTCTCTATGGTTTCTTAATGAGCATGAGTGAACAAAATTGATGTGACAGCCTGCACGAATATTTCTGTAGCCTCATGATATCTCACTATGAGCTCAATATATTTGACTAATAATCGTGCCATGAGGAGGAAACATTATATAATTGGCGTTAATTCAGGCAATAGGTCTCATTCATATTTTCGAAAGATCTGAATGAAAAAAGGGTTATTGGCATTTATTCAATTCTTTTCTCGAGGGCTTCGTTGAACGTATCGAGTTTTTGTTATTGGTGCTAGTCCACCACTCCCGACGCACTATCACAACACTTATCTTGAGAACCACCAGTTTTAAGTCGGCTTTCCCATTTATCATATGCTCGCTGATGTTATATTTGATCTTTTATGGGATTTGTTACCGATTGCTGCTCGGGGAATAGACAGTATGCTCTTGGTGAGAACATAGACTAGAGAACAGCGAGTATGTCACGTTGGCAGACTGTACTGAGGATTTTGGGCTCGTACATAATTTAAAGCGTGCATCAAACGTGTAAAACAAAAATAAAACCACACGATGGCTGATAGCGACAAATCATGAGTAAAATCAGAATCCACATGAACATTGGAGGCTTATAAACATTTACTAACTTATCAGTGGTCAAAGGGTCCGACCAACACACGCACACACATTCTCGTAAGATTACTCACATAGCTTGTTTGAGCTTGTGTTGCAAGGGTAAGCTAATCAATAGCGCATACATTAACTCAATGTTTATTTTAGCATGCGTTAAGGGTAGCTGGTTTGTCTGGTGGCATTGTCTGATCGCCATGAATTTCAAAGTTCATCAACCGCAGCCACCATCTGAGACCTCCCCAAAAGTTCAGATAATGTGGAATTATCATGGTACCATGGGAGGAGAGAGAACGGGTACACACTCTGTTTTCTTACAGAAATAATGGACTTCTGTGGCACAATGAAACTCCAGTGTGCCACATATTTCTGGCATATTCGAACTTCAAAAGTAGCAATATATTTACATGAATATGCCGGTTGCTCAAAATAAAATGTTAGTTTTGGCAGTGCACGCTTTAAAAAAAGACGATGCCTGATTGTTGACACAAAGAACGGATGACAAACCCAATGAGCCCACCGTTTACCTGGAGTGATGACATTCACTCGTGTGCATAAGCACCGTAGTAGGATCATAACGCGAATTTCGCGAAGCCCTTCATACAGCAATGGAATTAGAATGGTTATGATGATGTTTTTCTGTTGATGTTGCCCCGAGGCTAACCCGACAGATAACTGGTTATTATTATTACACAGAAAGTACCCAGTGAGCTTGCAAGCTCTAGATGTGGGATTCCTGCGACACAAGATGAGTCCGAACTGACGCAATAATGCATGGCCTGAGAGTGGCCGAGGGCCTGCGTACAATGTGTCAGGGATGTGTCCCACAGAAGCGCTACTTTACTCACTCGGGTAACGCCAGCCACTGTAATTCTGACCTACATAACGCTAAGAATAACAAAATAACAGAGCGCGCTTCTGGATGTCTGACATTCTCCTTGAGTAATTCATGAGGATACATTCTACACAACTGCTTTCCTCTTCCTAACCCCGAGGCTTCAGTCACAGTAATAATCTTAGCGCTTGATGTTGTTTATGCGTGATTTCTTATGCTGCCGTTCTCTCCTGTATGTATGGACCGTAAATAGCTTATCATATTACGGAAATAAAAGTGTAATTTCTCCTTAATTGAATAAATCACCATTTGCCTTCTTGTACTTGTGCAGGAATTCGCTGCTCGATGCATGAGAATTGGCATTCGAAAGCTGTTTTTTTCAGGAACAGCCGTGTCAAGCGGCGTTCCCTTCCCTTCTTATAGACATATTACTTTCCACGTTGGAGGCATCCTCTGGCGTTCTGTGAACGCCTGAGTTTCAGAACACCTGAGAATGCCTTCAATGTGGGAGGTGAAATGTCCTGAAGGAGAGAGGGAGAGCGATCAACATGATTAGCACGAAAGAACAGCATTGAACATAAATACTCTTTTGCCTCCTTGTTCAAATTCCTCACGATGGTCTCGTAGCTGTCTAACCAAAATTGGTACTACCAGCAGATGCAACATAAATATTTAATGTAGCATATGTGTGGAAAGCTTTGCTCAAAATAGCAACCCATTGTTACCCATTACCCGCGGTAGAAATTGCACAAACAGCCTTGAACATGTGAGGCAGCGTCACGCAGTGTCTCAGCATGGGAGGGAGAATATTTGAATGAGTGTGTTTAGATTTTTGGTTCTCAGCAAAATTGCCACGGGTCTTCACTTCCTCGAATTCGGAGCGACCCTCGACTATGTGTTGCGCTCCTTGATGTCATGGCATTTGCGAGACATACCAGGCAAGCTCGGATAGCTATATGGTCACCGATGGGAAAATGTTTGCCCACTGTGTTTTCTCGGCAGCGAGTTACTCAACGTTCAATGTCAAGCATAAGTTTTCAATTGAATGTGACACAAGGCAAGATCCGGACTTGCACTAGGTCACTGGAGTGCACCGAGCAATCTGCGTTGTCAGTGGAAGGACTGGATGAGAGATGACATGCTATTTTCACATCAACAAACCTTTTTGCTCTGAACTTAAAAATGTTCCCCAAACCATCAGCTCCTAGTTCTGTTACATCGGGTCAATCCCCAGGAGTGAGGGAACTGTCTAAACAGCATACGTGTAATGATTTTTCTGCTAAGTGCAGGCGAAGAATATGAATACAATCATGCTGGTGTCGTTTTAATTTTTCACATTATCGTCAAGTACGAGGTAAGATTGTTTCTCATGAGCAATTCTGTACGTGCTGCCCAAGGGATTCACTGAAATACACTGTTTTATTATCATATTGCACCAGTATTGTATAGACATTGAAGGATTTTATTAATCGAGTCAAAGTGCTTTTGTGCTCAAGTGAGCACTGGGGAGGCACTCATCTCCGGGTTATATCCGTGAGCCAGTGGTGAATATTCCACATTCGTTTGGTGAGTCGGTGGGGAATCTAACCATAAGATGACCATGGATGATTTCTTCATTAAGAGGTACACGTTTTACGAACGACGGAGAGATGATGTCCTGAGTCAACAGTTTAATTAAACACCTAACAACGTGCGGCCTTTTGTCGATGCACAGCCAGATGAAGGTATTTCCAACTGCGTCAGTTCAGAGCTTTGTCTGACCACGTGGTGGAAGGGGGACACAGGACTATGGAAGTACTACTCGCTGCTGATGTTGGTTGTGGTCCGGACTCAAACGCAGGTTGCCTGGTTTATCATGGCAAGTATGCCGACCACTATGCTACCGCTTCTCTCGTTATAGAATCTCTCGTTATAGAAATGACTTGTGTAAAAATCATTAATTAATTATTAATACCCGCTTAATCCTATTCAAGGTCGTGGGGTGTGCCAAATTCTCATCTCATCTCAGTGTCTGAAACCGCTTAGTCCTACACAGGGTCACGGTGAAGCCGGAGCCTATCCCGGCAGACACAGGGCGCAAGGCAAGGATATACCGACGATGGGACGCCAGTCCATCGCCGGGCGTGTGCCAAATTAAGAATGTTAAATATCTCATACGTATCGCACGGTCGATAACACAATTGTACATTGCATACAATAACGGACTCCACTTGCATTTCATATAGCGGTTATAGTTCTACATTAAATGCAATCCTGTATTATATTTCGCGACACGAATATCAGGAATGCCATCCAGTCCAAAGGAAATCACATTGCATTGTAACTCCCCACTTAGCTGTGGCCAGTTGCTGTGTCAGTGTGCGGTGCCAGGTGCGGTATCAGTATGCGGTGCCAGGTGCGTTGACAGTGTGCGGTGCCAGGTGCGGTATCAGCATGGAACGGTGCACGCTGGCGTCACGGCTCCGAGTGGCTCTATGCCAGTGTGCACTCATGCCTCCGATGCATCGTGCAGCGTGTCTTGAATGTAACGATCTGTGTGTATGGGGCTGTCTCCTGCGCATCCCCGCTCCACCCAGACTGTGCGGTTCACGTCCACAGGAGACCAGTTCGTCCGTGTCTATCGGCTCGTTCAAATCTTATCTCAAGATTCACACTTTTTCCTAAAAGCGTTATGGGGTTTTCTTGGTTGAGGTAGTACTTTATCTCATTTGATTACTAGTTATGTGGGTTTATGTTTATTAGCCTGCGTGCTGTGTTTAAAACGCTGCCCGTGTTTTCTGCAATATTAGTTTTTTGTCGGAGCGCTTTGGTAAAAGGTGTTTTAAAAACGGAGATTATTATGATCGTAACGTGTGCGCAGATACCTTGGCGCGCTCACACCGTCGCGGGGTGTTATTGAGATCCTCCCTCTCTTTTCTAATTTGTGTTTTCATTTTATGTGAGCACATATTTGCATTTATAAAATTAAAAAACACAACTTTTATGCGTGTTACCTACGACTATATTTGTTTCAAAATAATAAGAACGATCTAAATGCTCAAAAATAAAATTGCAAACCGGAAAATCGTCACAATTTGGTATTCATGGCAATCACGGGGTTTCAATAAGAAAAGGTCACTCTTTGCCCTGAGTTAGCCCAGCTTATCGAGAGTACCTTGTACTTTTGTTTATGGTGAGCGTTTCGCCTCGTATACATTTTATTTATGAATATCAAGGGGTTTATTTTTTTATCTCAACAGGCAGCAATGGAAAATATTGCTCATACAACTAAAAAGTGTGTTAAGGTCAACTACTGAGAGCATTCCATGTGGTGATCCCCCAGCCGGCCGTGTGTAGGCAGGTGATTACATTGTAACTATGGGAGGAAATAGATTCATTTCCTCTGCAGGAAAGGGCCATTGGCATTTGCTAACGCTACGATTTTTAAACAGTATTAATTAATTATTTCGGCTACTCCTGTTTGCTCAACAAGGGAATTCGAGAGACATCGAGGACACGTTACCGTTACAGCGATGGTACTTTGGCGTTACAGCACAGTGTCTATCTAATCAGCTGCATCATAATAATTTGTGACCCTCGGGTGATTTGTACTCTAGAAATGCAATCGATATTATTATACGATAAATGTTACATTCAACAATTTCCCTATATTCGTATTATTAACACTGATATTTTGGCATTTTTAAATTATAGCTGAAAGTCAAATCAGATTTTAGATGTTCTTATGCAACGATATGTATATAAAAAAAACAAAAAAATGTTATTGTTGCCTATGTTCCGTTCTAATGTCGTTGCTGTTTACGTGACGTTCTCTCCGTAGCTTTGTGCAGCGCTTTGTGTCCCTCAGGTGAAAAGCGCTCTATCAATGCAATTATTATCATTAATTTATAATATTCTAACAGCGTGTTGAAAAGGTCAATGTTTAAAAAATAACATGCTAAAATCACGGTTAACTTATGCTAAGCCCACAACGTGTGGTTTGCACTGACCAGCAACAAGACCTTCTCAGTGCAGGGAAGGTGCACGATATTTTATTCTAACTCTGTCGTTGCTTAGCTATGGAAAATGGGTTGTAGAGAGATCTTGTCTGGAAGCAGAGTTTCCCAATGTTATTCACCTAAGGACCCACTCATGAGGCATTCACTCATACTACCATCCATGACGAACCCAATGATGGGAATCACTGATCAACACTACATTGGATAAAACTCTTATTTGGTGACCTTGAAACTGATACAATCTTAAAAGTGAAGCCTTTCTGCATCGCATCTCGCTGAAGACTACTGTCACTGTACGCGTTACTATTCGTTGTCGCACTGAAGCAATGTAAGCTCCATAAATCTTGCGGGACAAACCACAACTTCCTGATAAATACATCTGCGGTTCAGTTATAGGTACCCTAGCATGTACTGTAGCGGTTACAGTAGACATCACCGGGGATCTGATTTACAATTTAATTGAGGACCATGAGCGCTGAATAACGGCCGTCTGTAAGAAATCTGGTGAGACGCTGTTGTATAGACAACACGTACCTTTTAGGGCCGATTATCATGCTGAACTGAAACAACCGTCAACACTCCTAGCGTGTTTGGAACGTTTGCTTGCTTTTCATTGCCCTTTGCTCAGCAAACTGGGTTCCTACACCACAACTCAGATTTGCCAGCGTACCCAGAATGAGTTGCTGAATATGGCCAGTGTGCCTCTTCCTGCCACGATGAACCAGTGTATTGGTCATTGATTAATTAGCGTTAATGACCCTTAAAGCCGTGATTGAGGTGGACGAGTGGCTCACAGCTATGTGTTTTGAATCCAATAGCCCGAGTTCAAATGTCGGTCACAGCTATTATCAGTGGCGAGAGATCGGAACGGTCTTGCATGGTCAGTTTTACATTGACTAGCGTAGTGAAGTATGCTCAAACAATTCCCCCCAACGGCCAAAATAGCCAAGGAGGCCTTCTCACAGTATTGGATTGACAAAAAACCGTAAGTTATTATTGTCGGCTGTATACTCCTCTAATATTATTTCCTATGCACAAGGCCATTGCTATGATTGGCAATTTCTGAAACTGTACCATTGAGACTTTGACACTTGGAGATAAATCTGATTTGATCTTCCCGCTCGATAAAATCGCTTCATCTTTCTCAACTACAAACACGGGGTGGCTGCACGCAGTTACTTATAAAAGGGGGATAAGAGACCAGGAGAGCGGAGAATCTGTCAGGCATGAAGTTCATGTTTCTGTCTGCACGGATGCTAATTCTGCGTGACCGGACACGTTACTCTTGGGGGCAGAAGCACTGTGGAGGATGTGCCGGCTGCGTGCCGATCTTGACAACGTCAACCGCAGGGCCCCAAGGCTAGAAACATCATATGAGCTCTCGGCTCTCGACCCGGCGCTTCTGGAAGCACTCCTTTACCTCTAAGGCCGGCGCCGTCACGGGTCCGTCTGCGCCACTATTTGCCTTCCAGGGGTGCCCTGTCCGAACGTCTCATCTCATCTCATTATCTGAAACCGCTTAATCCTATATAGGGTCATGGTGAGCCGGAGCCTATCTCGGAAACACAGGGCGTAAGGCAGGAATACACCCGACGACGGGACGCCAGTCCATCGCCGGGCATTGCGGGACAATTTTAGTCTGCGAGCCAATCAATCTATGTAGCAGCATGCTTTTGGACTGTGGGAGGAAACCGGAGTACCCGGCGAAAACCCACGCGGACACGGGGAGAGCATGCAAACTCCACACAGAAAGGCACCCGAGCCGAGAGATTCGAACCCGGGACCTTCTTGCTGTGAGGCGTCAGCGCTAACCACTGGGCCACCGCGCCGCCCCTGTTCGTACGTCACTTTCTCAAATCGGACACTCCGCGGCAGCCGGGATGTCTGTCTCGGTCCGTTCGCAAAAAATGAAGGCCAAATATGCCTATGTTGATTCAATAGTATCTCCTCCTCCTCCTCCTCCTTTTAAGGAGAGATCAGATCCTTGCTCGAAGAATGACAGAAGCGTGTGAGAGTGACTTTATCTGGCCGGGTGGCTCAGTAATAGAATGAGCCACTCCTGGCTGGAGGATTACTCCAAAACTAACGGTCCAGTGCAATCAATGAGATAGGCACCACTCAAGGGAGAAGTTAATGGTGATTGTGATCTGAACAGACTCATCCCCTCCATAGGAATCTGGAATTCCACCACTGGCTCTGGGGTGTAAACGTAACACTGACTCCATGCTCATTGACCAGTAATTCACTTTATCTTTGGTCAAAGTGAATACAGAGAGAAGAAGAACACACGCATGAGAATAAAACTACATCTCCTGTTCAAATATATCACCAGAACCTTTTACAAAGATAACACCGTGACAAATTAAATGCATTGCATAGACAGGGGGACTTGCTAACTGTGGGCCGGCGTGCGCTGCTGACGCCGTGTTTTGTGGTGTGGGCGTGGCCTTTCCCGAACCCGTCAGCAGTCGGAGTGCCCTCTCAAGCCACGCCGGCAGCTGCATCCATCTCCTGCCGCTTCACTCAACGCTGAACAAATTACTGCAATTTACTCGACCGCACAGCACTTAACAGGTCCGCGATTTCATTTCCTTAATGCTGTACCTCTAGTTCTAGTCGATAACGCATTTTCTGCTTCATTGTAATTCTTGCACAATTTAGTCGGCTACCTCAATAACCTTTATGTTAGTCCAATAATTACCTATGTTTCGTGCAACAGGTTCGTGAAAACTAAAACTGTGGCAATATCTTTAACTTCACATCACTGACATTCTACTTTTCAGCTCATCACTCCACCGGGATCAATAGAATAATAGCTTGCAGGAAAAAATATAGTGGTTGTGCTATCTATCATCTCACCCGCACCATAGGAATGTGGAATTTACACCACTGGCTCAGGGCTGTCATGGGAGAGGAGTACCTTGGCAATGCTCATTGGAGCAAGAAATCAGTTCTCGTGGCCTTTCAAGTCAGGAACACCCTAAATTAAATGCTGTAATTTATCATTGATACGTGGATGGCAGCAGTGCATTAGATGCTTTAAAGACAGGGAATTATAAAGTCTACGTGTAAATTTCCACTATTTGGAAACCTCCAATGCCTACACATATGAAATCGATATGTGTGAAACAAAGTTTATATTTGGTAATTCTATATTGTGCTCAAATACAAAGTTATCAGAACATTTCACCTACATTAATCATTAATCGGTAGTGGCATGTGTCTGCAGTCCAGCTGCAGACACATGCCACAGGAGGCCGACCTGTAAGAGGGTGGTATGGCTTTTTTTGACAGGTAAAATCATAATTGGAGAGTGATGATTATTACTTAACTGGCTACGACATGGTAATGAGCATTACGAAAGGTAAATCAGCATCGGGTGACACGTGCGAAGCCTTGTTGTGACATTGATGTTGGGGGTCTACGGTCAGAAGATTAATTTCTTCACGGTCAAATAAGCCATTTCAAAAACAACCACGCATGAATATATCGGTTTACCAGTAGTTGGATTAGATATGGAGCACTTAGTGTGTATTTACTGTATTATGACTGTCTTTATTATTATATTATTATTATATTCAGCGGCACGGTTCAAAAAAACGCTGCTACATAGGTTGATTGGCTTGTAGACTAAATTGCCCGCAGTGCCCGGTGATGGACTGGCGTCCCATCGTGGGTGTATCCCTGCCTTGCGCCCTGTGTCTGCCAGGAAAGGCTCCGGGTCACCGCGACCCTGTACAGGACGAAGCGGTTTCTGACAATGAGATGAGATTATTATATTATTTGCGTTGGTTAGTAATATCGCAGGAATCCTACATCATGAGCTTGCAAGCCCACTGGGTATTTTGTGCTTATAATAACAAACATCTACAGAAACATCTTCATCTTGCATGTAGAAAACGTGTCTATGAGGCTTCAGGAGAGATTTCGCTTGATCTTGCTAATTCTGCTCCATTGCATGAGCGTACACAAGAGTGGTTTACTACATGGGTTTTTACTACATGGGTGTTTCCATCAAACACTTTCTCAAGTCTCCCCGCTCCTGTTTTGGAGCGGAATCACACGAAAACGAGCAATAAGTAGCAGCGATGTGCCAACACAGAAGTGTTTTTTTTAGATGTCTATGTTCTAAAAACAGCTGTGAGGTTTTTTCTTCTTCAAAGTTATGTTTCTTTTACATACAAACGCATCAGTGGGGGAAATTTCGTTCAAATATATATTTTAAATTCCCCAAGAGCTGGTGATAAAATAAAACAATGCTTACGTGCGCCCAAGGTTTTCAAGCTTATTTTTAAACCCATAACATTCACAGAGACATGCCATTTTCTATCGCACGACTTACGAAACAGTTGCCATACAACTGTCAATCAATATTTTGGGTGCTCATTCAAAAACACAATCCTCTGCAATGTCAACATTGCGAAGTCTACAAGAACATGAGAGTTCTTTCGATGCACAGAGGGAGCCTCATAAGTAAACAGAGCTTACCAGTCTGTTGATAATTTCACACTGAGTACTCAAAACTTGTCAGCGACGGCAAGGCGGTTGCACTCAAAGGCAAACACAGCATGCAATCCATAGAGAAGAAAGAACACGGGTGAGAGAAAGAGGGAGACAGGGTATGATCGGAGAGTCAAAGACAGGCGACGAAGCGACGGGATGGTGCACGGGCAAGAAAGCGTTGGAGAGCGCGCCGTGCGTGTGACTGCTGCACTTAGCCTTAAATCAATCCGCTCCGGTGCACGTGATTTTTGGCAGGAAATGTCTGAAGTGACTTCCAGGATGCATCTGGCTGGGGTTCTGGACATAAAATGGACACGTACATTGTGGTGTGGAGGGGGTGGTGGACATGATCACGGAAAGCCACAAGAAAGGAAACCCAAGATGTAGATGTTGCATTTGAGACAGCATGGGATGTGGGGCGTTCCTGTTGAGACGTGGGGAGAGACATATGCGCGACATCACAGGATTGATTAAACCTCGCTACTGTCGAGGAGTAAAAACAAGTTAGAGTACAAGTTCATGCTCCACCAGCAGCAAACATTGAAAGACAATAAAGCACGCTGAGTAAGTCAACAGGCCACAACCCGTATAATTTACGTCACAGCATGTAAATTAACCATAGCATACTGTGTTAAACCGTGCGCCATATGCTCTCTGTTTGATGAGTCTCGTATACTGCTGTGTATTATCAACAAACCCAGTTCATATATTAAACGTGTATATTAGATACGCATGTGGCTATTGCTGCTTGGCAGTGCGGCTTGCTATTTTGAGGCATTCGGAGTGCTGGAGTGCAGAATTTTGGGTTCGTTCGGCACAACTCTCCACCGAGTTCCTTGATCACATCACTGTAGATGCTGAAGAAGCTCCCTCAGCGTAGAGCGAACCGTCGGACATTGTGTTGAACAACCTGCGGAGCAGCCCACATGTACTTCGGATGTTTACAATATTTGGACAAGATAATGTCAACCGAAGCTGTTGTAACAATCATTTCTGAAAGAACTGGCACCTAGCAGTTATGAGCGAATGCCTTGTTGTGTGGACATATCACAGTGCTAAGAGGAACTTTGGAATAATCTGGTGTTTCTTGTACGCTGGAAATAGATTCAGCAGTCTAATCACCAAACAGCAATTGTAATAAAAAATCCTGTTTATCAACGACTACATCTGAACACGTAATGCTCGCTTTGCACTTTGCGTTGATCGTCATGGGTGTACAATACAAAGCGTAATAATTATACGATTAATATTTTGTAATCATGGCCATAACAATTAAAACTCTCAGCTTAAATGTAAATATTTTAATTAATCGCTCCCAGTAGTTCAGCTTGAGGGCATGCGGCGCGCATTAACGTCTAACGTCTCCCAAATGTGAAACCTAAATTTACAAGATTTCGGATTATGAGCAAAGTACAAATTCATAATGTGTATATGACTGCCGTGGCCTCAATGTTAAAGATGTATTCTTAGCTGATGTCATCAGCATTGAGAATAAAACCGCAATTTACAATGTTCTGTGAACCTGGCTGTGAGGAGTGACGTGCCTGCGTGTGTGACGCACGTTGTGCCATGGCCATCGCTTTTCGGGGACATTTCTAATAGAAAATGTTCACTTTTATATGGTTGCAATAAGAGACCGCGTCTAATTTTCGGAACCGATGTTCTTACGATAGCGTTAGTTTCCATCAGATCGTCGTGGCTGGAGTGTACACATTGGTTGACTCGATACTAAGATACACTCACTGACGCACAACTGCACAGTTCTCCTAACAGTTCTGGACGCGTCATTGCATTACACAAGGGATCAAAATAAAGCGACCCGATTAACACTGCTTTGAATATTAGATATGAACATTCGTCAAAGCATGCGAAACTTAATTCATACAGAAGTACCATTATTATTATGATTATCTACGTTATATCTCATCTCATCTCATTGTCTGAAACCGCTTAGTCCTATACAGGGTCACGGTGAAGCCGGAGCCTATCCCGGCAGACACAGGGCGCAAGGCTAGGATATACCGACGATGGGACGCCAGTCCATCGCCGGGCACTGCGGGGCAATTTAGCCTGCGAGCCAATCAACCTATGTAGCAGCATGCTTTTTGGACTGTGGGAGGAAACCGGAGTGCCCGGCGAAAACCCACGCGGACACGGGGAGAGCATGCAAACTCCACACAGAAAGGCACCCGAGCCGAGAGATTCGAACCCGGGACCTTCTTGCTGTGAGGCGACAGCGCTAACCACTGGGCCACCGTGCCGCCCATCTACGTTATATATGTAGATAAAATGGTGCAGATGCACTTCCCTACGCTCGTGGAAGCTTCAGACTGCATCTCTTTCGACCTTCATCATACTTGGTGTGAAAAAATAAACAGTGCTGAAAATTTATGAGCCTGCTATTCACAAATGTGTTGAGATCACTTAATGAACTCCTTAACACTGAGATCATTGCTAAGAACCCACGATATTAACTAAAGAGCTTTGCACACACGTTTTACTGCCTGCCAGTCGTTTGGACTGTAAAATGTAAACGCAGACCAGGGTTTTTAGTGAAAAAAAAATCATGTTAACTTGTGATATCAAGGAATTCCTACAACACTTGGCCTTAAAAATAAACTTAAAAGTAATACGTGAATTGTAAGAGGTTTAGCAGTAGTGTAGTGATTAGTGTAGTGGTTAACACTACACTGATTGCAGATACATCATGGTAGAGGCTTTAACTCAGCAGTGGACTGACTGAGATAGGGAAGTACTTATTTATTTTTTAAATGTCTAATTTCTGCCGATGACCAAACATATATTTCATGAAACGTTGCGCATCATTGTCCCTGTATAAATGCACATGTGAAGACGTCCGATTACATTAATGGAACTGTCATGGTACATTTCCACTGCCTCTAATGCGTGACAAACTCAATTTGGAAATGCTGAGATTATTCACCATGAACACGGTGAAAAGGCTCGAGAGTGCCCATTCCCAGCCTTCGACATCAGGGCTTGGTTTGCCCTTTTCCTCTCGCACCGCTGCACGACTGCTAAAAAGCTCACACCAAATTGCTTCTGATTAGGGCATGCACACTCTCTGTCCCCATCCATGGAAGTGAGTGGCATCCATTATAGCAGTGGCATTTTAGAGATCCAAAATATATACGTGGCAGAGGGTGAGGGTCACTGGAAGACAAAGGGAGAATAGGGCCAATCACGTGCATGCTTCCTTTTGTTTATAAACTGACGATTTGGAAAACGGCACCAAATGCGCACCATTTAACTGGATACACCTGGCACGATTTTTCTCTTTCTCTCCAAACAATGAACTCTAAAAGGATGTCAGTGAGGGAAAGTTTGAAGCCCACGCCATCGTTTTTTTTTTTGGGAACATTGCAACTGAATGTCTCAAATTTTTTTTTTTAAGAACGACGGTGCTTTGTAAGGACAAAGATGTCCCCTGTTATCTTTTATGGCTGTGTGGGTAAGTGCTATTCGTGAAGGAAGTCAGCACACTAGGGGTGTTGTGGCCAGGACCAGGCCTGGCTGTCTTTGTCTCAACAGTATCTATGAGTACACACCGCACCGGTACTCGTTTAAGGCTAAGGCAACCGCGAGGCCACTTCACATATACGCCACTAATATTTGCCGTGAAACGCAATTGAAATCATGTAGACGGATTCACTCATTCCACTAAACTGCAGCTCCCTACGCACATATGCACGCATACATTTTTGTCATATGCAAATGTATTCTATGAAATGTATAGTATACATATGTATACTATATGGTATTAATACATGGTATTAGAGTATGCATATGTATACTATATGGTATGAATACATGGTATTATAGTATACATATGTATACTGTATGGTATTACCATACCGTATAGTATACATATGTATGTCATAGGGCGGCACGGTGGCCCAGTGGGTAGCGCTGTCGCCTCAGAGCAAGAAGGGACCCGGTTGGAATCTCGGCTCCGGTGCCTTTCTGTGTGGAGTTTGCGAGTTCTCTCCCCGTGTCTGCGTGGGTTTTTTTCGGGCACTCCGGTTTCCTCCCACAGTCCAAAGAACATGCTGCTGTATAGGTTGATTGACTTACTGACTAAATTGCATGCTCTGTCCGGTGATGGACTGGCGCCCCATGATGGGTGTATCCCTGCCTTGCGCCCTGTACCTGCCGGGATAGACTCCAGCTCGTCGCGACCCTGTACAGGACTAAGCGGTTTCTGAAAATTAGATGAGATGTATACCATATATCAAAATTTTAGCATGGCAATGAATTAGTTGAAAATACAAAGTTAACATTTACAAATGTTTGAATATATTTATATGATCCACAGCGTTTTCAAGAGGTGTTGAGCTTAAAAAGGTTAATCCTACAAAAAAGGTGAGCTTCGCTTACTAGCAGCACATTTATTTAGTTTCTGTGAAATAACAAACATGTATTTAAAAGTATACAGATGCGCCTGAAATTCCATAGATTGACGCGTTCCCATTTGGCTGCCATGGGGATGTGAGATCTCGAGTGAGATCGTGGGAACCCAAAGCGTGTCCATTGTTGGCCACAGCTTTCAGTGGAATATTTCACTCCTGCCATGGGATTCTGTCAGCGTTGGTTCACCACAGTGTCACCGCAATACGTTGAGCTGACGCTAATTTGACTACTGTTGCCACGGCTGCAGCCTCCGTTGCTATAGCAACGCATTGACATGAAGGTGCTTTTGAGGAAATGCCATGATATGAGAACAAGTGGCGGTGTGTCTGTGCACAAGCTGGTCCACATGTATTGTGACCCAAATTTAATTGATCCCGTCTGTTTTATGTGTTTTTTTTTTAATAACCCTTAGAGATCTATTTGTTTCAGTTGGATGATGCATATTACATCGCCTTAAAAATGTCTAGTTGCGAGCGTATGCGTTAATTGGCTTACACACCCACTATTAGGGCGGCGCGGTGGCTCAGTGGTTAGCGCTGTCGCCTCACAGCAAGAAGGTCCCGGGTTCGAATCTCTCGGCTCGGGTGCCTTTCTGTGTGGAGTTTGCATGCTCTCCCCGTGTCCGCGTGGGTTTTCGCCGGGCACTCCGGTTTCCTCCCACAGTCCAAAAGCATGCTGCTACATAGGTTAATCGGCTCGCAGGCTAAATTGCCCCGCAGTGCCCGGCGATGGACTGGCGTCCCATCGTCGGTATATCCTTGCCTTGCATGTCTGCCGGGATAGGCTCCGGCTTCACCGTGACCCTGTAAAGGACTAAGCGGTTTCAGACAATGAGATGAGACCCACTATTATACGGATGTACTAAGGTTAACAGGGTTGAATGGCGTAAGAAATCATCTAAACAACCTTGTGTAACACAAGACTTTTTCACGTAAACAAACATGCATGTGAAGGTGCAGCATTGCATTAAGATGCTGTTGGCAGAGGGAGCGCTGGCTGTGCCCCCTCTGGAGGGTATTTAGCCAACTTCTTCGCGCTGGCCACACATGTTTGAAGATGTCGGAGTACCCACACTTTACCCCACCATATACGACGTATTGCTCGCCTGTAGCCTACCCATCTCTACTGCTGTGTGGAGAAAGGTGTGCGGATTATAGCCGCGTGCCCTTGATTTCAATTGCCGTTCATATGTCGTTGTTGTTGCCGACATGCCGTTCTTTACACAGCTCTTTGCAACGCTTTGTGACCCTCGGGTGAAAAGCGCCCTAGAAGAGCAATTGTTCTTATTAATTGCCAGGGATTAAACCGGCTACAAGTCCCATTACGCACAATAGCACCGATAGACGGAACAAGAATGCATTATTTTCTTTTGATTGTAGAGTACAACAATTAAAGTTATGCGTTGTTTTCACAAATAACACAGCAAATAACACAGCTCGTGGTCAGAATGTCGAAAACAAATCCTTTCCCAGCGCTCCTGTGTGTGTGTTCAGGTTGTACACACACGCTCTTTGACAAGATGTTCGACGTTTCGCTCTGCATGTCGCGGCAGCTTCAGACGCTCGGTAAACCCCACAAGCCCATTCATTGGTGAGCGATCCAGCAGAGCCACGGAAATCTGCCTGAGATAAAAGACTACACGTGGTTCACATGAATGTCAGCAGCAGACCCTGGTGTGGTCTGGACAGGAGTGCCCGCACATTGCATTCTTAGGACAATCATCATCACTTTATATTTTATTTCATGCGTGCCATGTTGGTGAAGTTGTGTCCTCATAAGTGCATCAAGACAATTGTTGTTCCAACTGCGTCAATTCCGACGGGGGTATACAATGCAGTATATATAAACAGCACAGTATATATGGTACAGTATACCATGTGCGTGCAGCAGGGGGCAGACATAGGCTTCTGTTTTCACGTTCAGACTCAAACTGGAACCAGTACAAATAGCACATTATTTTTAACGATGAAAAATATAGCTAGAACTGATTTGTTCTCATGTTCATGATGGCTGGTTACTTTATACAGATCACTGGCATTTTATGCATCTCCCTTTATATCTGGGGAACTAAAAAATGTTATGTTCGATGAACATAACATTTTAGCTCAGCTGGGTACATCCAGGCTTTTCTCCAACAATAAGATTCATTGGATCAGGCCGTGCTTTTAGTTTCACGATGGTGCTGTATCTGGAGAAAAACTGGTTTAAAATGCACTGCATTTATAAAGAGAACACATTGCCAATGTTTGTTGTATAACACGTATTGCACACTACCCTCTAGATTAGTCCATTAATGCTGGTGTCACGGCTACAATTTCATACGATTCATCCAGCAATCCTTAGGGTGCCAATAGAAATGTCAGTCACCCAGTCTACAAATGGGTGTTATTAACAAACGTGCAATCACATTAGAGTGTTTGTATTTTTTAAAGACCACTTCATCTTGACTCTGCATGGATATTGCTAATGACGACTCAATCACACAGTCGGCTATCAATGCACAGCAGCAGAATGGTTTATATTATTAGCAATTACATGATTACAGAACATACTTTGTGATGCTATCCACCTGAGTCACAAAATAAATACCAGATTATGGTAATATACAGAGCACAATTGACCAGAAGGATATGTTTACACTGAAGCAAAAACATTTAAATTCTGGAAATATTATCAACAAAAGAAATATGTATGCAACATTACACTTTCAATTGCATATTACATTCATTTCAACATTTCCATATATATTCATCAGCACTTTACATTCAAAATTCAATAATGTATAGCATTTGCCTAACCACGGTCTTATGCTGCATTTTTTGACATCCTATTAAGGCACAGTCAACATGCAGTAAAAATATATTGAATTCACATATTGGTGCATTTTCCATTAACTATTTATTCCCTTACAATAATAATCTGCGTGTGCGCTGTGAAAGTGACCTTAATTAATCTCAGGCGTTTGGGTTCCCACAGTGTCAAGCTGAAACATCACTTCTGCACTTCAGTCATTTGCTGAGGTTAATTAGGAAAACAGCCGAGAAAAATCTGATTTTCACCGCAGCTTGGGATCAAATGCGCCTAACTGATTTGAGGTATATCATGCCACACCACCGATACGGTTATTCTTTGCAAACATAATTAAGAAGACTTTAATTCTAAGGCTTTTGTGACCAGTGTTATCGATTAATTCCATTTTTTGGGTTAGGTCACGTTAAAAAAGTTGGTCGTAAATTGATGATTGCTTCGAAAAGCTGCTCTCTCCGGACAGCCGCGTCGATGGCTCTCTCTCCTCTCCTCGCGACGTTTCGCCTCACACGTTGGAGGCATCTTCAGGCGAAGTGTTCGTGTGCGGCTTTTATTGTCTCCTTATATGTGTGGGTGTGATGCGTGTGTTCTTTGTTGTGTGAGTCCGCCTCTGAGTCACCTTGATACTAATTTCCATATCCTCCACCACCCGACAACGGCCAATTAGTAAAGTTTGTCAACCTGAACAAAACGTGCCAATTCTTCATTATCTCAGCACACCGGTGTGTTGGAGAGGAAACTTAAAGCATTTACAGTTTGTAGATTTTTGTTTTGTACAGTTTTGTAAATGCTGTAAGTTTGCTCTCCAACACAAAACTGTCGGGTGGTGGAGGGTTTAAGAAAAACATTTTTTACGTTTTCTAACCCAAAAAATGGATTTCATCGATTATTAAGACGAGGTGAAATTTTGTAAATACAGCCTCACATTTGTCAAGTTTATTATTTCAGAATTAACAATTTAAAACGTGATAACATTTACATTTTCAGAGAACTCTACAAGCACACATTCCTTTCTCTGTGCTATCTGAACGAGTCTGCCTTACAGAAACCCTGTGCAGTCAAGTACCTCGTACAACAGTGTCGTCATCTCCATCACAATCAGCCGATGCTGGGCAGCCGCCGCCGCCTCACGCCTCTTGCGACTCTCGGTGAAGTCCCCAATACCGTTCTGCTGCTCCAATCCCCTGGGAAGTACCTTGTCACGTGGCTGCCCTTCTTCGGCTGCCAACTCCCATATTAGTGTTGAATAATCACGGAGTGGCACAGTGACTTACTTTCTATAACAGTTTGATTGACATAATTGGCGGCGCGGTGGCGCAGTGGTTAGCGCTGACGCCTCACAGCAAGAAGGTCCCGGGTTCGAATCTCTCGGCTCGGGCGTGTCCGCGTGGGTTTTCGCCGGGTACTCCGGTTTCCTCCCACAGTCCAAAAGCATGCTCCTGGATAGGTTGATTGGCCCGAAATGCCCGGCAATGGACTGGCGTCCCGTCGTCGGGTGTATTCCTGCCTTACGCCCTGTGTTTCCGGGATAGGCTCCGGCTCACCGTGACCCTATATAGGATTAAGCGGTTTCAGATAATGAGATGAGATGAGATATACAGATGATGGACCCCTAATGCCATATATATTTGGTTGTTGTTTGGCCAGAAATCAGCACACTGGCCAATGGGGGTTGGTGATGGGAGAGTCTATGATCTGTTCAGATGACTCTCGCCAGTGCTGTTAGACACTGGGAATTTAACTAAGATCGCTCCATTCTAGAATCAGTGCTAGCCAAATGAATAAATGTTAACAAAGAAGGGGTTTCATCTGTTTTCTGGCAATAATGCAGTTTTGAGTTCTTAAAACACCAAACATACACCTTTTGTAAAGTGTCAAATTTACAAATACTACACACGTTTGTGGCAAAAAATGCAAACAAAATGCTTTGATAATGTATGCATTGTCCTTCAAACTTATTGGCCCACACTAGAGACAGCTTCCTTGCGATCTTAGTCTCAGTGCTAGCCAACTGTTTCCAAAAGGCAATCAGCTCAGGACAACGCAATATCAATGTCTTTGTAGCTCGGGTTGAGCAGTTTAGTCTTCAGACGAATTTTAATACATGTATTAAATAGTCAGAACTGGAATAAGCTACTGTATCTTGTTTTAATTACTAATACTATTAAACACAGATATTCGTATTGTACCTAATATGTACAACAGTATATCCTGAGTGATTTCCCAAGGAGAATATCAAGCAATTCACCGTAATGTTTACGGTGTCATTAGCCAGCAAAATTAGGAATGTAATGCATTCCACCTTATTTATCACCAATTCAATTTTCAATTACAAGCTGATGATTTTATTTAATTTATTCACAGCCCCTGAAAAGGAAAATGAGAAAAATGCAAGTGGTCGCCAGAGATTCTGTTCGTATTTTTTTCTTGTAAGTACTGAGTGGTGAGTTTGTTTTAGGCACTCTGTCAAATCACAAGTCGCGGTAATATAAATGCAAACAGCCTTCTACCGCATAAGCGGGCATATTTCTGGCTGCGAATATAAATTCTGTTTATTATCCACGATGAAGCAAACTGAATATGTGAGAGCATTACCACAGGACGCAGAGTGTTTGTGGCGGAGCCAATGCGCGCTGCATCATCTCACTGAATCATTCACGAATAGAGACACGACACTGGCTTCACGCACTATCACTCAGCACAGCCTGAGAGGATTTTGTTTTTCGATTATAATTTCACCGTTAAATAAACCAATGCCCTTAGGTGGAACAGGTCTTGACTGGAAATACAGTACTTTATTTTTTACTCACCACACTAATGTACTCGTCCTGATTCAAGTCGTAGTATGCAAGTTTTAAAAAAAGTTGAGGTGAGACAGACGGCAGTGTTTGTTGTAGAGGTGTTAATTTTTTAAATATTTTAACTCCCCTGACCCTCCTCGCAGTCCGTTTGGCATCATTAAACAGAAGTCACAATTAGGAACTAATTTTATTTGCATGCTCAATTATTTACACCGGAAGGTTACGTCTGTTTTTGTTAACGCAATGCTGCATTTGTTTTATTGTGATTGCAGGGGATAACAGTAAGGCTGACATTGGAAGGAGCAATATCAGGTGCGTGGGTCGACTGACACGTTTCGTTTCCAGTGTCAGACTGTCACAATGCATCTCATCTCATCTCATTATCTGAAACCGCTTAATCCTATATAGGGTCACGGTGATCCGGAGCCTATCCCGGAAACACAGGGCGTAAGGCAGGAATACACCCGACGACGGGACGCCAGTCCATCGCCGGGCATTGCGGGACAATTTTAGTCTGCGAGCCAATCAACCTATCCAGGAGCATGCTTTTGGACTGTGGGAGGAAACCGGAGTACCCGGCGAAAACCCACGCGGACACGGGGAGAGCATGCAAACTCCACACAGAAAGGCACCCGAGCCGAGAGATTCGAACCCGGGACCGTCTTGCTGTGAGGCGTCAGCGCTAACCACTGGGCCACCGCGCCGCCTGTCACAATGCACGATAATACAAATGTGGATTTGTATGGCAATTAAATGCAGCCGCAAGTGAAATACCCTGAGTAGTAACAGTATTAACTCTAGAGGTAGAATGAAAAAGTTATTCATAGGCAGAAGAAAAACAAGAAAACCTTGAGCCGAAAATTTAAACAGACATGGAGTTGACAACATAAGCGGCTGCAGTGGGAAATGAGCGAACTCCAACTGATTGAGATAGTCTCATTTGCTGTGAATTACAGTCAGATGAGAGGATGGGAGTTTGAGGATTCGTGGAGGGGAGCAGAGTGAGATGAGAGGGTGAGAATTTGAGGATGCGTGGAGGAAATTGAGATGAGAGAGTGGGGGTTGAAGGGAGTGTGGAGGGGAGCAAAGTGAGATGAGAGGGTGGGAGTTTGGGGGTGTGGA
This sequence comes from Mordacia mordax, assembly GCA_036362905.1. Classification (NCBI taxonomy): domain Eukaryota; kingdom Metazoa; phylum Chordata; class Hyperoartia; order Petromyzontiformes; family Petromyzontidae; genus Mordacia; species Mordacia mordax. The sequence goes on from JAZEWT010000012.1 coordinate 10,187,224, forward strand.
GAGGCGTAGAGTGAGAGTAGAGAGTGGGAATTTGAGTGTATGTGGAAGGAAGTAGAATGAGACGAGAAGGTGGGAGTTTAAGGTTGGGAAAAGGGAATATAGTTGGATGAAGGGTGGGATATTGAGTGCGCGGCGAGGAATAGAGGTAGTTGAGAGGGCGAGAATTTGCTTGGGTCGACGGGAGGAGATTGGGATGAGAGGGTCGGAGTTTAACGGTGTGGAGGGGAGTAGAATGAGATGAGAGCGTCGGAGTTTCAGGTTCTTAGAGGGGCATAAAGTGAGATGATAGTGTGGAAGTGTGAGGGTGTGGAGAGCATAGATTGATATGAGAGGGTGGGGTAGTTAGAGAGTTTGGAGGGGAGTATAGTGAGATGAGAACATGGGAATTTGACGGTTGGGGGAGTAGGGCCAGGTGAGAGGGTGGGAGATTTACTGTGTGGAAGAGAATAGAGTGAGATGAGGGGGTGGGGTTTGAGTGTGTTGAGGCGAATCGGGTTAGTTTAGACTTTAGAGGGTGGGGATTGAGGTGGTCGATGGGAGTAGAGTGATATGAGAGTGAGAATTTGAGCGTGTGTGGAGGAGAGAAGAGTGAGATTAGATGGTGGGAATTTGAAGCTTTGGAGGTGGAGTACAGTGATATGGGATAGTGGGAGTTTGAGAATGCGTGGAGTGGAGTAGACCTTTTTGACTTTAACATTTGATTTTATTGTTTTTCCGATCAAGTTTTCCAAAACAAAACATACAATGAATACAATATACAATGTGTACAACCGTTTATACAACCCATGACCCACATCCCCTTCAATACAATTTATGACACACGCATTCAATTTAGAGATAAAGTGAGAGAAAGATGGGGTCTAGGAGAGGGGCGGTAAGACCCGCAGAAAGAAAACAAATTTAAGTGTGAAACGGAAAATCCCCTGAGTGTCTGTGCACAGAGCGCTGCCCCAGCACTCTAGGAAAGTGGCCATCTCCCCGGCATTTTTATAAAAGGTTTGCTCTATGCTAGCGATACCAAAAGGCCTTAATGAGGCCTTTTGGTATCGCTAACGTGGAGCTTTCACCCGCGTGCCCCTGCAGCAGCTCCTTGCGGGTCTTGTAGATCGCTAGAATCACCTGAGCGAGGACAAAGTTCGCGATGCTATTGTGGTCACCCGTGGTGGCTCGGGATGCAAAGCTGTACACGATGGCACTGCTGTGGAACGGCGCCACCCAGTTTCCTGAAGATGCCGCACAGGAACGGAAACAGCAGGCGCAGTCAATGGCATCCGAGGAACTGGTGAGCGAAGTCCTCTCTCCGCAGTCGACACCGGCGTCGGACGTCTCGGGGTCGATTCGGTTGGCCCACGCAGTCGAAGCCAGTGTGCAATGCGCCAGCCTCAACCACAGGTCTCCGTATCGTTTTGTGGCGGGCAGCCTGTACATCTGCTTCCATTGAGGGATAACGTCCACCAGTGTGCAGAAATGTCGACTCTATTTGGAGTCCGAGAGGCTTTCGAGGTCTCTGTGGTGCAGTGCTTTCACGCAGCGCGTGTACAGCACCCGCTTACAGGCATCCTGTAGAGCACGGGTGCACACACTTTTTCAGCATGCGAGCTACTTATAAAATGACCAAGTCAAAATGATCTACCTACTATAAAATTGCAGAACATATATTAATTCATCAATATATATTGAGAATTCTTTATATGAACCATATATGTTGGTACACCTTGCATAAAGTCAGATTGGTCAGACCGGCCATGAGACTGGCTGCGCTGTACGTCAATCAAGTGACAAACGTCATAGTAAGGATCGATGATAGGCTGACGATTAAATGCCATGCGATCTACTCACACTACCTTTGCGATCGACCAGTAGATCGCGATCGACGTATTGGGCACCCCTGCTGTAGAGCCACCCCTTTGCAGTGTTCTGCTTTAAGGAGTGTTCCCGTGTCCTTGCTCCCAGTGGCCTGGGTGCAGGTGTATTGCAGGAGGGCGGCCATGTGCTTTTCCCCAGCAGATATCTGTTGGAGGCTCAAACCAAACGCCTTCATGGTACTGAGCACTTCGCGCAACAGCATCTCACCGGCGAGCATAGAGCGTAGGTCTGCGACGGCAGAAATGTCTGCCGCACTCCTCCATTTCCACTGGCGCATGTCCACAAGTCCCTCACCACTGCTTCCCTCATGGAGGTGAAGAGCAGCACGAGAGTGCGCTCCCGTTCCATGCTCTTAAAGAGTTTGTTGTGAAACAGGGGTTCCTGTAGGAAGTGTGTGAGGTGATACTGTGCACGCAACTGTGTCCACCTGAAACCGCGCCATGCATCCAGCAGGCTCTGATAATAGCTCTGGGCAGCATCGAGCAATCAATCAGCTCGTTGTTTTCTCAGGAAAATCTAACGGCCGTACTCCAACTGGCCGCCTGCGTCATGTATCAGGTTGAGGGCCAGGGCCTTCCAAGGCAGTTCTTCTTCCTCGTATAGCACCACCTATACTCTCTACTTTGCCAACTTGCTGTGTTTTAGCCGCTGGATGCTGCGCTCGTTGTTGTGACGTCGCTCCTCCGCTCTCCGTTGATGTTGGAGGGTGACTGTCTCCAACTGCCCCATAGCATCCTTCACAATCCTTCTCCACAGAGGTCGATCTTGACACCGCCAGTACCAGTCTTCAGCAAGTCCACTCAGCTCCAGGTCCTCCTCTGCCACATCAGTCTATCTCTTCTCTAGTCCGTGCTATGCCCGTTTAGCCACCTCTATGCAGCCAAACAGCAACTGCTTGAGCCTGCGGTGGCTGGGCATGTGGGCTACATGACCAAGCCGCTGCAGCCTCCCCCGCCGGAGGAGCTCACCAATTGGACTTTGTCCAGATCTTTCGAGAATTTGTGGGCTCCTCACACAATCCAACCTGGCTAAACCCAGGATGGATCGTAGGCAAGCGAAACAGAAAATTTCAAGATGGCACAGATGTTCCACCAGGGGGGGTCCACGTTTCGCAAGCATCGAGCAGATCACAGCTGGAAAGACACGAAGCTTCGTGTGGAGAGACAAGCCAGGCAGCTTCCACTCAGCGTTATGTAGACGATGAAACGATAATGCTGCCCGACTGGTTCGCAGCGAGACCTCCACTGTCAAACCAGAACCGGCCATAAGCACACTGCCTAGGTATATAAAGTCCTCCACTGTCTCCACACTGCCCCATCACTCATGAAGAGCTGAAGAGGTGGAGTATTCGGTGACACTATATACCCAGACAGGTGCTTGGTTTTGGTGGGACTGAGGGTAAGACCCCACCTCTTTGTGGCATTCTTTAGGTTCAACAGCAGAGCTCCCAACTCCTCCTTAGAATGAGCAGCAATCACCAAATAATCGGCATAGATCATGGCTGCTCCACCAATATGTAGTCTAGCACATGGTCTTGCTTGGATCCGGCATGCACCCAAGATGTTGTGTGGATTCGCCGTTGACGGAAGAGCGTGTTGTTAATTACGAACCCAGTGGCTGCACAGAAGTCTCGCAGCCTCCTACAGTTGTTGTTGAGTTGATCTGGCCCATGCCTTCTAATCACTCCAGCCCAGTTGTCTGCATCATGACCCATTGGGGCATTACAGTCACCGAGCAGGATGATTTTATCCCGAGGGGCCACTTTAGCCAATACCTGGGACAGGAGGTCATTGAAGGCATCTTGCTTGCATCCCTCCACTGATGTTCATCTTCAGTGGGAGCAAAAGTCATCCACCACCACCATCCCTTGCCTCCCATTTATAGGCAGACGAGCCCACAGCAGCCTGGGACTCCCAGGTTCCCACACTTCATCACTACGTTTTCATGCCCCCTTCAATCGTTTATAATAATAAGAGTCACGCCCTGTTGCTTGGCAGTTTTCTGTCCCGAATGGAGGACTGTCCACCCCTCCTGCTGATTGTAGCCAGAACCAGTCCACCGAACCTCCTGTATCCCACAGAGGTCCAGGCAGTACCAGTCTAACTCCCGACAGAGAAGTGGCAACCTCTCCTTCGCAACGAACGTTTGAACATTCCACATGGCTACAAGCAGCGGATTTTTGTTGTTTTTGGAGGCACCTCGGGGGTGGGATCTCAGTCTCCTTGCTTCGCCAAATGGGGTTTGGCCAGGAGACGTAAGTGCCTGTCCCCCCGGGGCGTCCGGCACGAGCTTGAGTTTTTCTTTATAACGTAGTATAGTGGTAATTACATTGAAGGTGGAGGGGTTTCCAGCCCCCCGCACCCGTCCAAAGCCCCCTTGGCTGCTGTGGAAGCTGTGAGAGCAGCCACCACAGCATTACCGACTGGCACCACCAGGAAGAGGGTCATTGTTTTTGATGATTGCTTCGAAAAGCTGCTGTCTCGGGACAACCGCGTCGATGGCTCTCTCGCCTCACACGTTAGAGGCATCCTCAGACTGTGCCTGAGGATGCCTCTAACGTGTGAGGCGAAACGTCGCGAGGAGGGGAAGAGAGAGCCATCGACGCGGCTGTCCCGAGAGAGTAGCTTTTCGAAGCAATCATAATACATCGAGCCGTGAAAACCTACATCAGGTCATTGTTTTTCCAGCTTGAAGGACATCACCCTCCCTTTGACGTCCAAGAGGCCCTGGCCACCCTTGGCCACTGGCAGACACAGGACTCCCAGATTTTGCCAGTTCTTTCCGCACCAGACGAAATGTGCGAACATGGTATTAAGCTTCATTATCAGCCAGGCAGGGGGCTGAAAGATCTTTGCCTTGTGCCATAGCATCGATACTGCCAAACTATTGACCACAGGCACTCGTCCCCTGAAGAACACCCGTGCTGCGGAGCATGCTTATGGCCTCAAGTTGTTCTCGACTTGTCCAATCACTTCACTTCAGTTATTTTCCACGTATTGCAGTTTCCCCAAGTGTTCTTCCAGTTACTTTATTCCGTCCGTCTCCCAGTCGATTCTGTTGGGCAGGGCCAGGGAACTCACCGCACACTGTGGCTCCATACAGAGCACTCTGCTCTTTGGCCAGTTGATCCGTGCAGAGGAGGCCCTCTCATACAGGTCAACTGCCCTGTGGAGAGTGGACACATCCTGTACATCGTTGACCACTGTGCAGACATCGTCCGCATAGGCGGAGACTTTAATAACTGCATTCTCACAGTCAGAGATTCCGAGGCCAAACAGTGTCCACCATAGTTTACACAGTAGCGGTTCAATAGACAAGGCATACAAGATTCCCGATAAAGGGCAGCCCTGTCTCACTTCCCTTGTCACTGGGAAGGGAGCTCCAAGCTGTTGATTTATCTTAAGAAGCATCGACGCGTCTGTGTACAGGAGCCTGATGTACCCTCTGAACCTTTCACCGAAGCCAAAGGCCTGCAGCACCCTGTCCAGGTATTTGTGGCTTACTCTGTCGAAGGCCTTCTCTTGATCTAGGAGGAGGAGGCCCGACTCTTGCCCGTGCCTCTCGGCAAGAGCCAGCACGTCCCTCACTGTGGATATATTGGCGTGTATGCATCGGCCGGGAATACAGAAAGATTACTCAGGCTGAATTAGCTGGCCGCCGGTTTTTAATATGGTAGAGGTCGTCCCCCTTGGGCAGAAGGGTGACCAATTGCTCTCTTACAACTCTGTGGTCGGTGGCCGTTTCACAGGCTCTTCGTGAGCACCTCCAGTAGAAAGGGTTCTAGCTCAGGCCAGAAGGCTCTGTAAAATTCTGCTGGGAGACCATCAAGACCTGGCGTCTTTACAGATACCGACCCCCTCATGGCCCACTCTAGTTCTGCGAGGGTCACCTGCTGTTCGAGCTGTTCCCTCTCTGAATCACTCAGGATGGGAACGTCTCTGAGGAGATCGTTAGCAGCATCAGCCCAAGTCATTTGCGCAGTGTAGAGATTTGTGTAAAAGTCCCATTCCATTTTTGCGATGTTCTCCTGTGCGGAGTGTTTTACAGTCTGGCCCCTCCAGGTTCATAATGGTGCTATTTCTGGATGGTTTGCCTTGTTGAGTGAAAAAGTACTTTGAAGGGGAGTCTGTCGGTGTTATGTGCTGTATGTTTTTGGTTACAAAGGAGTGGTTGGTCTGCGGGTTAGTAATGGCTCTCAGGAGCTGGTGTTATTCTAGCAGTGAGCCGCTGTTTGCTTCTGTTGGGTGGAGCCATGCTTGGCCTCCATGGTCATAAGCTCACTTTCCAGTCGATTCACTACCTCCCCCTTGGCAAATTCCTCCTGACTCAGGAAGCGCTAACAGATGACCCGGATGTGGACCTTTCCGTTGTCCTACCACTGATGGAGGGAGCTGTGGTCTCGCTTTGTAACTTTCCAGGTATCCCAAAAGGTTCTGAAGGTAGCAGTGATTTTTTTTGTCTAGCAACAACGTATTAAATAAATCTCCAGTAGGGTCTGTGCTGAGCTATGTTGACGGTTTGAATTTTAATTTCTACTGCATGTTGGTGAGAACAACTGGATGGGATGATGTCACTCCCCCTAAGAAAACTTGCACAGCTAGAGTCAATGTAAAAACCATCGAGCCTGGTAAGGCACACTTTTCCTCTGGCAACACGGCAGAAGGAGAACTGCTTCTGGGCAGAGTGTTGTAGGCACCATGTGTCAAGATCCTTCAACCCCCGCGTGGATTCTGGGTTTGGTTCACTGGCGTTTCAATTGAGCTTTGGGTCTGTGGTGCACTTAAAATCAGCGCCCATGATTGTAAACTCATCTGAATGTTGTGTCTTGGTTAAGGTGCTTCCCTGTGTGGTGAAGAAGGCGGCCCTTGGTGCACTCTTGCTTGGTGTGTACACATCGACCAATCTTGTGTTTGTGTTGGCCAGGGAAAAATGGGCCAACGTTAAGTAGATTTTTATAATTTCCTCAAATACTACTCTCTCAGGCATGCACCTATCACTAAACCATATGGCTACCCCCACTGTATTATCCAGCATGTGGCTAAAAAAGGTCTGCCTGCCGAAATCTGTTTGCCACTTGTCTTTCAAGGAGACATCGAGTTGTGTCTCTTGCAAGAGAGCCACATCTGCTTTCTTGTCATGCAGAAAGCGACTAATTTGGTGTTGCCACTGATAACTCCCAATGATGTCACAATTGAGGGAAACTCGTTTCAGTTGTGCATCCGTGAGGTTCTTATTTATTTACTTTTCAAGGCAAGGATACTTTTTTACTTTTTGCATCAGTGACCTCAGTCTGTAGCAATCTTTATCGGTGAAACCATGCTTACGCGGGTCATGACAAATGTTTTGTGATACCTCTAGGAAGCCTAGAAGGTCCGAGAAATTATTCTGAATGATGACCCCCCGCTTCCTGCAAGTAGTCTTCAGGAAGTCTTGAACTTGCTGTAGCTTGTACTGCTCCAGGTGAGCCTTTACTTGAGAGAGGTTTATCTGACTTGAGGTTTCATCTTCCTCATCATAGTCAGAAGAGGGAGTTTCTGAGTCCATATGAGAATCGCAGTGAAGTAGACTCTGCCACCTCTTCAGCCAACCTGTGTATGTTGGCTGTACCTGAAGGGTGCTCGGAGCCTGTGGACTTGGGTACTTCAGCCGAAACCACCTCAGAGGAGGTTTGGCCAGTTCCCTGTGGCAGCGCCATCGTGTCACTCGGCTCCACGTCAGCAGGTGACTCCACACTGTCCTGTGTAGGCGTGCTCATCAGCAGAGCATCTGCCCCCTTGGTGAGCACTGCTGAGCAATGGATACACAAAAACAGGACTCCAACGCGCCATAAGGAGAGAACCTAGACAGAAAGAGCATGAAAATGAGGAAGATACCAAAACCCGTCCTTTCCTGCCATATGTGAAAGACACCAAAGAAAAAAATCAGAAAATATGTTGAACTATATAAAAAAAACCAGTCTTCACAACCCATCAGAAGATACAGGACGTACTCAAATCACCCAAAGACCAACTGCCATTCCAGACAGAAGGTGTATATTGCATTCTTTGCAGCAACTATGAGGAAGTTTACATCAGGCAAACAGTGAGAACAATAGCCACAAGAAAGAAAGAGCATGAGGCAGAAGTGCGTTTGCTGCATACGCATAAATCAGCAATGGCAGCACACAGTGTAGACAAACAACACAGAATTGATTTCGACAAGATGCAAGTACTAGCGGCTATCCACCACAAAGGTCCAAGATTAATCCCTGAAGCAATTGAGATTCATAAGACAGAAAAGACTATGAACCGAAAACAAGCAATGAGATTAAAGCTCAGCCAAACCTGGAGGCCAATTATTGAAGTTGCAGTGCACAGCTATAGATTTCTGAAATGCGGATATTAGAAGAGAATCACCAAGTGTTTGAAGAACTGGGCAGGCTTTCATGAAAAGCAGGCTAGTGGGTGAGTCAGAGGCAGAATTTGATTGGGTTAATGTGATTCCAGTGTGTGAGCAAGACACTGGAACCCTTTCAAATGGACTCCAACCTTCGTCCATTGTTCTTGGAATAAAGCAACGCTATAGAAGAGACTTAACACGTACATAGTACCTACATATAAATAGGAGTCCCACATGACACACACACATAGATCATCTGAAGATGCCTCCAACGAGTGAGGCGAAACGTCGCGATGGAAGAAGAGGGAGCGATCGACGCGGCTGTCCCGAGAGAGCAGCTTTTCAAAGCAATCATCATGCATCGAGCCATGAAAACCTACATCATTACAATATGTACAACTGTTTACAGATTTTGACTTTTAAGTCTCATTTTATTGCTCTTCCGAGCATATTTTACGAAAAGAAAATATACAAGAAAAATAATATACAATATCCATCCATCCATCCATCTTCTTCCGCGTATCCGGTGCCGGGTCGCGGGGGCAGCAGTCTAAGCAGCAATGCCCAAACTTCCCTCACCCCAGACACTTCCTCCAGCTCTTCAGGGGGGACCCCGAGGCGT
>JAZEWT010000012.1:10207394-10222348 GCA_036362905.1 Mordacia mordax
ATTTTTATTGTTTTTATTTTTCAAATAGAACATGTAAAATATGATCTGACTTTCAACTATACTTTTAAAATGCAACATTCTCAGAGTTATTTATACATATATTGGGAAACAGTTTAATGCAATAATTTTTCGTAAAATAATCTCATCTCATCTCATTGTCTGAAACCGCTTCATCCTATATAGGGTCACGGTGAGCCGGAGCCTATCCCGGCAGACACAGGGCGCAAGGCAACGATATACCGACGATGGGACGCCAGTCCATCGCCAGGCACTACGGGGCAATTTAGCCTGCGAGCCAATTAACCTATGCAGTAGCATGCTTTTGGACTGTGGGAGGAAACCGGAGTGCCCGGCGAAAACCTACGCGGACACGGGGAGAGCATGCAAACTCCACACAGAAAGGCACCCGAGCCGAGAAATTCGAACCCGGGACCTTCTTGCTGTGAGGCGACAGCGCTAACCACTGGGCCACCGTGCCGCCCTCGTAAAATAATAATAATTGCATTTCGAGAGCACCTGTCACCCGACAGTGACAAATCGCCGCACAGAGCTGTGAAGAGAACAGATCAACAGTGAGAAAATAACGGCAATTCAGCAAAAAACTTTTCTTTTGACTTTTCTCTCTCAAATTAGAGCGGTGGAGAGAAAGGCATGTCAACAACATCAGTACAGCCCAACCTAAAGTCAAATCGTAGCAATACATTATATAAGGACGATAAAAAAACCAATTTTAAAATAATAATAATTCTGCAACAAACAAGGAAGGAATAAACGTTCCGATGCAGGTACAGGCCGGAGGAGAGCCATCATCCCGACACGATAACAATGAGCCGCATTAACAGTCGTAGCCGGAGGAAGGAATAATTGTTTTCGAGCAGGCGCAGGTCAAAAGAGAATCATAATCCTGGCACTTCAACACTGAGCCGCATCAATAGTCCGAGCCGGAGGACTTGAAATCCTTACAGAACAAGTGAGACTTGAGACGAGATTTGAAGATGCCCAAGGACTCAGCTGATCGAATCTCCAACGGAAGGGCATTCCAGAGTCTGGGAGCAGTGCGCAATAAGGCTTTGTCACCCATCGAATAGAGGTGCGACCTGGTCACATGCAGCAAGCCCGTATTGGAGGATCGAAGCTGTTGTGTTGAGGAGGGTGCCTGAAGTAGGTCACGGATGTATGTCAGAGCAGGGCCATTGAGAGCCTTTTAGATGAGAAGGAGGATCCTGAATTTAATTTTGTATTTCACAGGTAACCAGTGGAGAGACATCTGTACTAGGGATATGTTATTGTGGATGGGTGTGTGAGTAAGAACTCTCGCAGCCGCATTCTGCACACGTTGGAGACGTTTGATCAGGTAGGCAGGCGTGCCAGGGAGCAGTGCATTGCAGTCATCGATCTGTGAGGAGATGAAGATGTGTATTCGCTTCTCAGCATCAGCGGGTGACAGGCTGTTGCAGTCTGGCTATATTTCTGAGATGGAAATAGGCTACCTTCGTCCCCTTGCTGATGTTTTTTCTCGAAGGTGAGTGAGGAATCAAAATCACACCTAGACTCTGGACTGCCTTAGCAACTTCAATGGTCTGGTCGTCAAACACCAATTGGATAGGTTCAGCCTTGGACAATTGGTGCAGGGTTCCGACAAGCAAAACATAGGTTTTGTCACCATTTAGTTTTAGAAATTTTGAATTGAGCCAGGCCTTCACAGTTGACACTGAGGATGACATGCAAAGACCAGATGCATTGATGGATAACTTTGCGTGGATGTAGATTTGGATGTCATCGGCATAGCAATGTTAGCTGAGATTGAGGCTACGCAGGATATGGCCAAGAGCCCCGTTGTCGGCACCCGTAGCAGGTTAGCGGTGGCAGGTCGCCGCTCCACCATCTCACCGTGCCCGGCCCAGCTGCCACCGCTCCCTCCAGTGGCCGAGCCGTCAGCAGCTGCAGACAGCGGTTGATCTCTCGACCGATGTCCCATGGCATTGGCGTTGGTACGCGCTGCTCCGCACTCCACTGCATCTGCGCGGACAGCGTCTGCAGGCATCGATCCATCTACCGTTGATTTCTTTGCAGTGCTTGCCTTGCAGCCCCTTCAGGGCGAAGTCCAGCCGCGGGTCCTCTGACGGAGCAACGGCGACCGGGCTTAGGTTGGCCTGCACGCCCGCCAGTTGCTTTGTCCAACCAGTGGGAAGGGGGCTGTTCACGCTCACCCCCTTCCCACTGCCAGTCCATGACGCACACCGTCACTCGTCCGCCATAGCCCCATGGTTTCCATGCATGCTGATATGCCACGACTCGCTCTACCACCTCTTGGACTCAACTCTGGCCTCATGACGTCCTCGAACCACCAATCTGTGCCCTTTAAATAGGCCAGGATGGTGATCCTGGTCATCTCGTCGGCCATGACTTCATCATCGGCGGGGTGGGCTCGTTGCATCAATGTGGTGATTGCGTCGGTAGAATCCTCCATCGACTCCCCGCACCACCGGCGCCGCATTTCCAAGGCCTCCCGCGCCTCCGCCATCGACATCCGTCCAAAGCAGTGGCGCAGCGCCTCTCGCAGCCGAGCCCAGCTCGTCCGTACTTCCAATGGGAGCCTGTCCACAAAGCGCCCCACATTCCCCCGCAACTGGCAGATGACCGCCTCAGCCCTCTGGAGATCCGGCCAGTGCCCATAGTTCCCCTGACATTCCACGTGCCGCTCAATGTCCTCCCATTACTCGTCGGCGTCGCCCCAGTAGGTCATCGACAGGTACGCCTGCTCGCTCCCCAGCCACCGGGGTCCATTTCTCACTTCTGCCACCAATCTGTGGTGCACCGGTCGTGACTTCGGGCTCGGCGCTTCACGTGCCTGCGAGGTGTGCCCTTGTGATGGCAGCCACTTATACTCTCTCTCTCCAGCTGAGACATACTGGGACTCCGGCCTCTCGGTCGTGGCTCTGGCTGAGGCGCTGGGTAAGGCATGGCTGGGGTTGACAAAAGGGTGTCGGTGGATACCGAGTCAGCCTCCTCGTCCTCCATGCCTCTCTCCACCTCGCTCTCATGGCACACCGTCAGCCTCCCCCCCAGGTCCAACACCACCTTCTTACTCCCCGACTCGCTCATAGCAGATCTCGGGCAAGGGTTTCGCTGTAAAATTCTTTATTCACCGCCGCACAACACCGTAGTTGAAAAACTCGAGCCGCGCACAGATCCGGCGTGTGCTTTCCATCCTAGCGCTCAGAGAATTCCTCTTCTCCTGCCCTCGCTCCGTGGTTTGTATCCCCGCCCCTCACCCCTCCACTCCGCGTGACGATCCGGCTCTCAATTATTAACCCTGTGCGTTTGGTCATCGCATCATGGGACACTGTTTTTCACAAAAACACCACATGACCAGATAGAAAGGTTAATAAGTCACGCTGACCCCTCCCCCCTTACCCCTTAACTGTACAATGTGATTAAAAGAGATTCCCCATCTTGAACTTGCGAATTTTCGTCCATTTGGTTTTCGTCAATTTGTGAAAACATTTATATATCGTTTGTATCCCACCATTAATTGCTCGCACTCTCAGATTTTGTTTTATAATTGTTTTGAACACTAGGAGGGCTGATGTAAATGTTCCCAAGTCCCTCGACACCATGTGGTAAGCAGTGATGAGAGACCTTAAGTCGAGCTTATGCTGGTAACCCCAGCGATGCCTGTTGCCATGCCTACAGCGTGTGTGCATTGTACAAGATTACAATAAATATGTAAAGACTGTAATTGGGACAATTTACTCCTGAGGTTAAATCTATAGGCAAATTTTTGCCAGTATTAAGAATGAGAAAAGGTTTTACTATTTCTGGCAATAAAAAAAGTGTTAAGGTCTTAAAACACCAAATAGACACCTTTTACAAAGTGTCAATTTTGCTAAAAAAACCACATTAGCTTGTAACAAAACAGGCAAACAAAATGCTTTGATAATGTGTGCATTGTCCTTGAAAACTCCACAGGAAAAATATACCTATAGATGTAACTGCTAGATCTGAGCTGAGATTTGGGTTGATTTCCTTTTGGCAACATCTGAATATCACTGAGACTGAGCATTAAAGAAAACTGTTTCTGGAATGGCACAATCAGCTTTAAGGATAACGCATAAAGTACCGATTTTTTTTCATCTTTTTCCACAAGCTTGTGTGGGGTTTTTTTTGCAAACTTTACACTTTTTTTGAAAAGTGTAAATTTGGTGTTATAAGACCTTCACACTTGTATTCTTGCCAGAAATGGAAAAACCTTTTCATATTTTAAGTTGAATTTCAGTTTTATAAGTGGTCACCGACGTGCTCTAGGTAAGATACAGATACTGAGGTTGTCATGAATCAATAAATTAACATGTTAACATCAGTGACTGGATAGGCATGAATCGAGACAGAAGGCTGCTCTCCACTGTACGTGGGTTTCATACGGCCGATCAAAAAGATGCACGTCCTTTGCTGCGACATCCAAAACCATCTGGCGGGGCAGATGTTTTCTCCACCATTGGTCGGCTGACATGCGACCGATTCCGTCGACTTGCAAGCCTTACAGAACAAGTGAGTCTTGAGACGAAGTTTGAAGATGCCCAAGGACTCAGCCGATCGAATCTCCAAAGGAACGGCATTTCAGAGTCTGGGAGCAGCGGACAAAAAGGCTCTGTCACCCATCGAATGGAGGTGTGACCTGGGCACATGCAGCAAACTCGTATTGGAGGATCGAAGTTGTCGTGTTGAGGAGGGTGCTTGAAATAGGTCAGGGATGTATGTCGGAGCAGGTCCATTGAGAGCCTCGTAGGTGAGAAGGAGGATCTTGAATTCAATCTTGTATTTAACAGGTAACCAGTGGAGAGACATCAGTACTTGAGATATGTGATCGTGGATGGGTGTGTGAGTGAGGACTCCAGCAGCTGCATTTTGCATATGTTGGAGACGACTGATCAGGTAGACATGGGTGCCAGGGAGATGAAGATGTGTATTAGATTCTCAGCATCAGAGGGTGGCAGGATGTTGCAGTCTGGCTATATTTCTGAGATGGAAATAGGCTACCTTCGTCACCTTGTTGATGTGTGTTTCGAAGGTGAGTGAGGCATCAAGAGTCACACCTAGACTCCGGACTACCTTTGTAACTTCAGTGGTCTGGTCGTCAAACGCCAATTGGATAGGTTCAGCCTTGGACAATTAGTGCGGGGTTCCGACAAGCAAAACTAATGTTTCGTCGCCATTTAGTTTCAGTAAATTTGAATTGAACCAGTCCTTCACAGTTGACACTGATGATGACATGCAAAGACCAGATGCATTCGTGGATGGCTTTGCATGGTTATATATTTGGATGTTTTCTGCATAGCGATCGTAGCTGAGATTGAGGCTGTGCAGGATATGGCCAAGAGGTTGTATGTAGATGCTGAAGTGGAGTGGGCCAAGAACCGAACCTTCAGGAACTCCAGACAAAACAGGATGGATCTCTGAGTTTTGTCCTCCGAGGCTGACAAACTTCTTCTGGTCAGACAAGTAGTAGCTCAGCCAATCCAGGTCACTGCCGTAGACCCCTATACCCTCCAGTCGATCAAGTAAGATCGGGTGCTCCATGATATCAAAGGCAGTGCTCAGGTCCAGGAGGACAAGAATACTTGGCAAGCATTCATCAGCATCGACGAGTAGGTCATCAACTACTTTTACCAAAACAGTTTTAGTACTATGGCCGAATCTGAACCCGGATTGGAAGGGATCCAGAAGGTCATTGTTAAGAAGGTGTTTCTGGAGTTGTGCAGCCTATGGCACATTCAAGGACCTTAGAGATGAATGGTAGATTTGAGATGGGGCAATTATTATCAGGTATGTTGCAATCGAGGCCAGTTTTTTTTTTCAAGAAGGGGGGTACCTGTGGCACGTTTGAATTGTGGGGGAACGATACCAGAGCGAAGTGAGTTATTAAACAGATTAGTGATAAATGTGGCAAGGAATTTGAAATTTGCCTGGATGATTTTCGATGGGAAAGTATCCAGGTTACTAAAGAAGAGACCTCGGTTTCCATCAATTCGGAAAAATCGAGGAGTGTTGAGGTCTAGGAATGTGGAGGTATTTTTATAGAGGTATTGGTTGGTGATTGAGGCTGGGTAGAGACACGATGGGCTTCAGTTTTTTATGAGAAAAACTGAATCAATTTATCCGCCTGATCTCTTTTCGTGATGGAACGTGAGGGCAGGTGACTGGTTCGACGAAGTAGCTTATTAATTGTCGAGAAAAGAATCTTGGGCTTGTCGCAGGTATCAGCCACAATGCTGGAATGGGTACAGTCAAGTGCCATCCAGCAGCGGAGGAGCTGTTCCTTAAAGATATGGCCATTAACGGTGAGGCCAGATTTTCTCCAAGGACATTTGGCCCTACGTGCATTCGCCTTGAGATCCTTGAGTTTAGCAGTATACGATGGGGATGTTTTTTTTACCTGAGACATAGCCTCATTTTAATGGGGCCAAATCATCCCGTGTGCTTGATAGCATGTTGTTGTGCCTTTCTATTGTCGCATCAGAGACAGAGTGAGCCGAGGCAGAGAGTGAAATACTATTCATTGCTGCGGTGAATATGTCTGGAGTGAGGGCGCTAAGGTTTTGAAATTGGATATGGTGCTTGGTAATGGAAATGGGAGGTAGTACTTGAAGATCAAACCACACAGCGGAATGATCAGACAGACCAGGATCAGTGACGCATAGGTTTGTTATGATAAGCTCCATGAGCAAACCAAGTCGAGAGAATGGCCCCATCTATGAGTGGCAGATGTCATGTGTTGAGTGAAGCCAAGTGGGGTCAGGGTGGCCATGAGATCTCTTGCATGTGATATGTCACACATTGGATTCACGTTAATAAACTAAGCAATGAGGTGCGCACAATGTTAAAATCCTATTAATATCGTCCCATTCCATCATAGAGTATGGAATGGGACCTAAATTTGAATGGGAAACCCTGGTAAATATCTGTCGGCACTGTGTACTTTCCACACGTGGCTTACATGTCTGGGACAGAAAGACATTAACAAATTCAGAGATTATAAATATAATGGCCCTTGTTCATGGAGCTAGTTGTCTGCCAAGAACCGATGGAATGGCATGTACGCAATAACGCGGAATACTTCCATCACAAGTCGATCGTGTTCTGGAGATTTTGTGCAGGAAAAAACAAAAAACATCCTACATGTCAGTTCCAAAATGTAAAGAAGGTTTTTCTTGCTCTAACATAAACTTTGCAGCAGCCATATGAACGAGATGACAGTGACAATGAACACAGAATTGAGATATGATGTCCATGGCGATAACGTCGTTGATGATGATGATAATAATAATTGTGGTGATGATAGTTGTCATAGCACTCACGTCTCCGATGCTACTCGGTGCCACACTATAGCTTGATATTTTATTTTGGAAGTGGCTCCATGGTGCAGATCGGGCCAACAACTACTATCATGATAAATGGTTGCTTCGAAAAGCTGCTCTCTCGGGACAGCCGCGTCGATCGCTCCCTCCCCCCCCATCGCGACGTTTCACCTCACACGTCAGAGACATCCTCAGGTGACAAAGGGAGAGGGAGTAATCGACGCGGCTGTCCCAAGAGAGCAGCTTTTCAAAGCAATCATGCATCGAGCCGTGAAAACCTACGTCATTACCATCATGATTTTTGGCGCAATATCTTTTGCAGAATGTGTAGCTAATGTAAGAATTTTCACAAACGCATTAAAAACATGGACCGGCGTCCCGTCGTCGGGTGTATTCCTGCCTTACGCCCTATGTTTCCGGGATAGGCTCCGGCTTCACCGTGACCCTATATAGGATTAAGCGGTTTCAGATAATGAGATGAGATGAGCATTAAAAACAAACTATGCTTGATTTAAGCCCTATGGTGCAGGCAATAACAATTTGTTGTGCAACCAGCATTAGGGCAATTCGGGAATGTGTGAGGACTGGCACAAGAGCGTTCATTTTATTCTTCTCTGTGTGGCCTTGCTAACAATAGAGAAACGGGAGTGCTTTTTCTCCTATGCCATGGATATATAATAATGTAGTTCTGTGGGATGTAGTTCTGTGGGATTTAAACTGTCAAATCATCAACCATTACTGATGTTAAAAAGCAAATCGTTTTAATGGATACATTTTTTGTCACTCATTAATTGTTCACGGAAATATTTTGTTATTTTGACTCACAACGTATGGCAAGCAGTTTTTCTGAAAACTAATGAATATCAGGATGACAACAAAAATAAAGCAGTCGCTTTGAAAGACGCGAGTTCCCTTGGGAACATTTTCAGTCAATTACAATCAGTGTCTGCAAGCCTTCGAAAAAATATGGTATTATAACTGCGTCTCACTACGAAGATTAGTAACGGCTATTCATCCGTCATACAAATCTTCGAACCTCTTCACTATTTTATCTCCTTGCTGATGTAAATTGTGTTATGATGTTAAAGGGTCTCTTCTGCTCACAGTGAGATTGCTGGATGTTAGAGAATGACATTACATGAAGCTCATTAGTAGACCATATAGCTCTTGGCAGTATATTCTATCTGGAATCCTTGCAGGAATTACTAATATGCACCAAAATGATAGATATTACTCCGTAAAATGTAACATTGTATTAAATTACACTAGCGGTCACAATGCACTCCTTTAACGTTCTGTGCTATGCCGATGTGTGTGCACGTGTCTGTTGCATCTTGCATTTACAATCCTTATCTGAACCCGTGCGTGATTCATGCGACGTAACTTGCCATTTACATAGTCGAAAAACCTAGATTCATTACCACGTTCATCATCTTGATCTTCATGAACCATGATGAAACTACTCCTGGGTGAAGGTCTCCCCAGGCTGCCGCCATCCTTCATGGGCATGTGATGTCACCATCCATCTCGACTCAAGCACACGAACTGATATCTCCATCTCTGCGGGCGTCATCCTCTCGGGCACATTATGTCTTTGGCTGCCATAGTAACGAGTTACGAACACTGCCCAGAGTAGTAAGTAAGGCAATTTATATCCGCACATACTTCTAATAGTTGAAGACCAATGTGGAGGTGCAATGTCTGTGTGTAGTATAATACAAACGTTTAACACACGCAAATTCCACGCTTGGTTATGGACGAGACGTGAATACAAAGGCGTGGCGAGGAAACCACAGAGAGGTGGGGAAGAGGCCAAGCAGTCAGCTGGCAGCAACATTTTTCAGACACTGCGTCCTGTATATTGTTACGTTATTGGCCAATTGATTCAAGATTTTTTTTTATTTGTAGGCGGAAACTGGGGAACGGGGAGAAAAGCCACACATAACAGTGGGAGAATATGAAGGCGCCCTAGGTGGGAATCGAACTGCTTCAGGCAGGACTTTCTTTCTGTGAGGCTCGGATGTTACCTCCGTACCACCCTCCTGCCCCAACACAAGTATATTGAATCTCGTAGAAAACTATATAAATGTCATTGGTGCATCACGGATAGTGGCTAGAAACGTATTCCACGTGAACGGGGTGAAGACAGCGACACTGCGTGGGCCGAGACTCGCGCCTCGGATATTGAAGGCTCCACACATCGACAAGCGTAGTAAAAATCGTTCAGGGGGAGCACGTATTTGAGCGAGACAGACCAGAGCGAATTGACGTATATTCTTATACGGTAGCAAGTACATCTTGTATAACAAAAGGCACACCTTGTAACGGATCTCGCCTTGGATAGACAGCCATTGGAGCTTATCTCGTAACGACACTGTGAAATGGTCGAACCTTTGTTTTCGAATGATCAGCATTGTGCCGTATTCAGGACCGATTGCAGCGGATGGAGGTGGATGTTACTGACTTGCTTAAGGATTAGAGTGGTCCACGTGACTCGTAATGATTGCTTGGACGAGCAGTTGAGCTGCTTCCATTGTTAATGGAGTATATTTAGCGGAGTTGGTAAACGCGTTGTCCAACTGCACGCTTTCTCCATGTGGCAAATGTGATTACTTGATCAACCAGAATCTTATATAACGTGACGTCAGTCAATGGCTTGATTGGAAACCCCTTAAGCAGGATGGGGTCGGACTTGGTTGTGGAGTTCTGTCATGTGCCTCGGTCTGGAATTATATTTTCTCAACAAGGAATGTCAAACTGGAGCAAAAGACGAATCGTCACTGTTATCTGATCGATTTGCAAAAGAACCACCATTTTACAAAAATTTAATAGTAACTGCAGTATTGCCTATACCTGTTATAAAAAAATATTATGCAACCGCTTATTTAAATGCGAAGAGAAAAATATATTTATTCACTGGAGGATTATCTCATCTCATCTCATTATCTGAAACCGCTTAATCCTATATAGGGTCACGGTGAAGCCGGAGCCTATCCCGGAAACATAGGGCGTAAGGCAGGAATACACCCGACGACGGGACGCCGGTCCATCGCCGGGCATTGCGGGACAATTTTAGTCTGCGAGCCAATCAACCTATCCAGGAGCATGCTTTTGGACTGTGGGAGGAAACCGGAGTACCCGGCAAAAACCCACGCGGACACGGGGAGAGCATGCAAACTCCACACAGAAAGGCACCGGAGCCGAGAGACTCGAACCCGGGACCTTCTTGACTGGAGGATTATTTTTTGTCAAATCCATTAAATTAAGCAATGCGCATTTCATTTGTGACAGCTGAATGGGAGGTCTACCTGATAATATTACGATCAGAGCTCTTATTCGAATGAACGATCAGCACGTGTAAAATATTCAACCAAAAATAACAATTCAAATTTCAAGCATCCTGCGCT
This sequence comes from Mordacia mordax, assembly GCA_036362905.1. Taxonomy (NCBI): domain Eukaryota; kingdom Metazoa; phylum Chordata; class Hyperoartia; order Petromyzontiformes; family Petromyzontidae; genus Mordacia; species Mordacia mordax. The sequence continues at coordinate 10,218,160 of JAZEWT010000012.1, forward strand.
CTCCATCTAAATGCCTGTGGGCCAATAGGTAGCATTTAAAATCTAAATAATGTAAAAAAAAAATTGTGTTATCTGTTCAAGAAAATGCTGATTTTTATAAGCATTTAATATAATAGATAATTCGTAAAAAAATGATATTAAATTTCAGGCTAGAAATTAATTACTGTCATGAAATAAAATTCCGTGACATTTCCTTAACCTTGCCTTACATAATTGTCAATTCCCACACTACAGAGTAAAATTAACCAGTTTAAAATGCCAGTTTACATCAATCTGCTCATTACAGACATAGATGCATTCGATAGTCTTCTCAACAAAGGCTTTTCGGTCTCTTTGGACCAGTGTGTATTTATTTGCATAAAATAAGCTAGTATTTGTACATGCGCATTTACTGTCAATGGTAATTATAATGATGATGCATACACTATTAGACGCTGTATTGAAAATGGAGAATGATTCACATGAATACTACCTTTTTAGACACATTTTTGTAGATACCGCATGAAAACAGTAGATTGCACATTATAATATAGTACAGTACTTGTGTTTTTTCATCAATGGTTGAAAGACTGGTAAAATAGCAACAATAACTGAGCTTCATGTTGTATGTTTTATTAATAAACGTGACAAGCGATTATCATTTATTCAAACACCAAAGTTAGAAGAAACCAACACTTATCCGCAACGTGAAGATTAACATTGTTAGCAATATTTTATAGGAAGTAAATTAATAATGCCAAATTTCAGTGGAATGTAAAATAAAGTCATAGTAGTCAACATTGTTATTCGCACCTGCTTAATCTCATACAGGGTTGCGGGGGCCAGTCTGCCTTGCAGACACATGGTGCGAGGTGGGGTCTACCCTGGATGAGATGCCAATACACCACAAGGCACTGGGGGAGATTTAGGCAGGCCAATTAACCTCGCCAGAACGCCATTGGATGGTGGGAGGAAAACGCAGAACCTGAAAATCCTCGCGGACACGGTGTATATACGGAAACTCTGCAAAGAAATTTGAACCCAAGCCGGAAATCAAACCTCGGACCTTCTTGCTGTCAGGCAGCAGACTATTAACTGCACCTCTGTGCTGCCCTGTCTAAGCGCTTTATCATCAAAATGAGAACAGAGACAGTGGAAATCTCCTGTTAGTCATGAGTCAGTGATGAGCTTTCCACATTCCTGTGGTGGGAAAGAGTCTATCTATATGAGAATCAATGTTCACTTACCCAAAACATGATTATATATTTTCTGACACGATCAGATGTTCATTTGTTATCCCTCTATAGAAAATTATATGAATTATTGTGGCCAAGCTCAAAGACATAAAAGCTGAATTACTAACTTTTTGTTCATTAGAAATCTCTGTTTTGGTATGCAGCAAAGAATGCTTTAGTCTTTGAAATTGGGTTTGATATTTATTGACAGAACAGCAGCTCCATATCAAGCAGGTTATACTCGCATTTAGCAAACCACAGAAGCTATATTATTTCTGTGTACGACCTAAAACTCCTGAAACATCATTCACCGCAGAATCAGCCCTCTCATTGAATCACTGATTCCTGAAGAACAAGCAATATTCCTTCCTAAACTTGGTTGCTGTGACCACATTTTTTGGTCATTGCAGATTTCAAAAGAAATCCAAGACTGGCACAGCCTCTTTAGACCGCCGATGGCATGGTCGGGATTAAATGTCTGATGATGTTGCTAAAAAGTTGTGCAAATTTGGATATGTTGATAACTCTCCAAGGTAACACAAGCAGTAACCTTCAATGACATCGAGTATTCCTTAAATAGAGACCTGAATATGTTTAATGGATATATATGCGCACGGATGCTCAAGTCAAACTCCCTAAAACAATGGGCAATTCATTCATCCTGATAACAGACACGTTTAGCGCATCTCGAAAGTGTCTTTTTTGGGCAAGAATGTGTGACATAATTCCCCTCTCCGACCCATCTTGGAGTGAAGCTGAACCACACACTCACTTTCCACGACCACCTGAAGAAGGAAGCTGCTGAGATGAAGACAGGACCAACCTGGTCCAGAAATTGGTTAAGTAAAAGGAGAGCATCACATCCGTGCTACGGACATCAGCTATTGCCTTTGCATACTCCATAGCCGAGTGCTGTGCAGCACTGGCAAAGACAACAAGTAGCAACACTCGACCCCAACCCCCTGGCTTCCCGTGATGTCGCACATATCTCCCCCACCCATTCACCGTAGTCCCCAAGTCTTTGAGAAGTCCCCCCATCCACTAAGAGGATCTTGGAAACGTCCCTCACTGCTGCAAGGAGTTATGAAGCAAGCCCATAAAGGACTCACATGCTTAACCTTCGAAAATGCAGCTTCAACCCAGATGATGCTTGGAAACGCAAATCGAAAGCTCTAGTAAAGAAAATCCATAGCTTCAATTTTCCAGAAAACATATAAGCTTTAACTCCAAATCAGACCCACACAAACCATGCCAGCAGCAGATATAGATTTTGATGCACAAATGGAAAATCTCGAGCTCTGTGGAAGTGGGCGACTTTGGTCACTCAGAACAGACCATGTAACCTATACACAACACAATGCCTGATTCACGAACATGAAGGAAACATCTCTGCGATTCACTACTCCGATTCTCCTGACGCAGGCATCTGGCTCAACCACTTCAATGTCAAACAATAGTTACGGCTCTACATCAACTTCAACTATACGGAGAAGGTAGATAGGTATAATTTGTGTACATGTGTCTACAGAACTCTTCCTAGACCGTTCCACCCAAGTCAAAGCATAAATAGCATAAAAAGTATAAAAGAGCTTATATGTATTTCATGTATGTTACTACCATATTTTATAGCCCAGCACGTGTGCTGTGAGCCTCATGTGTAAAATCGTACAATCAGATAGAGGTTTGTCATTGTGGAGGTTTGCTTACAGAGGTGGTGGAGCTCACAGTGAATGGGGGGGAAGAGGGCTGGGGACTGACGGGGCAATGTATTACCAGAACATTTTAATGGGCTGCTTGCTAGCTTATTATACTTACCTGGAATGACGATGCCAAATTTGCAGCTAAATTCATACAGAGACTACATTCGTAACTGTGGTGGGAACTCAACCGAAATAATTTGCACATGTGCTGCATACGCCCACAACACAGTATTCACGCGGGAATCATGTTCACGCATGCATACGTATGTACACCAATGGAGAGGGAAAATGCAATTTGTCCCACGGCGCAGATAGAGAATGGTGGCGTGAGAAACTCATGGTGGATGAGCGGGGAATATGTAATCCACTCATGCAACACTCGCACATCTCCTCTAACCCCGGGGTACGCCTCTTTTCCCCTTCCCAACAACCACTGCGACTATCAAAAGGCATGGCTGTGCGCCAGTTTCGACTTTGGAGCACAGTTCGTGGGCACGAGGTTGAATCTCCCAACGCGCAGACTTGCAAATTAGAGGTTACAAACTTATGGCAGACATGTCAAAAGTAGCACATATCAACCTGCCGCTGTGCGCACTCTTAAGAGTTCATTATTATTTGTTTAAATCACGTATTTTTAATACGTTAGCAGCTCGTAACAAGCCGCACACAGGCACGAGCAGAAATAGCCAGGAAAAGTCTTAAAGGGAGCTGGATTTTGATCTGCAGCTGTGACACTTTCCACACTGGGGCTGGTGCCCACTACCTATTTGCTCAGCAATGATTGGTCGAGTCATCTCATCACCCCGTGCTTGTCATTACAGGTGCATATTCATGGATGTGTCCTGTCTCTTGACGGCGATTTTCTAACTTTTATTTAAAATGTATTCACAACAAAACTAAGGTCTCACATTTGCTCTGATGATTTACAATTGTATTGAAGCTGTTGCTGCAGGAAATGTTTTCAAATATCACGATTGCACATTGAACAATACCTGCAGAGTTTGTAAACGCTTTATAGAAAATGCATTATGCGTTGACGCTAATGCTATCACCACCAAGGTTTAATCATAGAAGGCATTGTCTTATAGAATGTCCATGGATGATTCTGGATAGCGCTTGGGTGAGTGACTACCATGCATAGCAGGTGTTACAGACAGCGTCTCTAGGGCTCTAGGGCAGAAGAGGGCTGTGTAGCAAATCAAATTGTACTGTATTCTATAAATTCAAACGATTTATAACGCGAACATGTTACTTTATTTCCAAAGGTATTCACTC
>JAZEWT010000012.1:10222747-10254358 GCA_036362905.1 Mordacia mordax
CAGAACTCTACATGTAAAGGCATCCGAGGCAGGAATCGAACCACCTCAGGTAGAGCTTTGTTTCCGTGAGGTGCAGATGTTGCTACTGCAACACTCTGCCACCGTTGACTTGCTTTAGCATCTATGCTTCCTGCCTGCATGGACCCACATTGGGCAGCGTTGTCATATAATCCCCATGAACTTCTTTCTGCGGGGAGACCTTCATCCAGCAGTGGTGTGACAAGGGGCGGTATAAAGGCAAATGCGTAACAGTGATTGAAAGTCAATGTCCCTATGTAAACGATATAAGTTCATGGGGCTATTATTGTTCCCTATAATACTTTACAAATATACACGAATACATTTGCTTAAAAAGGCCCGGCGATGGACTGGCGTCCCGTCGTCGGGTGTATTCCTGCCTTGCGCCCTGTGTTTCCGGGATGGGCTCCGGCTCACCGTGACCCTATATAGGATTAAGCGGTTTCAGATAATGAGATGAGATGAGATGCTTAAAAAGTGGGACCAAATAAATGATGGCCTTGATGATTGTTTCGAAAAGCTGCTGTCTCAGGACAGCCACGTCGATCACTCCCTCTCCCTCCTCACTCCATCACGACGTTTTGCCTCACACACGAGGCATCCTCAGGCGCTTGGTGTGTGTATCGTGTGTGACTCCTATTTATATGTAGGTACTTAGTATTTGTTTAGTCTCTTCTATAGCGTTGCTTAATTCCAGGAACAATGGACGAAGGTCAGGGTCCATTTCAAAGGGTTCCATTGTCTTGCTTGCACACCAGAATCACATTAACACAATCTTGTTCCACCTCTGACTCACCTCCTAGTTTGTATCTCATGAAAGTATGCCCAGTTCTTCAATCACTTGGTGATTCTCTTCTGATGTCCGCATTTCAGAGCTCTATATCTGTGTGCTGCTGACTTCAATAATTGGCCTCCAGGTTTGGCTGAACTTAATTCTCATTTCTTGTTTGTGGTTCTTAGTTATTTCTGTCTTGTGAATCTCTATTGCTTCACGATTTAATCTTGGACCTTTGTGGCGGATAACCGCTAGTACTCGCATTTTGTCAAAATCGATTCTGTGTTATTTGTCTATACTGCGTGCTGCCATTGCTGATTTATCCGTATGCAGTAGACGCACTGCTGCCTCGTTCTCTCTCGTTCTTGTGGCTATTGGTTTTCCTGTTTGCACGATCTACACTTCCTCAGAGTTGCTGCCAAGGAATGCAATACACGCCTTCTGTCTGTAACGGCAGTTGGTTTTTGGGTGATTTGAGTACGTCCAGTATCTTCTGATGGGTTGTGAAGACTGTTTTTACTTGAAATTTTGCTAGATATTTGCAGATTTTGTCTGTGGTTCCTCTCACATATGGCAGGAAAGTGTGGGTTTTGGCATCTTCCATCTCATTTTCATGCTCTTTCTGTCTAGGTTATCTCCTAATGGCACGTTGGATTTCAGTTTTTGTGTATCCATTTCTCAGTAATGCTTGCTGTAGATGTTGTAGCTCATCTCTTAGATGTTGTTTGTCTGATGTTGTTTTTGTCAGAGGCGGAACAGGATTGGGTTAATGTGATTCCGATGTGCGACCAAGACAATAGAACCCTTTCAAATGGACCCTGACCTTCATCCATTGTTCCTGGAATAAAGCAATGCCATAGAAGAGACCTAACACATACATAGTATCTACATAAAAATAGGAGTCACACACGACGCACACATAAAGCGCCTTAGGATGCCTCTAATGTGTGAGGAGAAACGTCGCCTCACACATTAGAGGCATCTTAAAGAGGGAGAAGGAGCGATCGACACAGCTGTCCCGAGAGAGTAGCTCTTCGAAGCAATCATCACGCATTGAGCCATGAAAACCTACATCATTAAATGATAGACTTTTCATTCATTAAATTGAAATGCACATTTAAACCAAAACATTACGCAATATACCATTGCAGAGCAACTGCTGATAAATGTAAACACAAGAAAATAATGTATATCCCACCTGATTATGATGTATACACGAGTTTGGAATGAAATGTTGATATATCCTCTTGAAAGATACATGCTTCAGTCTACACTGACCTTCGGTTTATAACTTGACATTAGCTAAGTGTCTGTAGAACTCATTCTAGCGGTGCAAATCCAGCTCATTTTTCACTATCACATGCACCTGCGTATTCTGCATGCATTCAGCTCGCTATTAAAAGTATGACACAAATTGCCGTTCTGTTAAGCATCTATTATCCAGCGCTAGTGCTGGTGACCCGCTGTCACAGCGAGCCAGAGTCTGCTCCATTCCGTGGCGCTAATGAAAGGGAACATGGGCAGTGGCGCAGTCACCTTCATCAAATAATTTGACACGAAGCATCTGAAGTCCCTTTGCTCATCACGTAATGTGTCGTGGAAAGAGGTGTTCAATTCCCAGCAATACCAATCAATATACAGTAGCGTTACCTTCACAAGGAATGGGAATAAAGCATAGCGCTGCATTGTTTGTGTAATTAAATTGTTTACCGAATATGTTCCGGGCAGGCAATCTCTGACAAGCACGAATGATTTCATGTGTTAATACATCAGGCAGCCCTATGTGGCTGCTTATAGGAGTTTTAATGTTTAAAACTGTCCCCATTTAAGGCTTTAAAGCATTTTATTAGAGACCCGGCAATGAAATGTTTGCATGTGCCTTTGTGTGGGTTTGTATCCCTTTTGATGTTATGGTACCTTAACATGCAGTGGGGACATCTGCGCTGTGAAAAACATATTGGTGCTGACTCCCAGATCAGCAAAGGAATTCTTTCCCCTTAATCATTGTGAACATGCTGCAGATTCCCGGGGAAAAGTGATTCATTTTCATAACAAGTCAGGTGAATCGAGTTTTTATTTTTCATCACGATGTGACATATATTCACACGTGCGCATCAAAAATACATTAATGGCATCAAGCTTCATGGACTTGACCACGTCGCTCCTTCACGAACCATTTGGTTCCGTTCATTCGTAGCAGCTATAAGAGTTGTTAAGCTGCATGAACGGACGTGGCTGCTACAATCACCGACATAAAGAAGAAGGCGTTGTGTTACATCGGAGCGTGCGTAAACATTCTACCCATGTCCCGTCACTCGATGTGGGCCGCTTCGCATCGCCGTTTGAAGTGACCCGAGGCAATGTGGGACACGCAATCCACCAAGCTATTACTCCAAGCACTCAGCTGATGAGGGAGGCCACGACGTCGAGGCAAGTTTGTCCACTCACGCCATTCCTATCACACACATTGGCCAGCACCAAAACATTCAGAGCATGGTGATTATAAACATACACGTTCTCATCACTACGGAGCTTTTCGTGGCTATGCTCCACAGCTCTTCGATGTTCTTTTGGCCGCATCGCGTGTTGGTCAGCATGTGTCCGACGTTTCACTCTTCGTGCTGGATGTTTATTTAGGAACTGAAATATAGTCGCCAACTGATGCTGGTGTTTCACGAAGGTCAGCCAATGTGATTTATTAGCCTTGTCACTTGCGCACACAAGCTCATCATGAAGTGAGACCAGAGAATACCTTCGCGGAACTATTTACGAATGTTATCGCACTGATGTGTGCACAGTGGCAATAGTTCTCTGCTTCATAATTAATCATCTAACTATCATCAGTACCCTCTTAATTCTGTACATGGTTGCGGTGTGAGCCCGAACCTGCCCTGGTGGAAACAGGGCACAAGGGAAGGTTATGCCCCCCATTGGATGCCACTACTGTGGTCAATTTAGTCACCATGCCAATTAACATAAGGCAGCATGTATTTGCATAGTTGGAGGAAAATGTTGTACCTGGCAAAAACCCACGCGGACACAGGGACAACATACAAACCTTACACAGGAAAGCACTCGACTCGAGAATCCGACCCAGGTGTTTTTTTTCCGTGGAGCGGCTGCGTTAGTCACTGCACCGCTCTGTTGCCCAGATCCTGTAATTATACTTTGCGTAATTATACGTTCCAAGTTTGTAAATTATATAGATATATTAATGACTTTCAGATATATTCATAACCGAATCTCTTTTATTCACGACAACAATTCTGACATGAAATTAAGATAAAAAATATGAAATGTTCATTACGCTTCAATTTCCACCTAGCATAAGAGTACATAGCTCCTGTCCAATAGCACAGTCGGGCACGGGAATAAGGATGCTACATTAATAAGGTCACGAAGGGGCATTTGAGACAAAAAGAGAAAGGTTACACAGGTAATATAAATGTCAGTGTGTATAATGTTGGATCAAATATGCTGAGCTATGACTTCAACGTCCATCCAATGTGGCCCATGCAATGCGTGCTTGGAGCAAAAAAATTCAAAGTGATTTCCTGCTGAAATGAGCAGCGAGGTTGCAGTCATCTCTGCTTATTGCAGGGTGAAATTCCATATTTCTTTGGCATAGCAATGCCTATCCTTTGGAAAAGCAAAATTGACCTCCCATACAATGTGGCATTTATTTTATGGACCCTGGGGATGAAGGGCTGAGTCAACCATCAAGCAGGATTTAACTCGGAGCCTCTGATCGCCAGCTACTGGCCAATAAGTATCGTGACTAATAACAAATAACCTAGGCTTCTACCATTTCTGGCAATTATACAGCTGTTAAGATCTTAAAACACCAAAATGAACACATTTCACAATGTGTCTAGTTTGCAAAAGCTACAAGTATGCGTGGCTTTTGCAAACTAGACACATTGTGAAACGTGTCTATTTTGGTGTTTTAAGATCTTTACACCTGTATAATTGCCAGAAATGGTAAAAACCAGTTCTACTTATTCCATATGTACACTGGCAAAAAGTACCCATAGCTTAACGTAGGGCCTACGACCATATCACCCTGAATACGCCCGATCTCGTCCGATCTCGGAAGCTAAGCAGGGTCGAGCCTGGTTAGAACTTGGATGGGAGACCGCCTGGGATTACCAGGTGTTGTAGGCTTCCCGGCGATGGACTGGCGTCCCATCGTCGGTATATCCTTGCCTTGCGCCCTGTGTCTGCCGGGATGGGCTCTGGCTTCACCGTGACCCTGTGTAGGACTAAGCGGTTTCAGACAATGAGATGAGAGATGAGATGAGCTTAACGTAGGCTTCTGTTTGTTTAAATACCGGGGTTAACTTAGGTCCGTATACATGTTAATGCCACTGCTAGAACTTCACGAATCCATTACAATGAAGCTTGTTTTTTCGATGTGATTAATGTTTAAAATGTTCACGTGTTGTGCTATCCTTATGAATAACAAAACAACCCTGTTTTATAGTGCAGCTACCATAACTGTACTCAACGCTTGTAATTTGATTGTATGACTGAACTCAATACATGTAAATATGCCGAATGTTTTGGATCATGAATTATCCAGCTAAAAGTGCATTGTGTGTTTTGACATAGTAAGCAATGATTGTATCCCTTGATCAAGCCACTGCTGGATGAGGTTAATTATATGTGTGTCACATATGCGAGTTTGATCATACTTCACCAAATTGATCAGTAAAGTTCGGTGGTGGTGAATAGAGGCCCTAGACCTTTTCAATTTTTACCACCCCTGATGTCAGCCACGTTCGGGCATCGAACTCAGGTAAGCAGAGTCGTAAAACGGCACGCAAACTCCTGCATCTCCATTCTGTAAACTTTCTATATCATCATCGCCCATGATGTAGCCACTGCTGGATGAATCGCTGTTTCCCAGGGCCCTGCAACGCGAGACTCCATATAACCGTGGTGGTCCGCGTTTTGGCGTGGTGATATTTTCGGCTGCCATTCCATCACCATTCTCATTCAGACGACCAACTGCAGGAAACATTTTTGTATTTCTGTGTAAACCGTCAGTAAAAGAAGGTATGCTTCTTTGTATACAATTACTGTCTCTATTTTTGTGATATGATGCCCATAATCATTCCATCGAGTTCAGAAGCTTTTTCTTTTTTGCACCTCCCCAGCTGAGACCAGAAATGTGCCCAAAATTAAATTTGCATATATGTCTGTATGATCAGTCAGTTATTATAAGTTCCCGCTTAATTCTGTACAGAGTCGCAGGAGGCAAGATCCTATCCCCCGACAGAGGGTACACGGCGGGGCTATACCCAGGATCTGACGCCACTACCTTGCAGGGCACACTACTTGGGGCAATTTACTCAGCAGACCAATAAAGCTAGGCAGTAGCGTATCTTTGGACGGTGCAAGGACATTGGAGCACCCAGAGAAAATCGACGCAAACACGGGGAGAACATGCGAACTACACACAGAAAGGCACCTAAGCCAGGGAACCGAACCCTCGACCTTCTTGCTGTGAGGCGGCAGCGCTAGCCACCGCGCCACTCCTGTATGATCAACGTATTTATATAGGTTCGCCGTAACAATATCTACCACGGTAAGCCGAAAGAGTCATTGTAAATGCTAGCCTTACATTCGATAAAGAAAGTAAACGATTGAACAAGTGGGTGGGCAGGTCACGTTTAACAGTTGCCAGATTGAATGTAGAGTACCCAAATGGCATGACTTGAACGAATTGTTGAGTCTAGGTTTGGAATATTTAATTTAGACATTCTAACATAAAATATGGAAACATCCGGCCACAAACATAAGTGATGTAAATTTGTTATATTGTATGAGCAGAAAAATGCGTTTTCTCTCATTGTGATTGCTTTCTGTGAGATCCAACATTTTCCACAAAATCGTATCACTCACAATGCCAGAAATGCCACTCAATTGACCAGCTAAACATCAAATATTCATAAAAAAAGATTCATAACTACTTTGCCACAAATGTAATCGAGATGCCGAGCTGATACTTGTACAGACTGGTTTAAGCAGGAAACGGACACTGGAGGAAGAGTTCGCACTCAGAGCTGTGTAGGCTGCTGTTTGTTTCCTATCGGGAGAGCAGAAGCCACCTCTAACAACAGGTGCCCCATCAGCTCTCACACAGCACGGATGCCATAGGCATCTTACTGTCTTTTCCGGCTCGGATGCCTTTCTATGAATAGTTTACCTGTTCTCCCCGTGTCCGTGTGGGTTTTTGCTGGGTATTCCGGTTTCCTCCCACCATCCAAAGACACGCTGTGGCTTAGGTTAAATGGCCTGCTGAGTAATCTGCCCCAAAAAGTGTCACCTGCGATGTGGTGGCGTCACTTTCTGGTAATAGCCCCGCCTTCAGCCCTCTGTCTGTTGGGATAGGCTCTGGCCCCCGCGATGCGCTGTCGAGGATTAAGCGGGCATTGATAATGATGATGATGCTACTGTCTATCTCCCTTATCGTTCATGGCGAGTGAACAGTATTACAAATAGCGTGCAACAGTTTTTTTACTTCTTTTAATAAACACCACGAATTATGGATAACCTAAACCTAAATTTACTCCACGTGAATGCTTAATAATTCCTTTAAATAAACTTTAACCCGTCTCTGTTTTATTTATCGCACCAATATTTTACTGATGAAAGTACATTTTCTTAGTCAAAACTGCTTTGTCATGCTTTTACATACTGTAAATTTCACAAGACGCTAATAATCGTGATTTTCCTATGCTTTGTCAAAGGATGTTTCCCCCTAATAAAAATGTGCAGAATATATTTCACTTTCCTGACCTGATTTTTCACAATCCGACCCTTATGCATTTCTATCAGGCTGATGAAATCTCCTGGGTGCAGTGTGAGCATGGTTAACCGACGGTTTTATAAATGGCTAGTGCACTCTCCATATTGTATACATCACTGTCGTAGACAATTAAAATTCACTCAATTCTCATATAGGTTTTTTTTTTATTATCGGATATAGACTGCGTATCTCAGTCTAATAGGATCATAGTTTCCACTTGAGACGCCAGCTTTAAAGAGAAAAAAACCTTCATTAGGAATTGATGTGGAAAACCATTGACTTCATATGGATGGGTAGAAACGATAATTCTATTGTTGCAACATGCAGCGATCCAAAGTAATCGGTAGTTCAAGATGTTTCAATACTATACAATACATTCTTTAAAATTACACACACAGGGCTCTCAAATGCTTTAAATACATCAATGCCAATTTGCAAGGGATTTCTGATTGTATTTTAGAACATGTTTATGTTAGTGGGACTTATCTGCGCATGCTCTGCTTTTAAACAAAGTGTACTGCCTGTAGGCTGGGTGCTATCATACTATTTTACCTATAGAGCTCAAATTGCAACAGTGGTGACACGGGCACATTTAATTACCATAAAGATATAGGTAACGATAAAAGAACAGATTATTTTTTTACAAATCAATTCCGAAAAAAAAAATATATACGATCGTCTCATCTTAAGACCACGTTGCCGTTAATGCAGTGGTTTCCTTTCATGTACATGGGTATGGACTTGGGCTCCTCCCATTGGTCCTTCTTTTCAATAACTCAACCTGCCGACAACTCTCTGGTGACCTGAGGCAATGGGGACGATTGAATCAAATGCATGAGGAAGACCAAGGTGCAGGTAGTGCAGAGGCTACGACACAAGAGACCCGAGCTCGAGTCCTGCTCACGATCAAAAACGGTGGCAAATATCTCAGCGGGTCCTGGGCTTCCGATATCTGTAAATACTAGGATTGGGGATACAGAAATAATTGGCATGTGCTGGCCACCCATCCCTTTGTGTGCCGACCTTTATAGGTACTCAATAAGACGACTTTCCTCAAGTCTTCCTTCAACAATCTGGTAAACTGCTGGAAAAACAAACAAACTGGTTGTGCGATGATTGCTTCCAAAGGCTCCTCTTTTGGGATAGCCGCGTCGCTCCTGTCTCCTTCGTGACGTTTCACCTCCTGCGTGATATTTCACGTGATGTTTTTATGTTATCACGGTGACAGCTCATATCCGAAGGCAAAACATGCCAAATGTTCAGAAACATTTAGCACTTAATAAAGTATAACTCATTAGAGCATGCAAGATATGTAATAGAGCGTCTGCTTCTTTGATCCATCGGTTACTGATATTGATGCTTAATAAATAAAATAATTTATTATGTATATATTAATGAGATGCTGGACCATATTTCGTCACTAAGCAACACAGCAGATTTACTGCAGAAAGCCTTACATTGCAGGTAGCACGAAGAATACTGATTAGCCTCTTACAGTTAATCAAAAAATCATTCGACTCTGATGATTTATTAGGTAGTTTGCGTCGTGCAAAGGGGTTGTATTCTAATGGAACGATCTTAATGCAAGCCTTCCTGTTCAATGTTATGTAATATACGTCGTGAGGCTCCCTGCAGTTAGTGTTAGACAGGAAGCTCGGCGGCACCGTAGTCCATTATATGTGTTTATGACATCTGCGTGGCCAGTACGTAAAATACACCCCAGTAGTTTAATTGAAGACAGTAGTTGCAGACATTTCGTATAACATACTAATGGGGAAATTAATCACACAAATCAATATGAGTCATGCTGGATTAATGTAGTTTTCGTCCTATCGTTCATTCTTTGATGGAAGAGAGGCTTTTCTGCTTGGTATGGAAAATATATCAGTATATTGACTAATGTTCAGATATTTGTTTAGCACAAACATGTGCCAATAAAACGGTTGCTTCATTCTATTTCATCTCACTCATCACATTTAGATGACCCCCTGGTGATTCTTTTTCTGAGTAATATATATTGTCAACGTATTCATTTTACCATGATGCAGCAATTTGCAAAAGCAAACACTTTCACCAATTGCTGGAAAGCAATATGTGCTTTCTTTGTTAATAAATGCATGTAGGGATATACAGATATGTGGTTATTCCATGCTGATATATGTGCGAATGTAATCGCTCATTGCTGATCCAAGCACACGAGGACCCGTACGGCACAGCGTGAGCAGATTTCCCAATCGTTTGGTTTGGTTTGCTTTATAAGGAAACCTCAATCAACGAGTAACCTCAGTCGTCACTGACGGTCGAACGAAGGCCACAGTTGACACAATTGACGAAAGCGACTTTAATCCACGATTACCCCATCACTTGGGAGATGTTTTCAATGTGGGATATAAACCTCACTCGTCGATATAAGTTATAGCATCCCTTTTCCACAGCCTATTACCTATACGAGTGCAATAAGAGAAACAGCAGGGGTGAAATAGCTTCGTTTTGCCTCGCTGGGGGACATATGTGCCAAAAAGGGGCAATTTACTCAGCCAAGACACCACAGGCTGACCTTTACACTCTCAGGTAGAGCAACCTCATCCGAGTCATTGGTTTGATGCCATGCTGCATTTTACTGGCTCCTTTAAATATTATGAATCTTGTTTATTACAATGTGAACCTTTCCAATGGGGATGTTTAGAGAGGTCCACTGCACAGGTATTGTGTTATTACACAAACGCATATATTACTTGCATTCGTGTCGCTATTAATTCATATTACTATTTATCAATGCCAATTGAACAGCCCTTTACCTTCAAAAGTAAACGTATGACGCTAAAGGTGCAGTACTTGCGATTTCTTGCTGATGGCACTGCTAACGGAAGGACCTCTACTGCAGTGAACACTGGAGAACCCTTCGAGACCAATAGGATTTCTACGATTGTGTCTTCATTGCATAAAATAATAATAATCGCATTTATAGAGCGCTTTTCACCTGAGGGTCACAAAGCGCTGCACACAGCTGCGGAGAGAACGACACCCCAACAACAGCGACATCTCATCTCATCTCATTATCTGAAACCGCTTAATCCTACATAGGGTCACGGTGAGCCAGAGCCTATCCCGGAAACACAGGGCGTAAGGCAGGAATACACCCGACGACGGGACGCCAGTCCACCGCCGGGCATTACGGGACAATTTTAGTCTGCGAGCCAATCAACCTATCCAGGAGCATGCTTTTGGACTGTGGGAGGAAACCGGAGTACCCGGCGAAAACCCACGCGGACACGGGGAGAGCATACAAACTCCACACAGAAAGGCACCCGAGCCGAGAGATTCGAACCCGGGACCTTCTTGCTGTGAGGCGTCAGCGCTAACCACTGGGCCACCGCGCCGCCCACAACAGCGACATGAGAACGGAAAATCAGCAACAATAATATTTTTTGGGGTTTTTTTTAAATAAACACATCGCTGCAGAACAACATGTAAATTTTATGAACTGGCTTTCAACTATAATTTCAAAATGCAACATAATCAGTGTTAATAATACGTATACTGAGAACATTTATCGTATAATAATACTAATTGCATTTCTAGAGCGCCAATCACCCGAGGGTCACAAAACGCTGCACAGAACTGCGGAGAGCACGGCACATCAACATCGAGATAAGGATGACAAATCAGTAATAACGGCATGTCAGCAGCTTCAGGACAGTTCCACTGAAAGTCAAATATTAGCTATACATTTTAGAAGGACATAAAATAAGCGATTAAAAAAATAATAAATTCTGCAACAAACAACGAAGGAATAAATGTTCCCGAGCCGGCGCAATTCGGGAGTGAGCTATCATATTCGGCACGACAAAACTGAGCCCCATCAATAGTCCTAGCTGGAGGACTTGAAAGCCTTACGGAACAAGTAAGTCTTTGAGACGAGATTTGAAGTTGCTCAAGGACTCAGCTGAACGAATCTCTAATGGAAGGGCATTTCAGAGTGTGGCAGCTGCGCGCGAGAAGGCGCTGTCATCCATCGAATGGAGGTGCGATCTGGGTGCATGCATCATCACAGTATAAGGTGTGCATAATTAAATCTTTAGATGCAAAATTTTGTGGCAAATGTGGATTTCAAATATACGAGGGTATACATCGCCTTCATAAATAAAATAAATTACCTCACAGGTATTTTAGTCCAACCACTTTCGACATCACGATTCAAACATGCGTCTCTCTGAACACCCTCAAGGACGGCAGCACAGTATTTTATCTCCATTACAGAAGGAGCTGCTTTAGGATGCTGCACAGACCTTGATTGTTGATCCCTGCACCAAATCAAACAGTTTCACCCATGACAATATATTTTAGCAACCAATACATTGTGGATAATTTTTCGATTTACACTGCCTTGTATGTATACCACCTATCTGCCTTTAAGCAGTATTTACAGCATTGATGGTATTTGTGCCGGGCAGGAGAGGCTACTGTATTTGAGAGGGTGTTTATTTTGATATCCTCGTCTCCAGGCCAAATACAATGATGGTAAATGGGAGAACATAATCATAAGCGTGTGACTTCAGAGACTGCGACATACTCGCCAGGCCCCCCTCATCAGCTACACTGCATAAGAGTAATGTTTAATTGTACCAAACCTAACGATCCTTCGAATCGTGATTTAGTTCCTGCCAGCTACTGCAAAAAACTGCTCGGTTGTTAAGTAGAGACGTGCAACTGGCACGATATTAACGTATGATTGGTCATTACGCAGAAATATGTGACACGGTAACACATAGTCACGTACACATAATGTTAGTTGTTTTGTTATTTGTTGAAAACTATATGTATTACATTGAATATATGTACGGTAAAATAATGTAACTGATTTCTAACACTTATTTGCAGGCTGTGCATGCGTACGTCTTTGTGTGCAAAGGAATTGTGCACAATAAAATATTTCCATGCCATTCTTTTCAACATAAAACATAAATAGTGTTAATTGAGTAATTTTAACAATTCTCTCCTGAAGCCCATTTTACCCCTCCTACAACGGGCCCTGGCTAATTTGACATGCAGGATGTGGCCTCTGCCGTGCAAGCCTGTCGAAGTGACGATCACCGATGCAAATTTTGTGTGCAATTGTTGAATTCTGAACAATTTATTTATTTAAGTATTGCACAAGCCTCGGATTCGTTATTTCTCCGTGCACTTTAGCACAATGTAGGGTCTCACTCTTGTAGCAGATCACTGTCAGTCAGTACGTCCGTGTTAATTTAAACTGGAAGGTAAATCGTTTTTACAGTTGCCAAGTGGGGTATGATGAGCAAGTTTCAACATCTCAAGCCACCAGGGATAATTTAGTGAGCAAAATTAACCGAGGCAGTTCGTCTGTGGACTGTGGAGAACCCAGCGACACGGGGAAAACATGCAATCTCCACACAGATACGTACCCGAGGCAGGACTCGAAACCGGGTCCCTCTTGCAGTGATCTTGCTTGGACCTTGCAGCTGTGAGGGAGCAGCTCTAATCACTGTGCCACTGTGCTGCCCCGATATTTTATGTCCATATTTATTGCTGGAGATCAAGAGGCCATCCCCGTTAAATGCCCCTCATGCCACCACATGCCCACCGAACTTGTATTATGCCAAAGCCTGCAACTGTTGCACGATTTATACCCAATCTCCAAGGTCTGTTCATGTAGCAGCACACCATCTGGTCTATGGGACACCGAACACTACGCTGCATGACAGTCTAGAAATATGTTTCTCTGCTATGCAGCTGCAGGAAACCAAAGCTGCAGGATGCAATTACAAAACAGTGTCTAAATGTGACTGCATCTCAAGACACTGTGCTTATTTATTAATGCAGAGGCAGTCGGTGGTAGGCAGAGTGAAAACGAATATTCTTGAATATGGACTTGAACAAGGGCATAGACTTGACGTCACGCTCAGAGAAAAGCGTTCCATACAATGGGAGCAGCAGAGGGGCCTCACAGAGTAAAGGTCGTCTGGGGGGTAGATTATCAAGCCAGCTGTAAATAAAGCATCAGGAGGCTTTCTCATGTGCTGCCCATTCTCTTCATAATTTGGTTCATATCAGTTTCTGGACACGCTCTACTTCACATCTCAACGCTGTCTCTGGGAGCCTTAAGCCCTTTGTTCCAGCCATGTCTCTTGACACCTCCAGTGAATCTCCACTTAAAGCTGCGGCCGCTCCTTATCTTCATTTATCCCTACTGAATGAATGTCTACCCAAGGCAACTTTGATGCCCGACTCTGTCCTGTTTTGCTGAAAACCTGAGTGCACATTTAAGAACGGAATATATTTGCTAATTCCTATGGAGTGATGTATGCGGTGTTTCACATTACCCACCTACTCTGCTTGATAGCCTTATACAAGTTTGTATATACGTATATATGACAGATATGATGATGATGATCATACATGTTACGCATGTACAAATATATGAATAGATAGATAATACATTGATTAATTGATGAGCCATTAATCATATTTTTGGGAAACAGGAGAAGGCTATAGCAATCGATGCAAACATTAATACACTGCTCAAGTGCATTTTTATTAAAAGTAGATGTTAAGAAATATTGATTCAGTAGTAACTTATTGTTTGTATAGACATAATTACACAGTCTTATTTTTACTAGGAGTTACATAAACATTATTTAGATATTATTTGCCCACAAAATATGACACGTCATGAATAAACATGACATTTGTAGCGTGTATAATTTTTCCCACACATATTTGAACACCTATCCAGAATTAGTACTCGGTGATAAAACTCGTCCAATATGATCGTTCGAGAAGATCCACTTCATAGCTACAACGTGGCTAAAACCCCCTTACACAGCACACTGGCTGGAGGACAGCAGACAATATACCGCCTTCTCAAATTAGTATTTTTTCACGTATGCCATCAGCCACGCAGAGCTATTTTTCAGCAGCGTTAGCACAAGCATACTCTGGACCAGTTTTGATTATTTTTTAGCTCATCGGCTAAGTCATGCTTAAGCCAATGCTAATGAACTGCGAGATGAACATTGACAAAGGATCCTCTCAGTTGTATTATTGTATGACTGAGCTAACAAGTTTTACTTGTCTAAAAATTTTTATGACTGAGCTAACAAACTTTGCCTTTCTGCAATGAACAAATGATGTATTACATGCTGCACTCACCGTACTTGGGAGGTCAATATGCACAGCTTTATTTTTTATTGAACTCTTCAAACCGGGTGACGTTCCCCCACACTCAATGTCAAAGTAGGTGCATCAGTGTCTTGTGCGATGTTTAGTAAATGCTAGGGGACAGTGGGAAGCGTGGCTGTCACGGGCCCTGGTGTGAGCCATGAGATGGGAGACTACCAAATTCACCCAATCTTCATAGGCTGGGCCCACTGCGGCCTATCGGCCACAGTGCAGCTGCACAGCCTGTACGCTTCACAGATACACCACTGCAGGGAGACCAATAATTCATTCATGTTTCCCTATGAGGTCTGCATGCTTTGCCAAGGGATATGTATGCAAGACGTGGCATGCAATCCATACATAATGTGGTCGTCGGGGTGTCATTTCAAATTAATTCAGTATTTTGCGGCAGGTCGTGTCACATGACAACTTTGCAAAAGGATCTCGCAAATCAACTGTTTTAAAAATAGCACTTACAGAGCAGGGCGGCGCGGTGGCCCAGTGGTTAGCGCTGTCGCCTCACAGCAAGAAGTTCCCGGGTTCGAATCTCTCGGCTCGGGTGCCTTTCTGTGTGGAGTTTGCATGCTCTCCCCGGTGTCCGCGTGGGTTTTCGCCGGGCACTTCGGTTTCCTCCCACAGTCCAAAAAGCATGCTGCTACATAGGTTGATTGGCTCGCAGGCTAAATTGCCCCGCAGTGCCCGGCGATGGACTGGCGTCCCATCGACGGAATATCCTTGCCTTGCGCCCTCTGTCTGCTGGGACAGGCTCCGGCTTCACCGTGACCCTGTATAGGACTAAGCGGTTTCAGACAATGAGATGAGATGAGAGACTTATAGAGCACTTGTCAACCGAGCGTCACAAAGTACTGCACTGAGCTGTGGAGAGAACGGCATGTCAACCACAACAACAACAACATCAGAGCAGTAGGCTGTTCTTTCGGCTCGGAGCATATCACTTTGTCACATAGCCCTGCTGTGAGAAATGAACCAGTCCTAGGTGGCCAAAGGTCTCCGTAAAGACCAGTATCTTTAAATTATCTTCAGATGGCTGATGCACACCAAATGCTTCCTGTTGTAGTTGTATTAAACTGAAAACGGGTAAGAAATAGTTTTCCTATGACAAGACATATTTGAGGTATATATGGTAGTGAGATAATCCAATTGTGTGCTTTTCAAAAATTATGATTAAATGTACAGCATGCGGGATGTTTGATTTAGCAAGAATAGCTAGGACACAGATCAAGCAATGGAGGTGTAATTGCAACACTATGTAAACTATGTATACAGCAGACTCTATTTCATAAGACATTTGACTTCCAGTAAATGCTGGTAGTTTACACGTATCATCATGACCACAGACACATTCAAATGTCCAAAGACCATATCTGCTGCTTCTAGGTATTGTACCCCAACGATGCTTCTAGCAGCCGAATCTGGTAGCACACAGAGCCGGGCATCACTGAGATACGAGGATTTAATCCTCGGCAGCAACCTTGATTTAAACCCAGGATTTGAGTGTGGTGAGTTTTATGGTGTTGATAGTGTTTGTGCTTAAATAATGTTTTGCTGAAGTGAAGTTACTTTTCAGAGTCAGTTTAGCGATGCCCTCTCCTACCAGCCATCCTTACACGAGGTAATATTCAGCTCTTGTCTGTTCCGAAAGGGATTCCCTCTGTTTACTAACTTTACAGCGGTAGCACATCTATATAATTAATCAAAACTCTAGGTAGGAAAATATTTGCAACGGGTATATCTGGTTACAAATTATATGTCCGCTCATTAATGTTAACGCCACACTCTTCACCCTTCTCACCTGTGTTCTCTCGACCCTTATGCTCTGCTCTGCCTCCCACCCCATCCCTTGCATAATTGAAACCTATATACAACGGGTTTCTCAAGCTACGATTCAATGCTAAATTTACATAGTTCTTTTAAACCTAGTTTTTGGCCCTTACTCCTATTCACGTATTGAGGGCTAACTTGCCAATTGCAGAGAAGCTGAAAGGTCAATGTGAAGGTCATTGTGTGCTCCGAATTAACAAAATTTATAAAGGCCCATTTGGGGGCCATTATGTAGACATTGACTATAGTAATAATTGTATCAAACTACGCATCTTTCACAAGCCTTTGCCCGAGGGTAGTTCCACAGCTCAGGCTCCAGTCATCACATTTGATCTCACTCCCACCAACTCATCTCAGAATGCCAAACGCCATAGTAAGGGTCGCGAACCAAAAGGTAAATGAGGTGGTTTTCCCATAGCTTCCTAAACGTTGGTTTTGAAATGATACCATTGCCAAACACTGTTTAATGCCATATGTAGAATGTCTGATACAGACAGAAGCAGCAAATACTGGTTAATAGATTCATAAAATACTGAGACAGCCGTCACACTATGATTTATATATTTATTTTCTTTGGTCATGTTGGACATGAATGTGCTCCCTACCGTGCTTTGTACACAGGCATAATGGCTCAGCCATGTGGGTATATGTGTAGAAATATTCGTAAAGCCTTGGGCTCCTTCCCCAGCCTCGGAATGAATTGGGTGCTTTCTTCTCTGGGAATTGCCTGTTCCCTTTAATCCTTTCACCTTTCAGTTTCCACAAATGCAAGCAACTGTATTTCTGTGCACATTATCATTCAATGTGAACGCCCCCACCCCATGATACAAACATATGGTTTTGTAGTCACAGTATCTCGCAAATGTAATCTCAAATAATTACTCTAACATAACATATTACAAATATAACATATTGTGATCTCACAGAAATATTACAAATGTAATGCGAACACATTAACCTCAAGGCATCTTTTCTTGTTGCTTCCTGCTCACCTGGTGGAAGCATCTTGATAATATCACGCCACCTATTTAAGGCCAAATATTGGAGATTTTCTGGCAATTGCTTGACGACACAGGTTGCAATGACTGTACTAGCGAAACATCAGGTAAGCCGATTGTTAAATGTGAGTGGACAGTGCCCCAAGACAACGTTATTTATTTGGCTGTGTCAAGTGGAGGAGGGTGTATGACACACATTGGTGAGCGATATCTGAACCTTATTGTTCCAACTGCTCATCAATCTGGACTTAGCAGGCTGCTGAAGTATGACCAAACTACTTCCATGGCATGAAGTGGCTTTTATCCAGCAGTGGATTGACAAATGGCTGTCAAAAATAAAAATGACACTCGTTCTTATTTGATGTTCTGTTAAAACAACATTTCAAGCAACTTCGTATACAATTATTTGGAACTATAATAACCTGTATTAATGTAGGTTTTATAGCTCTATGCATTATTGCTTTCAAAAGCTGTTCTTTTGGAATATCCACGTCGAGCGCTCAGGCGTCCAGAGATAGTCTTTAGACGCCGGAGGATGTTTCCAAAGTGGATGGCGAAACGTCGGGAAAGGGAGACAAAGAACACTTGACACGGCTATTCCAGCTGAACTGCTTTAGGCAGCAACTATCATTATAATCACATGCTACACTTCATGAAAGTTCAATTCATTGTACAATACATGCAATGTATATATCTATCCATCTATTGTCATGCCACTTGTCGAGGTTTAGGTCACAGAGGAAACAGGCTAAGTAAAGCAGCCCAGACGTCCTCTTCCCTAAAAACTCCTCCAACAATTGGCGGGGGATTCCAAGGCCAGCTGAGAGATATAATCCCTCCAGCGGGTCCTGGGCTTGTCCCGGGGTTTCCTCCCAGTTGGCTGTGTGTGAAACACCTCCAGAGGGAGATGCTCAGGAGGCATCTTTATGAGATGCCTGAGCGACCTCAACTGACTCCTCTCAATGCAGAGGTGCAGCGGTTCTTCTCTGACATCCTCCTTGATCACTGGGCTCCTCACCCTATCTCTAAGGCTGATCCCAGCATTCCTACGGAGGAACCTCATTCCAGCCACCTGTATCCGGGACCTTGCTCTTTCAGTGAGGGTTGGAATGAAGACTGACCGGTAAATTGAGAGGTTCGCCTCCCGACTCAGCTCCCTCTTCACCTCGACGGTCCGGTACAACGACTGCATTTCTGCAGACGTTGTCCCCATCCGTTTGTTAATCTCATGCTCCCTCTTACCTTACTCGTGAACACGACCCCGAGATACTTGAACTCTTCCACTTGGGTCAGTTGCTTATGTAACCGGTGGCCATGGTAATGAGTTGTACATATTCATGGTCGCACATTAGAATGCTGGCGTGTTAGCATCGCACCCGCCCCCACGTATATTGCGGAAGCGTTCCTCAGTGGAAGTGAAGCGTGATTGAGAGCTGTGGAGTTTTTATGTGACTACGTGTGTTGGTGGGTGTGTATGAAGGTACTGTGTTGATGTGACTACGTGTGTTGGTGGGTGTGTATGAAGGTGCTGTGGAGTGTTGATGTGACTACGTGTGTTGGTGGGTGTGTATGAAGGTGCTGTGGAGTGTAGATGTGACTACGTGTGTTGGTGGGTGTGTATGAAGATGCTGTGTCTGCAGAGTGACTAAACATCATTTCGAGAGAAGATACTTGTGGAAGCCAAGTCCTTGTAGTGGAAGGCAGTGTCGAGTGTCGGCGAACCAGGAGCGGTGCATGCGAGGTGCGAGGAGGATTAAACAAAAACACAACGCAGAACTTTACCATCCGAATCTCCTCCTCGCCACGTGTACACTCGCGTGCGCCGAGTTCACCTGGTGTCTGACATCTCGCTGGTCTAGGCGCCGGCCTGCAGTCTCTCGTGCGATCGGCGGCCGTATTGTGGGTGTGGAGAGAGACGGTGCAGGTTGGCGCCGGCTACACAAGCCACCTTTTTTCCGGAAGACAACCACGGTCTCAGATGTGGAGGTGCTGATTCTCATCCCCACCGTGTCACACTCAGTCGTCAACTGTTCTAGTTCACGCTTGAAATCAGTCTGATGAAGCAAAAAAAGAACATCATCTGCACAAAAGCAGCGATGCCATCTTCATACCCCCAAACTGGATACACTCCGGTCCTTAACTATGCCTTGATATCCTGTCCATAAAAATCACGAAGAGAATATAAGACCTCAGGGATGTCCAGCACATGTTCAAAAACATTTCACTGATATTCACAGCTAGCTGGATTCGAACTCGGGCCACCAGGTTTGTAGTAAAGCATGCTAATCACTGAACTACAGCTCCCCAAGAAATCACACAGGCATGCATACGAGGGAAAAGCTTATCTAACACCACCCTTAAGCAAGGTTTGTCATTTTCTCAGAAATGCTTCCACGTGCTGTTCTAGCAATCCCATTAATATGTAAAGGCAATGGGTGTTAGAGCCACCAGGGACAGGCATGTGGTCAGGCATGATTAATGCTGTTTATAGGTTAAATGACATTGCCCAGCTCCAGGGATTCTTAATTTATATTTCAGTGCCTCCCTTCAATAGTGTTCTGAAGCATATTTTGGCTCTGCCCTAATGTTGAACAGAACGAAGTAAAAAAAATAGTTCCCTTCTAAAACTTGTACTCAGTGATGTTTTAAAACGAAAATTCGCAGTGGAGCACAGCTAGAGGATTTACTCAATCCCTTATCTCCTCTCTCTTACCTGAGACAGGGAAACAACTTTGAGAGGCCTTCATTCAGCGCTGGCCCGACAATAATGATGAAGTCTCCTTGCAGGCCATGGTTATTAGTTTATTTTTTAGGCGACTACGTGTGGCTAAATGTGAGCTCCGGCTAGCTGAGATCCCTCTATATGAGGTTTTTTTTTTCTCTATAACAATCCCAAGAGATTTCACACCACTGGGTGACAGACAAGTACCTCCACGGCTGAGAGTGTCTGCACTGTAATTGTACTGCCCACTGTCACTGAAAGGTGGAATTTCCGCGACTGATTCAGTGCTTTCTAGAGAATATTAGAAGTGCCTCAGCTTGTTTGAGCTGGGAGCCACTTTTATTTTAAATTTTTGCAAAGTAAGCATATTAAACCAAATGATAATTAATGATGATTGCTTCCAAAAGCTGCTCTTTCGGGATAGCTGCTTCGATCATTAACTGCATATCTAGAATATTACATTGCAATATGACAGTTTTATGAGTGAAGCGACTTCCATAATTTTAAATGTTCGAACTTGCATTGTGTCATGAAGGAAAAATACATAATTTAGCATTTTTCATTATTAAACATTAGAACATGCAGATGCAATACGAAATCTTGTAAAGTATTTCCCTACAAGTTTCATCCAACAAAGCTAGTATGAAAAGCAAATTTGTTGAATACATGTGCATCCATATTAAGTCTCACAAATTATCCCTTAGTCTCATAGTTGTTCATCATGATGACTGCCTCACGGCTATGCAGTGGAGGCCCATGTTCTTTTGTTTTTACCAGAAAATAATTTGCTCAGCCTCACGGATAGCTGCTGGCGATGGCTGACCCCAGGGTTTGTCTCTACTCACACCTTTTTAAGAAATGAAATCACAACTGCTGAAATTGTTACCCCAAACAGAGTATCCGCCCTATGGACGATTTTTTTCCAAACGTGTAACACGTTCTTCTGACGTCAGGATTAAGGCGGTTGAGTGTTTAAGAGGCTTAAAGGTACTATTGCAAAAGTGGGATTTTAAAGCTGAAAGTGTTCAACTATCAAGGGAATAATCAACAGCCGGGAAGTAACGAAGAAAGAAGGCATAAAATCCTTGGTATTGTGCCGAAAAAAAAATGCACTTGTCGCGAAACGTGAGGACCTCTGTCTCCCGGTCGTCCACTCCACGTTCCCGTGACAATTGCCCCGGCGTTGGGTAGCCCTCCTCTCTCTCCAGGACAGGCAAAACAGGACTGGACGCTCTCTTCATTGTAACACTAAAAGGTTTATTGACGCTGCCGAACTCGTAAACACGACGCATACCTCTTCGCAATGCGTCAACCCAACGACAACTCAATGAAATCCATTTTTGGGTCAGGTCACGTAAAAAAATTATATTTTATAATTGATAATATTGGTCACGAAAGCCTTCGAATTAAAGTAACACCAGTTTAGCTGCAACAACCACACGAATCTGACGAGCCCCTTCTCGTGCCCCGATTTATAACCCCACCGCCGTCATCCCGTCACGTCACATCACACAACGTCCTTACCAATCGCATTCTCCCACGTTCATACCATGTTCCCACCACCTCTTTTCAGCCCACGTGATGTTTACCACAGGGGCGGCACGGTGGCCCAGTGGTTAGCGCTGTCGCCTCACAGCAAGAAGGTCCCGGGTTCGAATCTCTCGGCTCGGGTGCCTTTCTGTGTGGAGTTTGCATGCTCTCCCCGTGTCCGCGTGGGTTTTCACCGGGCACTCCGGTTTCCTCCCACAGTCCAAAAGCATGCTGCTGCATAGGTTAATTGGCTCGCAGGCCAAATTTCCCCGCAGTGCCCGGCGATGGACTGGCGTCCCATTGTCGGTATATCCTTGCCTTGCGCCCTGTGTCTGCCGGGATAGGCTCCGTGCTCACCGTCACCCTGTATAGGACTAAGCGGTTTCAGACAATGAGATGAGATGAGATGTTTACCACCCCAGGAGATAAAGCAAAGCACTACCCTAGTCGTTCTCACCTGACCTTGTCACCCAGGACGACCCCGTTTACTCACATAGTGATGCACCTGTCCTGGCACGGTATGAGGCTTGACACCACACACACATGTAAGATTCGTCGGTTTTCTGGGCTTTTGATGTTTTTTGGATGTTGATCTCGGTTTTTCCCAAAGTTTTTCTGTAGGGGAATTACTAACTTGAATCCTTTGGATTCGACATATATACATATTTTAAATTAGACTAGAGTTGAACAATGCTTGAAATCTTATAATGTTTATCAGCAACCATAATACCGCATCAGTATCTAACCATTGCATACTCTTGTAATTGTATTGCTTACGCACAATTACATATATTGGCAAATTTACCAATGTGTCAATATTTACTCCATCATTAAATGTAAGTACTTGTGTTCTAACCAATATTCAACTCTGTGAATTTAACCTTTTCAAATAAAACGTTACACAAACAGTTTCATCCGAGATTGCTTTTAGCCAACCATGACTCAAACGAATTGGTTTGTGTTCTGCAGCTACAAGTAACACAGTCCATTCTTTCCATCCTTTTAGAAGTAAGAATCTTATTGCAAATTTCAGACCTATAAACACATTCGTTTTTAAAATCAATGTACATTTATAATTGTCCACTAATGCACATGCGGTTTTGTAATTATTAAATACTTTTGATAACCCATGGCAGATATTTTATTTAATTTCGAACGTATTGTAATGATGTAGGTTTTCACGGCTCGATGCATGATGATTGCTTCGAAAAGCTGCTCTCTCGGGACAGCCGCGTCGATGGCTCTCTCTCCTCTCCTCGCGACGTTTCGCCTCACACGTTAGAGGCATCCTCAGGCGTAGTTATTCATTCAAGGAAGCGAGAGAGCTGCAGAGAGGCAGGGAAGGGGAAGGTAGTCATGCAGTCAGCCATTTGCAAAAATTGCCAGACGCGGCATTCAATAATTAAGAAGTCAATGTTTTTTAGTTGTGGGAGGAAACCAGGATAACTCGGAGGGAACCCACTCAGAAACAGTGGGAGAACACACGAACTCCACACAGGAAGGGACCTGAGGCAAGAATCGAACTGCGAAGGGCAGGAGGCACGGGTGTTACCACCGTGCCACCCTCCACTCCTGATGCTTGACGCCACATTATGTTGCCAGTATCCTCGACTATTTTTGAGAATATGTAAGGCATTGCAGTGATTAATATTACCCAAAGCCATTTGTTCATTATATGCCAGCCTGCTTGAGTGCTTTACTACCGTAATTAATTATACATAATTCAGTCACTAGTAGGGCATATGGCATGAGAACCGGATGAATACATTGCTCACGGATTTATTGCATTAAAAACCTTTATAAGCATAAGCTTCTCGCTTTTTTTGATTGTTATTAGAATAACACACTCAAGAATCTCATAAACTCAAGCACCACTTACCTAAATTGCAGCGATTATCATTCTAATAATTTATTTAACATTATTTCTCAAAGTGTCATGGATATCTTCCAAGTGTAAATTGACGTCATCCCAATGAAATCTGGTGCCTTTCTGTGTGGAGTTTGCATGCTCTCCCCGTGTCCGCGTGGGTTTCCGCCGGGTACTCCGGTTTCCTCCCACAGTCCAAAAGCATGCTCCTGGATAGGTTGATTGGCTCGCAGACTAAAATTATCCCGCAATGCCCGGCGATGGACTGGCGTCCCGTCGTCGGGTGTATTCCTGCCTTACGCCCTGTGTTTCCGGGATCGGCTCCGGCTCACCGTGACCCTATATAGGATTAAGCGGTTTCAGGTAATGAGATGAGATGAGAAAATGAAATCTGGCTCTTATTGCTGCTAATGGGGGCGCCAGATATACGGGTACATCTGAGTGTATTTGAAGCAGTTTAATCGCTTTATATTTGTTAGTCTGGTTTTATTTCTATTTTATTCCATTCTTGTTATTATTAATTATTATTAATCACTATATTTTACGTCTCAACTCTTAGGGCCTTCTGTTCTCACTAAGAGAGTGAAGCCTTGCTCTTGCCTCGCAGCAGCCACAATTACCCCTATCTCGCAGCAGTAGCAGTCGCCATTGCTCTACCAGCATCTGCACCTCTCTGACCGCATCCTCTCCTCACTTTCCTCGCGTCTTTACATTTTAGTAAATAAGGAGACCACATCAAAACTGATGAGCAGATCCGATCCGTTGAGTGTGATTTGTTTCAGTATTTCGATGAAGTGCCTTGAGTTCTTAATATATGAACGTTCGAGATCCACTGTGCTTTGTAGTTCTTGGGCGAGTTTGTAGCTTGGTGAACTTATTATTGCCTAGTACAGGGTCCTCTATTTATGAATCTTCGGTAGCCCGTATAGCCTGGGGTCTCTGCTGTCTTGCATGTTCAACTCTTTTCATTTTTCTTTACTTAGAATTTTCTGCTTCATGATGGCCTTTGTTCAGATTTCGATTTTCTTGGTTGGATCCCATTTGAGTTTCTCATATACTGCGGTGTTGCTGACTTCCTGGTGAATTTTCAACTTGTAATCATCTGTGTTGACGATGACTGTGAGGTTTACTTTGTCTCGCTTGTAGAATGAGTATGTCTTTATTCTTGTTGAGTTTGTTAAGCTCTCGCCGTTCTTCAGCCGTGCAGTTAGGTATTGGTGGTTTCGATTTGCGTATGATTCTGCACACATCTTGGCAGATTTCTTCAGCATTCACTTTCGGGAGATTGCTGTTAAAATTTAAACTCAGCAGTGTAGAGGTATAAAACTCTGGATTATGGGCATCAGGAGGGAATCACAAAGTGTTTGAAGAGCTGGGCAGACTTTTGTGATATACAAACTCGTAGGCGAGTCAGAGGCAGAATTGAATTAAGTTAATGCGATTCTAATGTGCGAGTAAGACTATGGAGCACTTTCAAATGGCATTTCTTTCATTGTTCCTAAAAGAAAGCAACAAATACATAGTACCTACATATAAATAGGAGTTATACATGTGACAGTCAAACACACACAGCACCTGAGGATGCCTCCAACATGATGGAGGGAGGTGGAGCGATCAAAAAGAGCAGCTGTTCAGAGTAATCATCACGCATCGAGCCGTGAAAACTTACATCATTACAATTATTTTATTTGTTTTTGTATGTTCTTCCTCGATTTTTAGCAATTATTCTACTTAATTGAGCTACTCTAATGTTTTTCTTGACATGCCGTTCTCTCCACAGCTCACTGCCGTGCTTTATGACCCTCAGTTGAAGAGAGCTCTAAATATGCAAACATTATTATTAATGAAAATTAAGTGGTTGCAATTGAAGCATCTGCAAATTGTAATTGAGATTCAGGGGCATCTCACGTTTTGTTACATCTTCATCTGAATTTACAGGAAAACTTCCTTACAAATGACTGATAATATAAATGAAGAAACCCCAAGTGTTAGAAAAAGTGTGTAAATATAAAATTGTATGGTATGAATCAATCTCTAGATAACAGTTTCCCAAGTGCGATCACTGCGATTCTAAATGAAGCTATTCTGTGAATTTACCCTTTGGATTGGCAACACTAATATCCACATTCATTCTCCTAACACGATTGACACATCTGAAGACGAAGAAACCTCCCATGTATTAAAATTTTCTTGATATTTCCATGCTGATGTATTGACTTTTCAAAGTTCCACCTAACACATCCGAACAGTAGTAACTTTTATAACAATTTTTTTCAACATTTTGAAACAACTAGGTTTGTTTTTATTAACAAAAATCAATAAAGCAAAATGGTTGATGGCATTTGCTTACTCTGGTTCTTTCAATTCAACACATGTTGCATTTAACACAGTTGAACACACGATTTTCGCATGTATTTGTGCATAATATTACTTGCATCAAGTTCCTGCCAAACGTTATTGTTGTTAATTTGCCGTTCTTATGACTTTCTTGTTGCTGACATGCCATTTTCTCTACAGCTCTGTGCAGCGCTTTGTGACCCTCAGGTGAAAAGCGCTTTCGAAGTGTAATTATTATTATTATTTAAATATGATAATTTTTTAATTATTCCTCCATACAGGAGTTGTTTATTTGGTCAATATACAGGGCACTCTTATGGGTCTCAAACGTCATTGGGAAAATCTCACTATACCCTCTTGTGACTATATTTACAAGATGTTGGTGCCAGCTAACCACGTGGCTGCCTTTCCCGTCTCTGCCTCACTGCAGCTTTCTGGTGCCTCTTGCGTCTCTTTCTCTTGATATTGAAGGAATATGTGCACGTTATAAATTGTAATAATAATTATTATGCATCTATTATGAGTAACCAGGTAAACATTTCCAAACAGGGCAAATTGTGTCCATTGATGTATCAAGATATGGAGTACGGAGGGATTGTAAATAGATATATCGGTGAAATTTGTAAATAGTCAGCAATGGAGGAACTTCATTTCGACTAGGGTTTCTCAGCCTTTGGCACCTCAAGACCCACTCGGCCCATGTGTGTCTTGTCTCCTCGGACGGCTAGGTGGCACTCATGGCCCACTAAGAGGTCACAACTCATCGTTTGAAAATAGTGGATTTAGGCCCATCGTTAGAGCTGAGCAGACAAACAGAACCGACGAAGATGAGCGATGAGCTACGGGATCTCAAGGCGAATGCACGCAGGGCCGAACGGGCTTGGAGAAAATCTGGCCTCACCGTTCACGTCAAATCTTTAAAAAGCAGCTCAACGGCTTCCAGAAGGCACTTGACTGCGCTCACACCAACCACTTTTCCAGCATTCTGGCTGATACCTGCGACAAGCCCAAGATTATTTTCTCCACCATTTATCGACTCCTTCGTCCAACCTCTATTTATTAATAAAGATGAGCAGATCAGTTGATTCAGTTTTTGTCAGAAAAAACAAACAAACTCCACAATATCTCTACCCAGCCCTAACCATCAACCAATACCTCAACAAATGCTGCCTTCCCTACCTTGATCACAAAATTCCTGGAATTTTCCGAGTTGACTAATTTCCCTAGTTTCTAAAGCACTTTTCACCCGAGGGTTAAAAAGCTGTGCACAGAGCTATGGTGAGAACATAAAGTAACAACAAGATCATAATAGATAAAATAAGGAAAATTATAACTGTAAATCAATTAAGGACGAGCAGCACGGTGGGCCAGTGGGTAGCACTGTCGCCTCACCGCAAGAATGTCCCAGGTTCGAATCTCTCGGCTCGGGTGCCTTTCTGTGTTGAGTTTGCATGCTCTCCCCGTGTCTGCATGGGTATCCGCCGGGCACTTCGGTTTCCTCCCACAGTCCAAAAAACATGCTGCTGCATAGGTTAATTGGCTTGCAGACTAAATTGCCCGCAGTGCCCGGTGATGGACTAACGTCCCATCGTGGGTATATCCCTGCCTTGCGCCCTGTGTCGGCTGGCTCACCGCGACACTGTGCAGGACTAAGCGGTTTCTGACAATGAGATGAGATGAGATCAATTAAGGACGTCAAATAATGTAAAATAATTGTTAAAACAAATAACGGAAAGAAGAAGTGTTCCTAAGCAGGCACAGGTCAACAGCGTGCCATGATACAAGCACATAGCAGTGAGCAGCATCAACAGTCCTGGGCTGGAGGCCCACGTGCTTAGGGGTCTGTCACCCGTGGCACCACATGTGGACATAGATTTAGATGTCATCGGCATAGGAATGGTAGCTTAGACTGAGGCTGCACAGGATATGGCCAAGTGGTTTAATATGGATGCTGAAGAGAAATGCGCCAAGGATTGAACCCTAAGGAACACAAGACCAAACAGGATGGATCTCTGAATTACATATTTAATAATGAATGGAAATGAGCATAAATTAAACAAATATAGAGTTGTGTAATGGTATTACTTACTCACTGCTTGTCTCAAATTTGTGCGAGGTCTTGATGATGCTGATTATCAACGAAATGTCGTATTTCATTTCAAATGCTGTGGGTTACTCTCCAACGCACCAGTGTGCTGAGATAGTGAAGAATTGGCACGTTGTGTTCACGTGACAAACCTTACGAAATGGTTGTTGGATGGTGGTGGAGGGTTTACGACACAATTGTTTGCGTGACCTAACCCAAAAAATGGATTTTATCGATACCATAGAAAACCAAGCACTACAGAATAACGCTGCTTTTAAATCAAACAATGCAACTAAATAAATTTGGACGTTATAATCTAAACAGTGTGTGTGCGTCTTTTAGCGTTATATCCATATTGGGAGTGATATTAATGAATAAAATACAAATTTCACAAAATGTAGCACACACTTTATCATAGAGCTTTAACAAAATGTGTTTACAAATGAGAGTAAAAAAAGTAGCATTTGCGTAACGTTTGAGTGCAGTTTATAGTCAGAACCATTGCTAATGTAACAAGCTGTTTACGCACATTAGCCAAGTGAATCATCTGCCACTCGGCACGTCATCAAAAGAGTTACACCGTGAAAAGGTGGCAGTTGGGTCTCAATGCTTATTGGCACAGATTGGATTCCGAACACAATATATTATTATCCTCTCAGGGAAACAGATTTTGTATAAATCCCATCAAACGGTGCATGGTTAAGCACGTGGTTAATGAATAAAGACAGATTCATAAGAGGGCGACGCGGTGGCCCAGTGGTTAGCGCTGACGCCTCACAGCAAGAAGGTCCCGATTTCGAATCTCTCGGCTCGGGTGCCTTTCTGTGTGGAGTTTGCATGCTCTCCCCGTGTCCGCGTGGGTTTTCGCCGGGTACTCCGGTTTCCTCCCACAGTCCAAAAGCATGCTCCTGGATAGGTTGATTGGCTTGCGGACGAAAATTGTCCCCCGCAATGCCCGGCGATGGACTGGCGTCCCGTCGTCGGGTGTATTCCTGCCTTACGCCCTGTGTTTCCGGGATAGGCTCCGGCTCACCGTGACCCTATATAGGATTAAGCGGTTTCAGATAATGAGATGAGATGAGATTCATAAGATTTGCAGAGAACTCTTTTAAAGCGTTTTCCTCACCAACGGCGTACATACATCAAAAAGGTCAATCGCCACTCTGCGGTCAAACAATTCTCAATCATGTTTATCACGAGTGCCTTGAAACGGTTTTGAAAGACCCCTTTCTCTTTGTACGCATGGCAGAGTCCAGAAGACTGTGATGGGAATACACTCAGGCTGGGGACCTGAGCTCGGGAGAAAGTTGTTAGGAATGTTTACTGCCAAAGCTTTTATTGTGGCTAGTTCATTACCATATATTCAGATGGTTCTATGGCCAAGGTGATTTATGAAACTGTATGCCACTAATAAAAATGTGCCCACACACACTGAATGTTTTATAAAACGCAGCGAGCAACATACAGGCTTTTTTTCATGTTTATCTACGCATTGTAATGTAATATGGATCTACCTTACAACACACAATTTGTCGAATGCTTCAATCTGCTCTTACTATTGCCTCACACGTTATAATCAGAAACGTAGGCTACGGACCAAAATTGTTCCTCTCAGGACATGTTAACATGATTTAGCACATCAATACTTTGCTGTACGTTAATGTCTTTAAAGCGCATACAAATGTATAATCTGTTGGTATGTTCACTTGTTATGCATTTGTATATACATTACTATATTCTGTAAGATAGCACTTAAATTTATCATTCTATTTTCATGTATCACTAAAAATTATTTGTATGCAAAATGTGTTCGGAATATAACATGTTGATAAATGCAGTATGCTTTTCCTTACTTATGAACTATGCAATTTAAGGTTGACATTGTTACATTGCTTTTTATGCAAACGTATTGCATAATAATTGATATACACGACGTATATATTTGTATAATATTTGTTCATGTCACAAACTCGGGTTCAACTGAGATATTTTCATGTGTGTGCATGACCCACTCCATGATATGCATTGTACAAATTGGTAAATGTACACTTCCTCACAGTTGTTGCAATACATGCCTACTTACTGTCTGTAATGGCAGTCAGTCTTTCTGATGGGTTGTGAAGATTGTTTTTATTTTATATTTTTCTAGATATTTGTTGATTTTGTCTATGGTGCCTTTTACATATGGCAGGAAAGCACGGGTTTTGCAATCTTCCTCCTCATTTTTATGCTCTTTCTGTCGAGATTCTTTCCTAATGGCACGTTGGATTTCTGTTTTTGTGTATCCATTTCTCAGTAATGCTTGCTGTAGATGTTGTAGCTCATCTCTTAGATGTTGTTTGTGTGATATTGTTTTTGACCAGTGGGCTAATGTGTGAATAATTTCCGCAAGATGTGTGTAGAATCATGCGTAAATCGAAACCACCAAAACCTAACTGCACGGTTGAAGAATGCGCAGAGCTTAACAAACTCAACAAGAATAAAGACGTACATATTCTACAAGCCGACAAAGTAAACATCACAGTTATCGTCAAAACAGATGATTACAAGTTGAAAATTCACCAGGAAGTCAGCAACACCCCATAAGCGCCTTTCACCCGAGGGTCACAAAGCGCTGCACAGTACATGGTACCGACATATTAATAGGAGTCATACACATGACCCACACAGCTCCTGCGGATGGCTCCAATGTGTAAGGCGACAGTCGCTAAGGTGAGTGGGGGAGCGATCGACGTGGCTATCCGGAAAGAGCATTTTTTGGATAAAAATACTTGTTTAACAAATGAAGGAAGGAATAAGTGTGACTGAGCAGGTGCATGTAGGTTGTGAGCCATCATCCCATCACGATAGCAGAGAGCGACATCAACAGTTCTTGGAAATTTGAACAAAAGATTGTCTGACTTTTGGAAATGTATTGATGACTTAAAAATCTTGTTAGTTGGCACCTGTCCCTATATTTCACAGAATCCCCTTATCTCTGAGGTATAACATTAGCAGTCACAGTTTGTCTCATTGAACATTAGTTTATGACTCAAACCACATGCATTGACGTGTAGTTAACCGATATTTGGGTAATGTGATATGTTTTTTTTCCCCATGGTATGTTTCGTTTTTAGTAAATCAGCGTTGGAATCCCAATATAGATATATGTTTATTAATTCAGTAATTAGTACTCATTGAGCTCGCAAGCTTTATGGGAAACATTTCAGTTAAGTATACTGAAATGTTATGGGAAACATTTCAGTATACTTAACATACCTTAAATAATGAGAAATGCCTTCACCCTTAAGCCATGCAGCCATATCGAGGAACATATTTAAAGCTAGTTCACAATAAAAAATGGATCTTCATCTAAATAGTTGAGGGCGGCGCGGTGGCCCAGTGGTTAGCGCTGACGCCTCACAGCAAGAAGGTCCCGGGTTAGAATCTCTCGGCTCGGG
>JAZEWT010000012.1:10266116-10286613 GCA_036362905.1 Mordacia mordax
AGATTACAACAGGTTTTACCGTATCTGGCGATTATGCAGGTGTTAAGATTATGCCGACTGGTAATAAAAGGCGCTGGACTGCTGACCGGGAAAAATAGGCCCCACACTGCTGACTGGTTACAATAGGCCTTGCACTGCTCAAAACAACTGCAATATAACCAACTCGGTTAAAATTAGTTATGTAATTACAACAAGACTGCGTGATTGTGTCTTGTATTTTGTAATACACACAAATCTATAGTGGAGGAACCAAATGTTATTTTTTTATGACTGGCAATGTGCCAATGCTGGTAAACGCGTTATTAAAATCAATGTATTAGCTAGAAATTTAAAAGTACTCGAATCTCGATTTATAAACTAGTACAGAGCACATTTGAGAAAACGGTTTTCAATGGGGTGGTTTAAAGGGCATTTTTTAATCTTTCCAGATCAATGGGTTACCGAGCAGATGGTTGTAATGCATTATCAATAACAGAACAGTTATCTGTAAAATAGCTATATGATTTTAAAGGTCAATAAAGAGTTAAAATGTTGCATTTTAGAAAAGCTATAACCTTTATTGGAAAAATAGAAAAATGCTGATAGTTTTATCTGTCAATCAATAAAATCTGAATTCAGTCAAAAGGCACAATATTTGTGTGCTCTCCACTCACACTAATATGTCCCACTGTGTATGTCGTTGTGTGTGGGAGCTTGCCCTGACATTTTGTCTCTGACTAGTTGTCATGGTTCATGAACACACCCACACAAACATAGACATGCATGCGCGCAAACACACCCACCCGCCCACACACTCTCTCTCCCCGATACGTGCCCAGCACGCCAAGCGCGCGCTCCTCGCAAACCATCACCGAACGTACGCAAGCCAAACTGCAATCACTGCGATTCACCAATGTGAATCTTAATTCTGTGCATAAATCGCTAAAATGGCAAGTGCCACTTGAATAAAATCGTGAAATTTGTCACATTGTTACCACTTTATTTTTGTAATTAAAATAACCAATGGCACGAAATGTCTTCCGCCAGTGCCCGATAGGCAGGTATAGTGAAGTTAAGAATAATCCATCACTTCCAATATCTGTCGCTACAGTTGTATATGTCACATGCAGACATCCAAACTTTAGAAAAATGAAACGCATTTGTTTTTCTCTATACATACCTTCTGAATGCCTATATAAAGGATCGATAAATTTATTTTTAAAAATTGTAATGTACCTATAAACCGTTGTGACTTCACCAGCACCGGTTGAACGCAAAAATGGCCGCTGATGATGCATGGAATGATCAAACCTGCTCGGACTTTTGTTGAATTGATTCAGTGATAAGATTCACTTTCAGAGAATGGTCGGGTTGCGTCGAAATTTTTTTATTATCATTTTTTCACTTTAATGCAGTGAGTCAAATATTGGAAGGATACATTATTTCTTTTTTTCCCCCCAAAGTACACGTCTTTTAAAAGGCTTGCTTTAGTTGAAGGAGTCTGTGAGCCTAGGATGAGCCGTCTCAGTGAGCATGCTGCTTTAGGCGGAGTTTCGTCACGATGTCCCTCATTGACCAAGATGTCAGGTAGTAGCAAGCAACCTCTGCACCATCAGTGCTCCTCCATGCTTGCTGCATACAATATTAAACTGAAATATTCTGCTACAAATATTCAGCTGTTCTCAGAGCACATCGGCTGCGTTTGACTGCTACCGGCATGGTATGGGAACCTACTTTCAATTGCCACCATGCAAAACTGCCATAGTAGAAATCACATGATTTCTGCAAATGTCCCACAATAACTGAATATTTTCAGTGGTGCTGCTGAGCATACTAATACAAACATGCTGAAGGCTGTTTTTTTGAGTTCTCATTTCTGGGCACAAATTGATTCATAAAAAAACATAGCAATAACTTAAATTCAGAATTCAGGTGAGATATTCTTATGGCAAAAAATATAAAATGATTACGCAACAATTTCCACTGTACTAGACGAGTAATCCTATGTCGCTGGGGTATGTGTTTATTCGGTTCATAATGTAAAAACGGCTCACAGTACAGTCATGCATTATTTCGTACAATTCCGACACAATGCATACATTGCATACATATTATTTACAAATTGTACTTATAAAGCTCGAGGTAATGTTGCGACTTGTCAAGCTGAATTAATGTTTATAATATAGCATGTAAATTAAGTTGAGATGAATGATGATAAACATAACCTAACGTGGCCTTATGCGCATAGCCATGTAACCCTTACATATTACCTTATACCGCTGTCTGTGCAAATAATTGTTTATGATAAACATTGACAAATCTGATGAACGAGTGGTATGGTGTGTAAATGTATTATGTACCTGATCTACAACGCTGGTTAATCCTGGGTGGATTTCATGCACTTGTTATGATGAGCAAGCAACTATTCATGCTAATGAGCAGGATAGTCGTGCCGCGATGACCCGTCTTACCTTCATACGACAACCAAATGGCTCACAATTACTTAAACACAAGAGGGAGCACTAGGAACATTAATGAGTTATTGCTCGTCTAAAAATACATGGCGATTTTGGCAGCGCACTCACGGGATGGCACGTATCCTCCAGCGGGCCTTCTCAACACTTCCGAACAAATGTCGGTAGTTTTATATTCATTTGCGAAAAATAAAAGTGATTTTTTGCTTAAAAGAGCAATAAGGAGGTGCTCATCGCTTGTTTAGAGTCCAAAGCAATTTCTGGATATTCTACATTCCTCTAGAAGGGCTGAGCTAGGGCACCCATTGTTAACTTCCCTACGAAGTGGTAGTAATTGTTTTTACTGCGAAGGGATGATGGCCTGAGTAAAACCCGGACCAGTATGTGAATCCCAACCTGTCGAATGTGATCTGCTCGCTCTATCACCGAGCCACCTGTCCTGAGATGAAATGATTCTGCCTCGATAGCATAGTAATAGCTGTCTATCTTCTCATCTGTACAGTTGCAATGACATTGAAAAGAAATCTGCAATTGCAGAAAAAAATGTTTCATGTTTGAGGGCAATTATTCAGGAGTGCAAGAATATTTTTGAGATTTAAAAAATAAATGTTCACGGTTTTAATCTCCCTCTTTAACTAGGTAGTGAGTTTATGTTCATATCAATGTCTCAAAATTAAGATTTAATAACGTTTTTAGTGTCATTATCCTCATCTAAATGTTTAACTATCGCTAGTATATATTACATGCTGGTTCATTTTTATATTCTATATATCACAGATATATCAGAAGCAATATTATGCTTTATTCTAGCCTTAAATCCTTATTCAGTGATTCATATATTTGAATCGCCATGCCTTAATACGGTGTTAGAACGTCTGAGTTACCGTGGCATTTTTTGTTTATTACGAAAAGAAGTAATTTATGGAAAAGGTAAAAAAAATTGATGATATTATCCAATAAACAATGTAAATGGAAACATGTTTCTGTTTTTTTTCTAAAGGCACATATTGCTTATTTAGAGCAGAATATGTGAAACGAACTTGCCCTGTTACATCTTCAGTAACCTTGTGGCTAAAGGATTTGTGAATATTCCTACAATTGGACATTTGCATAATGCACATCGCTCGTCTGAAGGTTAATGCATTGTTTTTCCTTAAATACAACAATTGCCATTTGGCCGAAGTGAAAGTTTAAGCTTTTTTTAAAATAGGGATTTGTTGCACATAATTCCCAAGTAAAATTAATGTCATAAACTACGTGTCAAATCATCCAACCTTATGAACGTAATGCATTAACTCATCTCTCATCTCATTATCTGAAACCGCTTAATCCTATATAGGGTCACAGTGAGCCGGAGCCTATCCCGGAAACACAGGGCGTAAGGCAGGAATACACCCGACGACGGGACGCCAGTCCATCGCCGGGCATTGCGGGACAATTTTAGTCTGCGAGCCAATCAACCTATCCAGGAGCATGCTTTTGGACTGTGGGAGGAAACCGGAGTACCCGGCGAAAACCCATGCGGACACGGGGAGAGCATGCAAACTCCACACAGAAAGGCACCCGAGCCGAGAGATTCGAACCCGGGACCTTCTTACTGTGAGGCGTCAGCGCTAACCACTGGGCTACCGCGCCGCCCTACATTAACTGGCTGTAACCTTAACCTCATCAGCCAAGCATATCAACATGACCAGGGCTTGATGAAATATTTACCTGCATGTATTAACATGTTCCTCTCATGTACGTTATTTTGGTCGAGCAATAACTCACACATTACAATGAGCCTCCAACCGTTATAGTCAGGTCCATCCCAAAGTATTGAAAAGTCGATCTTGACGATTTAAAGGATACATAGTGAAAGTGTGGTGAAAGCCGAGATAAGTAAAGTGGTCATATTTAAATCTGTGACGACCATAGGTCGCAAGTACAAGCTGCTAAAATACGTTTCAATCACTCACAGATGGTATGCAGTAAACACAGATGTGACTAATAATAGGTGTGACTAACAATGGGGTACATTTTGGGGGGTTTCAGTAAAATAGATTTTTATGGGTAAATTTTGTGTTGCATTTAGATTCTAAAAGTGATTTGTGCTTAAAAGGTTGGAGACCATTGATCGATTCTATTCTTAAACATAGCAGTATGTTCAAGAGCTGGATGCCAATGTTGAGATCTGCTAACCACGAGACGGATTCAGGAGACAGTTACTGTCGTTTTTTTGTAGTCCTTTCCATTGCATGAACGCAGACTAGAGTAGTTTACTTTCAGGTCCAAATTTGGGGTGCATGGTTACAATTGAATTGTTAATAATCTGCAATGCAAACTAATAACAACAGCCAAGTCAGGAAAGCATTTCCAAGCTTCTCCTGCTGCCTCTAAATAAATAATTATAGGCAAATATGAGCTATAAACAAGCAGAGACAGATCTCTATGGAGCTGTTAGAGTGACTATGCATCTGTGTTAACACGAATAAACAAACTTAAAAATATGTGCTTTGAGACGCGAATGCACAAATTGCAAGGTATCAAATAACAAAATTACACATTAATAGGGTTAAGGTGCAATCCTGCATTTACCTGCTCCTAAAACACATTTAGAGGATATGTTTGGCCTACCCTTTCATTCTGTCCAGACATCTTGAAAGAGCTGCAAGTCTCATCTCATCTCATTGTCTGAAACCGCTTAGTCCTATACAGGGTCGGTGAAGCCGGAGCCTATCCCGGCAGACACAGGGCGCAAGGCAAGGATATACCGACGATGGGACGCCAGTCCATCGCCGGGCACTGCGGGGCAATTTAGCCTGCGAGCCAATCAACCTATGTAGCAGCATGCTTTTTGGACTGTGGGAGGAAACCGGAGTGCCCGGCGAAAACCCACGCGGACACGGGGAGAGCATGCAAACTCCACACAGAAAGGCACCCGAGCCGAGAGATTCGAACCCGGGACCTTCTTGCTGTGAGGCGACAGCGCTAACCACTGGGCCACCGTGCCGCCCTGAGCTGCAAGTCACCACACTTTATCCTGCCACATATGACTGGCTGATCAAAATATTGGTGCACAAATTTAGCCTGCTGGGGGTACTGAGGATAGGGGTGGGGGGCAGTTTAATAAAATTGCTCTGGATTTTGTTTTTGCGCCAGGATATACAGTTCAAGCGATGACCTCTGGTTGGAAAATACAGGGTGTTAACTATGGCACCATTTGAGCACCCCTGAATGATTTGTGAATGTAAATGTATTCACATGTGAAGGACACGCCGTGCTTACTTTCAGTGCACTTCAGATATGTCACAGCACGTTTTGACGAAACCATTGAGAAATGCAGAAATGATGCCTTCAGCGTGGTTAAGAGAAATGTCACAGGCAGTGAGAAGAAACATCCGACAGGACTATGCGACAATATAGCTATGGTGAAGCAATTCTCTTACATCGAGCTGTGAAAGCATAGATCAGTACAAGATGATCGCTTCCAAAACCTACTCTTTCGAGATATCCATGTCGATCGCTCCTCCTCTCTCGTTTGTGACGTTTCACCTCTCACGTTGGAGGCATCTTCAGGTACCCTGTGACTGAGTGCTGTGTGTGGCTGTGCTGTTCAATGTCGTCAAGTCACTGTTTCATTTCCTGCAGTCTCCCTTCTAGGTACAATAGTAGATGTCGCATTGTTTATTTTTTCCATTGAAAGGGTTATATTGTCTTTCTCGCATATTTAAAAACAAATTAACTTAATATGACCCCAACATTCATTTACGAATTAACTTTCATTTGTATTTAATAAAGGCCTGTCAAGTTGTTTACAAATCTGTAGTGGGTGTTTTTTCTTCAGCTTAGGTGTGTGTGATACAGTTTCTCACCAATAATAATAATTGCACTTATAGAACCCTTTTTACCTGAGGGTCACAAAGTGCTGTACAGAGCTGTGGAGAGAATGATATATTAGCAACAACAACGACATAAGAATAGCAAATCAGCTACAACAAAGGGTTTTTTTTTTACAAATCTGAGCTGTGGAGAGAACGGATTGTCAACAACAACAAATAATTCTTCAACAAACAAGGAAGGAATAAATGTTCCCGAGCAGGCGTAGCTCGGCAGTGAGCCATCATCCTGGCGCGATGACAGTGAGCCGCATTAACAGTCTAAGCCAGAGGACTTGAAAGTCTTATGGAACAAATGAGTCTTGAGACGAGATTTGAAGATGCGCAGCTCATCTAATCTCCAATTGAAAGGAGCTTCAGAGTCTGGGAGCAGCGCGCGAGAAGGCTATCACTCATTGAATGGAGGTGCGATCTAGGCACATGCAGGAAGCCCTTATGAGAGGATCGAAGTTGTGTTGAGGATGGTGTCTGAAGTAGGTCACGGATATATGTTGGAGCAGCGCCAGTGAGAGCCTTGTAGGTGAGAAGGAGGATGTTGAATTCAATTCCGTATTTAACCGGTAGCCAGTGGAAAGACATCAGTACTGGGGATATGTGGTCGTGGATGAGTGTGTGGGTGAGGACCTAACAGCCGCATTCTGCACACGTTGGAGACGATTGATCAGGTAGGCAGGGGTGCCAGGGAGCAGTGCATTGCAGTAACAGATTCGTGAGAAGATAAAGATGCAGATTCGCTTCTCAGCATCCACAGGTGACAGGATGTTGCGCAGTCTGGCTATATTTCTGAGATGGAAATAGGCTACCTTCGTCACCTTTGTTGATGTGTGCCTCAAAACTGAGTGAGGAATCAAGAGTCACACTTCGACTCCGGACTTCCTTAGCAACGTCAATCATCTGGTCGTCAAGCATCAAATAGATAGGTTCAGCCTTGGACAATTGGTGCAGTTTTCTGACAAGCAAAACTTCTGTTTTGTCGCCATTCAGTTTTAGGAGATTTGAATTGAGCCAGCCTTCACAGTTGACTGTAAGGACGATATGCTGAGATTGAGGCTATGCAAGACATGGCCAACTCTCCGAGTAGAGAACTGAGATCAGCCAACAAAGATCTATTGATTGTTGCAGAGTTTAGACTTAAAACAAAGGGAGACCTTGCCTTCACGGTTCGGGCCCCGAGGCTCTGGAACAGTC
The DNA here is from genome assembly GCA_036362905.1 of Mordacia mordax. Classification (NCBI taxonomy): domain Eukaryota; kingdom Metazoa; phylum Chordata; class Hyperoartia; order Petromyzontiformes; family Petromyzontidae; genus Mordacia; species Mordacia mordax. The sequence continues at coordinate 10,273,636 of JAZEWT010000012.1, forward strand.
TCCCTGACAAGATCTCATCCCTCATTATCTGAAACCGCTTATTCCTATATAGGGTCACGGTGAGCCGGAGCCTATCCCGGAGACACAGGGCGTAAGGCAGGAATACACCCGACGACGGGACACCAGTCCATCGCCGGGCATTGCGGGACAATTTTAGTCTGCGAGCCAATCAACCTATCCAGGAGCATGCTTTTGGACTGTGGGAGGAAACCGGAGTACGCGGCGAAAACCCACGCGGACAGGGGGAGAGCATGCAAACTCCACACAGAAAGGCACCCGAGCCGAGAGATTCGAACCCGGGACCTTCTTGCCGTGAGGCGTCAGCGCTAACCACTGGGCCACCGTGCCGTCCCCCCTGACAAGATAAAAGCTGCTAAGTCTGTGTTTTCTTTTAAAACCATGTTGAAATCTCACTTTCATACTTTAGTCATTAGTTATGTTATTTTTTACATATTACGATTGTATTTTGTGTCATTGCTTTATTCTGTTTTTACCATGTTGATTTATGCCAACTGTGAAGCACCTTGAGCTGTTTGCATGATCGGTGCTGTATAAATAAAGTATTATAAGTGGTTGTATGTATATTCTGAAAAGGAGTGGGCCGAGAACTGAACTCTGAGGAAATCTAGACAAACGTCATAGATCTTGCTAAATTTTGTCCTTCGAGGCTGATGAACTGCTTCTGGTTGGAGAGGTAGGAGCTCAGCCAGTGCAGGGAAGAGCCTGAGAGCACTATACCTTCCAGTCGCTTAAGTAAGATCGGGTGGTCAACGATATCATAGACAGCGCTCAGGTCCATTAGGACAAGAATACTTTTCAAGCCTTCATCAGCAGTGACGAGTAGATCATTAACTACTTTGACCAGAGCAGTTTCAATACTATGGCCGAATCTGAACTCATATTGGAAGGGATCAAGAGGTTGAGAACGTGTTTCTGGGGTTGTGCAGCTATGGCACGCTAAAGGACCTTACAGATGAATGGTAGATTTGAGATGGGGCGATAATTATTAGGGATGTTTCAACTGAGGCATGGTTTTTCAAAGTAAAGGGGTAACTGACATATTTGAATAGTAGGTGAATGATGCCAGAGCGAAATGAGTTACAAAAGAGATTAGTGACGAAAATATCAAGGGATTTGAAATTTGCCCGTATGATGGATGGGAAGAGGTCCAGGGAGCAGTTTGTGAGCCGAGATATCGAAACTAAAAAAGAGCCATCGGATTCCATTAACTCGGAAAATTCGAGGAGAATTACATCAAAGTAGCTGGAGGAAGAATAATTGAGGATGTCTAACGACACTCAATGTCGTCAGGTTGATGTGTGCAAATGTTTTTGGTTTACAAAGTTTTATTTCTAATGTTATATGTAGTTAATGTTTCGAGCTGTATACTGTTAATTTAAAATCTGGCTGCTACGTTTGGCTGAGTTTTATTCTCATTTTTTATTTGGGATTCATGAGTCTTGCTCTGCTCACCGTGACCCTATATAGGATGAAGCGGTTTCAGATAATGAGATGAGATGAGAGATGAGATGAGTCTTGCTCTCTCACAAATCTTTGTTGCTTCACGGATTAATCGTGGGCTTGGGTCTTTGTGGCACATAAAATTAACAGTAAACAGTTCTATACATGAACTATAGATAACGTTACAAATCAAACTTTTTAAAACAATAAAACCTCTGCGGACATCAACCTGAGAGGATTGCCGAGATAATTTATCACAGACCTGAGCTTAGAAAAAAAAATACCCACCACACACTTGTTAATAACTCGGCAGGCATTCATAAAATACAAATTAAAGGTAATTGGTAAATTAGGGGTGGGGTCAGATTAAATTTGCAAGAAAGACTAATGAAACCCTTTCTGTTGTGCCTGGAAGGGAAGGGCGCTGAATGGGGAAGTATCTTGACAACATATAGAAGAACACAGCCACACAAAGCACTCGGTCGCAGGACGCCTGACGATGCCTTCAACGTCGGAGGCGAAACGTGAGGAAGGAGAGACGAGGAGCGATCGATACAGCTATCCTGAAAGAGCAGCTTTCTAAAGCAATCATGCATGAAGCCTTGAAAACCTACGTAAGTACATGATTAATGTTCTCAAAATCCTCGAGAACAATTTGCTTTCTTTGCTATCTTGAAGCAAGCATCAATTACTTTTCTCCCTATTTTCAATGAATGTACTTTCAGCCAAGGTTATTAGTTGATACAGGATACAACCTATCGAGCAAGCAGCGGCCCACTACGCAGGTTACCGCGGCTGTGTTGCATGGCTCCCCGATGTATTTTCTGGCTACAGCAAGTGAAGCCTTTGCAGTCCGGTATTCGCCAGCTGCAGGTGGAACTAACTCGACTCGCGAACGACTGAACCGGTGCCATTCTGAGCCCAATCTCTTTTGCTCGGCAGGCTGCCAATATCCCTCTGCCTAGGAATTCGAAGACCATTGTCTCGGATGTGAACAACGATTACCTTATGTCGTATAATTTATTGCTACTATTTGACTTTCAGTTGAACTATCCTGTTGTTGTTTTCTCCGCAGCTCGGATTTGTAACCCACCCCCCCAAAATACGTTATTGTTGCTGATTTTCCGTTCTTATGTCGTTGTTGGCATGCCGTTCTCTCTGCAGCTCTGTGCAGCGCTTTGTGACCCTCGGGTGAAAAGTGCTCGAATTAATTAAATTGCACCATATATGCACGCTTGAGTATTGTCTTCATGATTACATTGACAACATATTAACACTTAACCCCCACCACCACTAGTTTGTCCGGAAATATTAAAGTTTCATGTTAATGTAACCAGTCTCATCTCATCTCATTATCTGAAACCGCTTAATCCTATATAGGGTCACGGTGAAGCAGGACGACGGGACGCCGGTCCATCGCCGGGCATTGCGGGACAATTTTAGTCTGCGAGCCAATCAACCTATCCAGGAGCATGCTTTTTGGACTGTGGGAGGAAACCGGAGTACCCGGCGAAAACCCACGCGGACACGGGGAGAGCATGCAAACTCCACACAGAAAGGCACCGGAGCCGAGAGACTCGAACCCGGGACCTTCTTGCTGTGAGGCGTCAGCGCTAACCACTGGGCCACCGCGCCGCCCTAATGTAACCAGTGGCTATGCTGATGAGTTGTACATATGCATGGTCGCACATATTAAAATACTGTCGTGTCAGCATGGACACGCCCACCCTTGCAGAAGCGTTCCTCAGTGAGTGAAGCACGATGGAGGTGAGAACGCTTGTTGCTCGAGCACCGCACGTATTTATAAATTATATCCATAGAGGTTGGTTAATAATGAGGTGTTTTGTGCTATCTGCAAGGCTGTGGAGTTTTGATGTGGCTTCGTATGTTAGTGGGTGTGTATGAAGGTACGTGGTGTTAAGCGGTTCGATGGAGGTATTGTTATTTTGGAGAGGGGGGAAATCTTTTGTGGGTTTTGGTGCGAGGTGCACGTGGATGCACATCGTGACCATCTTAGTTGCTTCGGTTTTTTAGCGGGAGTGTGAGTGAAGCATGATAGAGGGCTGTGGAGATGTGATGTGGTTTCGTATGTTGGTGGGTGTGTTTGCAGGTGCTGTGTCTGCAGAGTAATAAATATCATCATTTCGAGAGAAGATAACGTGTGGAATCAAGTCCTTGTGGTGGAAAAAGAGTAACGAGTGTCGGTGGACCAGGAGCGGTGCATACGGAGCGCGGGGGGGATTCACAAAAAAGACACAACGCAGAACTTTACCATCAGAATCCACTCCCTCCTAGCCACGTGTGCACTCACGCTCGCGGAGTTCACCTGGTGTCTGACATCTCGCTGGCCTGGGCGCCGGCCTGCAGTCTCTCGTGCGATCGGCGGCCGTATCGTTGGGTATAGAGAGACGGTGCAGGTTGGTGCGGGTTCTATTAGGAATATAATATTTTGACAATTTCTTACGTGCGAATCTGCAAAAATGAAATAACAGAGCAATATTAGCAGAAACTTGTTTTTTTAATGTCAAAGATCATTCGTCTGACGGTGAATGAGGAGTGCCTAGGACGTCATGGAAACTAGTTTCACTCAGGCGAGATGTTGCTGTTTTAAATTATTCAAAGACATTCAAATGTACGTGCAAATCTGCCATCAAAACAGGCACATGCGTGCAGGCTGTTGGGATGATTACAAATGTAACTTTTTCACCTGAATAATGTGCCAAGATTAATTTCGGGCGAGTGTTGTGAACAAGTCTGAGAGCACTGTACATGCAGTAGGGGTGATCATGTGACACGTATGCATATAGTAACGGGAGTCGTGTCCTCATGCTGTTCCTCTGTGGCACGTAGAATTCTATCCCAATGATTGTAACTGTAAATTAAGCAGTGTATTGATTGCCAAGTCAGTGAAAATCAGCTGTAAAATGACTGCAAGTGGATGATGGAAAGCAAAGACTTTGGTCTTTTAATTGGCCCTTTGTGATGCATCACCTTCCAGCACATCCAAATGAATTTTTGAATGGCTAGCATAGCGACTTATTTACTAACGAACTGCACATCATCACCATTACGGCAGGCCGAAAACCTCAAGTTGCAACAATCTCTTTCTTGTGTCTACAATGTAATGAACACCTGCGAACAAGCCATCTCTTCAAGCACCATCTCTGCAGTGGACATCTTCTCAAATGTGTTTCCCTCCGTGAGCTGTCATTAAATCATTATTCTCACCCTCCAACTATTACCCCTTCCAGGAACACATTTTGTCAAAGGCGATTTCGTTTTTAAACACTAAAAATGTGCCTTTTAATATGTTTATCTTCTGTAACCCATGTTTTACCCTTTTTGTCTCAGTACAATTTCAAGCATGCATCTCCATGCTTTGTTGATCAATTTTGAATATGCTCCATGTTTTTCATCTTTGTTTATTTTTACGATCTATATACCTTGGCATATACAATACATTCATCAACATCCTTAGTATTATCTAAACCGATTGGCACATTACTTCGCATTATCGTTAGAATATGTACGCCTGGGGGGAGCTGTTGAAGCTGACTGAGATGAAAGTAAAATAATTAGGAGGTTGATGGTATGTCAACAACAACATCCGAATAGATCCATTTAGTAAAATAATGACTATAAATCAATTAATGTCATTAAACACATTTTTTGAATAATTGTTCATGCAAATGAAGTTAGGAAAGAAGACCTGTTCATGAGCATGCACAGAGCAGCAGGGCGCCATCATCCAAGCACACAGCAGCGAGCAGCATGAACAGTCCTAGCCAGAGGAATTCAAGGCCTTATGGAACAAGTGAGTCTTGAAACTGGATTTAAAGATGCCCACGAACTCAGTTGATTGAATTTTTAATGAAAGGGCGTTCCAGAATCTGAGAACAGTGCGGGAGAAAGCTCTGTCACGCATCGAACACAGGTGCGATCTGGGAACATGCAGCAAATCCATATTAATGGATCGAAGTTTTCGTGTTGAGGAGGGTGCCTGAAGTACGTCATGAATATATGACGGAGCAGTGCCAGTGAGTGTCTTGTAAGTGAGAATGAGTGTCTTCAATTCAAGCCTGTAATCAACCGTTAGCCTTTGGAAGGACGCTAACACTGGATATATATGGTCATGGATTGGAGTGCGGGTGAAGACTCTAGCAGCTGCATTCTGCACACGTTGGAGTTAGGTAGGGATGCCAGCAAGTGGTGCATTGCAATAATCAATTTGTGGAAAGATGAAGATGTGGATTAGCTTCTCAGCATTGGGTACTTTTTGCGAAAAGTGTCTATTTTGGTGTTTTAAGATCTTAACACGTGTATAATTGCCAGAAATGGTAAAAACCTTTTCTACTCGTTACATATGTACACTGGCAAAAAGTAGCCATAGCTTAAACAGCTCGACCTGAGCTACTAAAGCATTGATATTGCATTGTCCTGAGCTGACTGCCTTTTGGCAACATCTGGCTACCACTGACAATCAGGCTGAAAAGAAAGCCAAGTCTGGTGTAGGCCAATCAGTTTGAAGGACAATGCTTATGCTATCAAAGCGTCCTGTTTGCATATTTTGCCACAAGTATGTGTGGCTTTTGAAAACTAGACAATTTGTGCAAGATGTCTATTTTGGTGTTTTAAGATCTTAACACCTGTAAAATTGCCAGAAATGGTAAAAACCTTTTCTACTCGTTACATATGTACATTGGCAAAAAGTACCCATATATATATCGCTGTGTTTATTGAAAATAGTAACAGGAGTAACAGGAGGGAGAGGGAGCGATCGACGCGGCTGTCCCGAGAGAGCAAGTTTTCGAAGCAATTATCATGCATCGAGCCGTGAAAAGCTACATCATTACAATACTAACAGTCTTAATAATAGATCAAGTCTATTACGAGTCATAAAAACTTCGGAGTTTTCTTACTTTATTTGCATTATCCACCAGCATAAAAAGCCTTATGTTCCATGTCTATTTTTAGCAGGTTGACTCACTATGTTTGAAGGGTTTTTCTTTCTGTAATGATGTAGGTTTTCATGGCTCGATGCATGATGGTTGCCTCGAAAAAAGCTGCTCTCTCAGGACAGCCGCGTCGATCGCTCTCTCTCCATCGCACACACAGCACTCACACACAGCGCCTGAGGATGCCTCCAACGTGAGGCGAAACGTCGCAATAGATAGAGTGTTGGACGCGACTGTCCCGAGAGAGCAGCTTTTCGAAGCAATCATCAGTTTTTCTTTCTCTTCTAGCTGCCTTTAATGCCCAACTGAGGAAGTTAAATGTTTTGCACAGGAAGTTCGTTTATTTGACCTGACAATTTAAATCTTGTTTCAATTTCCAATGCTGCAAACACACTTTGAAGGGAACAGCTAAGAGAAGCAATAATTTAACAAGTAGACCTTTGAAACACCACACGAGAAGACATTCTCCTCCAAGTTTACGACGTTAAAAATATAAAGGTGTAAGCCTACAATAGCTCGCTCACTCCCCCCTTCCCCCACCTCGCAGAAGGAGCTCAACTAGAAGAAGCTCTAGTTAGCCCCACTAGAAGATATTGTTTGGGAGATAAACTTTAACTGGTGACCTCTGAAATGCAAGTCCAGTATGCTGAGCATTACAACAAGGTAGCATCCTCAGACCTCTATCAGCCACTGCACGTTCGACTACTTCTGTGCAAACACACATTCCACAGATCTCACTTTCGTACGCAGAAAGCATCCCCTTGCTGAACTAGCCTGGAGTCTCTAAGATGTGCTGGAGCTGTTTGAACAGTTATCGCTGACGGAGCTTGAAATCATCAGACTCAATGCTTTAGGAAATCTTTTCAGGAATAAGAAAACAATTAGTCTACCACTTAGCGAACCTTTGGTGATTAGAGCTCAATCACGGAGATGCTGGCTGAGAGCAATTAGTTCAATGTAATACATGCTTCATGAAATGTCAGTGTTAACCGGTAATTTTTTTTTCTTTAGCTTTAAGTCATTGGCTATATCAATAAGACTATTATTATCACGACTACTATCATGAATCACACAAACCCTCACAACGCCTCCAGTAGCACCTAAATGTCACGTGCTCAAAGATGTCTAAGAGTATTATTGATGAAAGAGACTAGATGGAGTGAAGGATGATGGCTCTAGAGCTTGCTATGTGTCAACTAGATTAAATATATATAGGCACCAGGACATCGGAAGGGAAATAAATGGAATTTCACTGATCCTAAAGCACTCAAACACCCGATAAGTGATGGCAGTATGATATCAGCAAAAGGCACTGCTCCATGTGATTTTGTTCTAACTGTGCTATTATGGTTTAGCGTCTTGCTATAATTAATGTAACATGGGTTGGGCAGATGTCAGTGATTTAGCATTGAATGGAATTGCCATCCACAAAAATCTTGTGCCACCAGCTAATGTTATAAGTGAATGACTTGAATCATCACCTGTGCCTTAAATAATGACAATGGTACTTTATCCATTGTGGCTATTAAGTAATGGATGGTGTTTCAGTATGTGGCATAAAACATTATTATTATCATCAGCAGCAGCAACAACAGCAGCAGAATAATCATTAGTATCAGGAGTAGAATCATCACTAACAACAGCCACAGCCAAGATCAATCCACTGCTGAAGCCCCGGCCACGTGATTGCCATCCCTCACCGTCCTGCAATGCCACAATTTATCTCGCTGCAGCACACGAGCTAATCTGACTGCTCCATCTCCACAGCAGTTGGACTCTTGGGGTGTGTTTCCTCTTTTGGCTGCATTCACATCACCATTCTTGTCTGTCGGCCATCATCCCTTATAGAAGTGTCTTCTGCTCAAGCCAACGCACTGTGCATTGCAGGCAATGGTGTTTTTTTTATTGTCTTTGTTCTCTGATCCATGTGACAAAATAACTCCCCTGCGCATGCATGTTAAGGAACACCAAATATTAACAGATATTGGATTAACATTTAACAGCAAAACCCACGCTGACGATTAGCTCAGCTCATCCATAAAATATCTACATATAATCATACAGTAATGATAGTAATAGCCACTAAAACATTACTATTTATTATTGGAAAATTATAAGCATCCAATAACATATAGTATTTTAACATTTATTCTAAGAGGATAAAAGAGGGTGATGCCATATCAAGAGACGCAGGCGTTTTAAGCAGCTGTTGAATCGCCACTGTTGGAAACACCAAATATACGATTTTTACGAGTTTTATGAGTTTCTTTTCAAACCTTTATAATCGTTTTAATGGTTTAATTCTGTTTTCAGTTCTATTTTTTTTAATTCTTAATCAAGAATTATACGTCTCCACTCTTGGGTCCTTCTCTGCTTGCTGAGAGATTGGAGCCTCCATCTTGCCTCGCAGTAGCAGCAGCAACAGTGGTCGCCGGCACCGTACCAGTACCAGCACTTCACTCACTGCATAGCTCACCTCCACGCTCACCCACACATTCCTCATCTCGATCTCCGTCACGACCCTCCTTATCTTCTTACCCTCATCCACCACCCCTTCCCTTCCTGACCTCGCCGCCTCTCTGCATTGTGTTTCCTCACCTTCCTCTGTCCTCACCACCCTCCTATCTCTTTCACCACACCACCGAATCTCACCTTTTCATTCATATCTCTAGCCTCACCTTCCTCACATCTTCAAGTACCCCACCATCTTCCTCACCTTTTCACCTCACCTCACTCTCCCCTCATTACCTTTATACCTTTGAAACCCTCTCCTCACCACCTATAACCATCCTCTGTCACTCACTTTTCACTATCATCCTCACCTCTTATCGCTCACATCACTTGGCGCCACATTCACTTAACTATCATGACTCCCCTCACTAATCGTCTCCTCATCACCATTCATCATCCACCCACCTATCATGCCTAACCACTCACCATCTTGCTGCTGCACTACCTGTTTACTCATCATTCCATCACCTCATGATGGCGTGGGGGTGCAGAGAGTGGTGCTGCTGCCTTGCAGTAGAAGGGACCCCAGTTCGGTTCCCGGCTCGGGTTCCTTTCTGTCTGGGGTGTGTGTGTGATCTTCCCGTTTCTACGTGGGATGTTTGCCGCATGCGCAGATTTCCTTCCGCCGTCTGGCCACACTGCTGTCGGGGTTGGTTGGCCTGCTGAGTAGGTTGCCATGCGATGTGCTGGCATCGGATCCCGGGTATAGTCCCGCCTTTAATCACTTTCTACTGCGCTACACACACCCCCCCCCCGCAGCTTTGTATATGTTTGAGTGGGTACTGATGCTGCTGACTGCTAACTGACAATACCTCACTACATAACCATGCATCACTTATCCCTTCACCACATCAAAACCTCGATCATGATCCCCTACACATGGGTGGCTCTTCTGGCAATCTGCTGTGAATCATTTCACCCTATACCTAACCTTCTTGCCATATGCTTTCAATTGGCGATACTCTATCACCCTCGTTACATCAATCCGGGTGCTTGTTACAAAAGGCTCATAAACCTAACCCTGACTGGTGTCCCTAAACCCATCCCTGTATTACTCACTACATATCATCTAAGGAAGCAATAACTTAGGCCATTGGCAGCTCAGCATTGCTTGTCGACAATACCACTGGCCACAGCCGCTCGAGCATGCACATTGTCTGGAAACGAAACACACTTTGCCTTGCTGAGTTTGTGCTTTCCCCACTCACTGCGGAGCTGATCACGGATAACAATTTGGACCTGTTCTGCCCCACAAAGACCTGGCACCATCAAGATTATTTTCTAACATTGAATCATGCTCAACCCCGAGATTTTGCACTCCATCAGAAGGCTCGTTTCCATGGCCGAGGTGGTGGCCTTGCAGTTCACTACCCTGCTACTGCTGACAAATGTCCGATTCCGTTGCCAACTTTCCACTCATTCGAGCATATGTCTCTGGATTTTATGTCCGTTCAACCAGTGAAGTTGGTGCTGCTTTACTGTCCACCTAGAGCCTCCAATAATTTAACAACGAGCTGTCTGAGCTGCTTTACAACCTGTGCTCCAGTTTTGAGAGGATTCTGATGCTTGGCGATTTCAACATTCATATTGATTCCAAAGAGTTCCCTTGCAAGGGCCACTGTAAACTAATTTGGCTTTATTCAGCATGTGACGCCTGCAACTTAGAGATGTCGCCATAGTCTAGACTTGGTTTGCTCAAGGGGTATACCTGTAACTAAACTATCTGTCACTGATTCTGGTTTGTCTGACCGCTCCACACACGTGGTTTGATATCCAAGTACCACCACCGATTTCCATCACTAAGCACAACATCTAATTCCAAAATCTTAACTACCTCACCCCAGACCTATCCTGCGCAGCTTTAATCTCAGTTACCATTGCTATGCCAATGACATCCAAATCTATATCCACGCAAAACCATCTATCAATGAGTCTGGTCTTTATTTTGCTGTTGTAACTCCGCACCAGTTGTCCCAGGCTGAACCTATCCAATTGATGCTTAACGACCATGGACGTTGCGAAGGCAGTCCGGAGTCTAGGTGTGACTCTTGATTCCTCATTCAGCTTCAGGACACACATCAACAAGGTGATGAAGGTAGCCTATTTCCATCTCAGAAACATAGCCAGACTGCTCAACATCCTGTCACCTTCTGATACTGAGAAGCTGATACACATCTTCATTTCTTCACGAATCGACTATTGTAATGCACTACACCCCAACATCCCTGCCTACCTGATCAATCGTCTCCAACGTATGCAGAATGTGGCTGCTAGAGTCCTCACACACGCATCCACAATCGCATATCCCCAGTACTGGTGTCTCTCCACTGGCTACCGGTTAAATATAGGATCGAATTCAAAATCTTCTCTCTCACCTATAAGGCTCTAACTGGTGCTGCTCCGACATACATCCGTAACCTACTTTAGGCACCCTCCTCAATATGACAACTTCGCACCTACATTCGATGGGTGACAGAGACTTCTGGCGCAGGGGGAACGAGAGGGACGTCAAGATGTAGGCTGCTCGTCGTGTGTCGTTTGCTGGTTCTAATAAAGCATCAAAATCAAGAAGTCTCTGCTCGTCCGTGCTCGCTGGCTGATCTATCGCGGAGTGGGTGCTGATCCTCGCCGTGGTGTTACCGCTGTAAGCCGTCACAAGCCTGCAGTCGAAGCCGTGATGCCACAAGGCCTTGGAGTGCTCTGGCCAGTACTGTTGATGTGGCTGACTGTCGTCGTACTGCTAATCTGCACTTGCTCAGGAACACTCATTCCTTCCTTCGTTTGTTTAACAATTATTTTTATCGCTTATTTCTTGTCTTTCTTTGAATTATAACCATCATTTGACTTTCAACTGACCTGCTCTAGTGTTGTTATTGTTTTTGATATGCCGTTCTCTCCATAGCTCAGATTTGTAAAAAAAAAAAGTTATTGTTGTTGATTTGCCGTTCTTTGGTCGTTGTTTTTGCTGACATTCCGTTCTCTCCACAGCTCTGTGCAGAGGTTTGTGACACCCGGGGGAAAGTGCTCTAGAAGTGCAATTATTATTTTTATATCCCCGGCGTTGGCATCTCTCCACTGGCTACTGCTTATATACAGGATTTAATTCAAAACCCTCCTACTCACCTGCACGCTCTCACTGGATCTGCTCTGACATACATCCGTGACCTACATTATGCGCCCTCCTTAACACGACAACTTCGACCCTCCAATACGCGTTTGCTGCATGGGCCCAGATCAGACACATCCGTTCGAAGGGTAAAAGAGCCTTCTCTGGAACTCCTTTCCATTGAAAATTCTGTCATCTGAGTCCCTGGGTATCTACAAATCTCGTCTCAAGACTCACTTGTTCCCTGAGGCCGTGAAGTCCTCTGGCTGAGACTGTTAATGCTGCTCACTGCTGTGTGCTGTTGACCTATGCCTGCTCAGGTGGAAGTATAAGTTCCTTTTTTACAATTATTTTATTTGTTACTTGATGTCCTTCATTCATTTGTAGTCATTATTTTATTCAACTGATGTATTCTGATGCTGTTGTTGACATGCCTTTCTCTCCTCTGCTCTGTGCAGTGCTTTGTAACCCTCGAGTGACAGGCGCTTTAGAAATGCAAATTGTATTATTATTACAATAGTTTTGCTCTTGTAGAATTTCACGGCTCGATGGATTCAAATTGCTCTCGAAAGCTGTCGCCTACCACGAGCGAGGCAAAATGTCACCAAGGAGAGAGAGCAGGAACACATGACGAGGCTCTCCCAAAATAAGAGTTATGGAGAGCAATTGTCAACTATGATTGTTTTGCAAAGCTGTAGTCATACGCATATCATTTCAAAACACTATAGAATTTACATGCAAACAGTTCTGCACAGGGATTCTGAAAATCATGACAAGCAAAAAAGCTGCCAACAATTTTCCACGCTGTGTGATCCTATATGTTGGGCAACACCATTAATAAGTAAGGTCCCGGGTTCGAATCTCGGCTCGGGTGCCTTTCTGTGTGGAGTTTGCATGCTCTCCCCGTGCCCGCGTGGGTTTTCGCCGGGCACTCCGGTTTCCTCC
>JAZEWT010000012.1:10288693-10301643 GCA_036362905.1 Mordacia mordax
TGTGTTTCCGGGATAGGCTCCGGCTCACCGTGACCCTATATAGGATTAAGCGGTTTCAGATAATGAGATGAGGTTTCAGATAATGAGATGAGATGAGATTATTAGTGCTTTAAACTTCATCGCCCGCTGCACGGCCAATCAGGCGGTTCGCCCAGCGAGCCCCCGAGTCTCACCAATCGGAGCCGCCCGCCCTCCCCGTGCACCGCTCTCCCCACAGAGCCCGCTCGCTATTATTCGTAACAGAGAAAGGATCGTTTCTAATTCGGGCCCAGGATCGGCTTGTCACTGATGTTCAAACTTTCTTCACTAGATTGCACTGTCATCCGAGTTATGCCTGCGTGCGAATTTTCAGCTCTGCAGCTTTATCGGAAATGCTTCAATTTTGTGCTCATAGATTCTAACCGTTACAAACATCGCCCAATGCAAGTTAAGTTAAAGCGGGTAAAAATGGGGGAGAACGCAAGGCTAGCGGAGATGCACGAGGGCGGTGGTGTTGAGCACGCAGGGTTAGCATTGCAACAGAAGTTTTCTGGGCTAGCGGTCATGAGTATTAAAAACGTATCAGGACCTGGAGAATCGTTTGGTGTTTGGTATTGTGTGCACGTGTGCGGGAATACGTTAGTAGATCGGTGATAATATCAGGTGTGTGGCTCGGTAGTGCAACGGTTATTGTTGCATGTGAGTAAGTGAGCAGGTGGATTGGGTGCATGGAGAAAGACTGACGATCAGTATAACGATACTCGGAAGAAATGGAATCTGTGATCAAGTGATCAGCATGCTTAAGCAGTCATGGACATCTGATCAAGCGGAGCCCGGGGAGCAGCAAGACGAGCAGGCATCCCTACACCACTCATTCATAATAATAATTGCACTTATAGAGCGCTTTTGAACCGACGGTCACAAAGCTCTGCACAGACCTGCGGAAAGGTTGGCACTTCAACAACAACGGCATAAGAACGGAAAATCAGCAACAATAACACATTTTTTGCGTGATTTTTTTTATATACACATCTTTGCAAAACAAATGTAAGATAAGATCAAACTTTCAACTATAATTTTTTAATGCAAAATTATCAGAGTTTATAATACATATATTGAGAAATGGTTTAATGCAACATGGTATAATAATAATAATAATTGCATATCCAGAGCGCCCATCACCCAATGGTCACAAAGCGAGGCACAGAGCTGTGGAGAGAAAGTCAAAAAGTAGCAACATATCATAGAAGGACAAAAAATAAGTGATTTAAAATAAAAATAACAATTCTGCTACAAACACGGATGCAATAAATGTTCCCGAGAAGGCGCAGTTCGGAGGATAGCCATCAGCCTGGCACGACAACACAGCGGTAGCACGAACGCCTGCTCTGGGAGAGGAGACTCTTGTAGCTGCGGCAGAAATCTTGCAGTTGTTTGCAGGCAATGACCGTGAGTCTTGGGAGTCATGCCTGCAACACACCGCCCGATCAAAACGCTGTTGGGGTAGTCCAACGCGTGGGCATCCCAAAAAGTAGCACTGCATTTCAGGGGAAAGGTAGTGCCCTATCTCCTTGAGCTGCCTGTAGTGGTACAGACGCATTGGGAAGAACTCACGCACCATCTAGTGCAGCATTTCGGCCAGAAAGACGAGACGTTAGCGCATGTTGTGTTACAGCTACTCAGAGAGGCATTCCGCTATGACGTGAATGGCATGTGATGCCTCACTAGGACCGCATGCCCCGAGAAGGATAAAGACTTAATCACGACCCACCAGATGCGTAGGTACTTATAGGGCTGCAGAGTGGTGGACAGCAGAGGCAGGGCGACTGCGCAACAGCCTAGCAGACTTTAATCGAGCGAGCGTGTGCCTGCGAGAATGCGTTTTGTCTACGCAGAGGAGGATGGCAGAGAAGTGAGGCCCCGTGTCGGTCGCGGCATAGCATGAAGACTATGGGGACGATGATGAAGAGAGGTGACCCGGGCGACAATGTGGGCAGTGTGCGGAGGAGCCACCCACATAGGTGAGCGTTCTCTAGCGGGGCCTCAATGAGGGTCTGCAAGAGGTGAACCAGGAGATGGGGACCATCAATGGCTGCCTCGACAGAAGCCTACAGGGGGTGCACCAGTGGATCGAGACCCTCAATGCGTACCTCGACGAGGGTCTGCATGGGGTCAGCTAGGAGGTGAGGGTAGTGAACTAATACTCGACCGAGGTTCGGAGTGAGCTCCCAGCACTCGACCATTACATGACCAGGACGAATACCCAGCCCCGTGGGTGGGGGAAGGGGGTACAAGAAGCGCTCCACGGCGGGCGTGGGATGGCGCTACGACCTGTACTCTCCTGCATTTTGTGTAACTCCCCAGGGCACATGAAACGCAATTTCTCCATGAAGCACAGGCGTAGCAGTTAGAGTTAAATGCCAGTGCCCTCTGGTGAACAGGCGAACCAGGGGAATATGCGAACTGAACATGGCACAACCTAACGTGATTAGTGCAGAGTGTTTCCATGGGCGGTGGCGCCACTAACAGCGTGAGTAACCGGCAGGTAAGTCTGGCTGTGGTAGTGGTGGAGGGCTGGTCGGAGGGCAACCGACGAGAATTCTGATCGACACGAGGCAGTGACCTCCATCGTGAACATCGACAGCTGTAGGCGAGCATCCCTGTCACATCCCAAGTGAACAGGGAATGGCTCTGACTCCCGACCACGTAGCTTTACCCGGGCTTGCTCACCCTCATGAATGTTCTTAATGATGGTGAGCAGGTGTCAGGGATCCCGAAAGCATGAAGAACAATCCACAGCCCTGGCCTACTGATGGTCAATATAGCAGAGATGCAGGTTTTGTTGGAATTCCTTATATCTCTGCTGTAGCAACCGGACAGAGAAAATGGCGTCTGTGCAAGACCGCCCCGGCCTGAAACTACATTGGGGTTCCGCAAGCCTCTCCTTAGCGTGCCTAGCAAGGCAATGTTGAATGATCTTTGCTAGGACCTTTCCCGGTACCATGAAGAGCGAGATGCCCCTGTAGTCATTACAATCGGTGCAGTCCCCCTTCTTAAAGAGGGGGGCCACTAGGGTATCCTTTCATTCTTGCAGGACCCCTCCTGTGCTCCAGACTGTTTTAATGATGTCATACAAGACAATCTGCAGGCAAGCACCACCTTCCCTCAGCATTTCGCTTGGAAGATTATCTCTGCCCGGTGCTTTTCCTGGTCTCAAGCTCTGGATCGCCTTACGTACTTCCTCTATAGGTGGTATCTCCACCAGCCACTCACAAGGTGTAGCTACTTCTTCAATTATATGAGGTTCCACAGCCCCAGCAGGGTCATCCCAATGTTGTACCATGGTGTTATATGATCCGGGGGGGTCCCCCCCCCAAGACCTTACAGAAATGCTCTGCAAATCTGCAAACTTGGTCCTGGAAGTCGGAGATTGGATCATCATTTTCTCCTTTTAAAAGGGTAATCGGTGCAGCGTTGTAAGTCAATCTTTTAATGGAATTAAAGAGTGATTTTTGATCACAGGCTACCGAGGCAGACTCCATCTCCTCAGCAGCCCGTGACTACCACTCATTCTTGCAATGCCGCACAGCTCTCCGAACCTCCAAGCAAAGGCTGCAGTACACCTCCTCGATCTCGGGCGTGGGATGTTGTAGACGTTGGGAGTGGGCCTGCCGTTTTCGCTCAGCTAGCTTGAACACCTTCTCCGTCAACCAGGGTTTCTGGGGAGGTATGGACCGTGCACCCAGTGCAACAATTCCAGCTGCATGAGCCACAGTCCTAAACCTCACCCCTTTCCCCCCAGCATTGGGAGCAGTGGTGGACGGCGTCAGCCCCAGCTGCAAACGATGATGAAACTCTCTTCTACAGCTTTCCTCAGCTAGCTGAGACCGGGTCACTGTGGATTTAAATGGGGTCCTTGGTGCACGCCCACCACCATGCACACACACACACATCTTCTCAAACTGAGAGTCACAGCTGCATCGACACCAGCACATGTGTCGAGATCGCCATGGCGCGGCTTTTACGCAGGCCACTTGGCATCCGCAAGTTCTCAAAGGATTTGTTTTGCGACCGGGAAACAGTACTGCACGGAAGGGGTGTAATGGCGACTACCTTTTGGGTGGCGGGTGAGTGGTGTCGAAACTCGGTTACAATGGGGTTATTAAACTGCTGCTTGAGTACGTCAACCGTGTCCCTCAGCCTGGTTGAGTATCTCGCGCGGCCACATCCCCACTGTGACGACCTCTCGAGCCCTCTGTATCCCGAACCGTTCTGCGCCCGACCCCTGGCAGATACATTTCATTGTCACTACCGCCTACCCCTCCGGGCGTGTGACAAGATTTTGAGCTGCGCCAAGCCACCCGATAAGTGCGATTCGTGAGACAGAAATGCAACCAAGCTAGTGCACTTTCACCTTTATCCAAGTCTGACAGAATACTAAGGAGGATTGAGTGATTAACAATGTTTAAAGGTAGAAGGCAGATCAAGCAGAACAGAGGGTAGAGAAGCAGCACGAGCTGACTGATAAGCGTTGGTGACCGAAAAAAGAGCAGTTTCAGTTGAGTGTCGAGAATGGAAATCTGACTGGAGGCGGTCGAGTAAAGAGTTGAGGAATAGAAGATCTAAAAATTGATGGTGGACAGCGTGTTCCTGACCTTTAGAGAGAAAATAAAGTGGATATACTGGATGCTAGTGATATTTCCTGGGTTAGCTGATGCCTAAAATCAGTGCATGGGAATCGGATTTTGTATGCATAAGTTGGGTTTGTGACGCTAAATCAGTGCTAAGAGATCTGCGTCAGAGATCGTCGTGAATAATGTAATAGAGAGTATGGTACAGCAAGGTGCCGAAGTACCAGATGGGGAGCCAGTGAAGATAGAGGGGAAGTGCTGAACTGTTTTTAATTTAGTTATCTTACTAGTGAAAAAATAGCTAATTCATCCACACAAATTAAACTGGGTGCTAGAAGTGGTGGAGGTTGAGAAGGTAAGATAGAGAACCGTTTCCGAAGATTGGAAATAGAGGCTTGGATGATAAATTGAAAGTATAATTGTTTGGCTGAGGAAAGATCTGATGAAAAGGCAAAAAGGAGCAAGCGGTACTGGTTTAGTGCTGATTGTGATTCTGTTCGGCTCCATTGTATTTTCATCAGAGCAGAGCTTAGATTGGCAATACGTGAGGGCAATTGTTGAAGTTAGGTAATGTCAGCACATCAGCAACAGCAGCAGCTCCAGGTGCCGCCATGCTTAATCCACTGCTGGATGAAGACCGCCCAAAGCTCCTACTACCTATAACAATATAGAAATATAATAATAATAGTAATCTGATTACCACCGAAACACAACCTGAATTAATTGATCCATCTCTTCGGTAGATGTCCTCTCAGACTTGTTCCAGTCCTTGGCTGCCACACTATAATTGTTAATTGAATAATAAATGAATAACGTTTAATGTTACATAGCGTAGTTTATGCAAATTTCAACTCACGATCCATAAAGAACCACACAGAAGCTGGAAGGCAGCCAGGTGATGAGACGGTGCCAACAGTTTCCTCTGCTGTATTTTATATATGCAGATGTTGTTCAGAGCCTGGAAGAAAAATATTGACATGAGAAGGGGAAACGCTCTATTCCTTGCAGAAGGAACATTTGGGGATAGGTCCACACTTTGCTGCATTGCCTTCTGCTGACAAGTAAGGGTATGGCTCCTCGATGTCCACTGAAAACGAGCTTTACAGCACTTGTGTGAGCCACCAACCTTAAATATCAAAGTTACAGATCACAAGTGCGCGCCACAGACTGACGTTCCTTGCCCAATCCAACTTGCATTTGGATAAGATGACAGTTGGTAAATTTCTATTCATAATGCACACAAGTTTAACAATATAATAGCAGAACGAATGTAACAGGCAACACGGTGGCAGAGTGATTAGCGCTGTCGCCTCAAAGCAAGAAATGTCGAGTTCGATTCCCGTCTCGGGTGCCTTTCTGTGTGGAGTTTGCGTGTTCTCCCCGTACCTGCGTGAGTTTCGCCAGGTACTTCGGTTCCTCCCACCGTATAAAGACACGCTGCTACCCAGGTTAATTGACCTGCTGAGTAAATTGCTCCAAAAAGTGTGCCCTGCAATGTACTGGCATCACATTCTGGAAATTCCCCTACCTTATGCCCTTTCTCAGCCGGGATCGCCTCTGGCACCCCTGCAACCCCGTGCAGGATTAAGCGGGTATTGAGAATGAACGAATTAATGAACGAATGGTAACTGATAGCGGAGTGATGTTGCAGTTGATTGCACAATAGTCTACAAGACTGCACTTTGAATTGGCGTCCTGGTCACGGCTATAACATCAGTGTGGACCAATTTCACAATCAGTCCCAAACACTACCTTCCTCCCACACCTCCCTCTCACCGAGTCGCAGTGCACAGCACGATACAGTGTGCTAAAAAATCTCGCGACCAACTCAGCCTGAAGAGGACTTCATCCAGCAATAAATTGGCAAAATAATAAATGTTTAGCATTTACTACTTTTTTTTAGAACCGTTGGGAATTATTTACCATTGCTGGATCTCTCGAAAAAAAACCTGCCATTATTTTAACCTAAGTAGATACGGAATTCTTCAACATAAACATATGGCTATATTTTGTTGCATAATATATCCAAATAACTATTTTATGGCATGCTATTTGTACTATGAGTGCTCACAAACACTGTTACATTATCCACTTTAGCGTTTCATACATATGAACATCTACATTAATGTGAGCAGAGGTCTACTTAAAAAGGAGCGATTAATCACAAGTCAAACAACCCTACTTCCCAATCCAGACAAAAAATAATAATCCCAGGCGCTGAGAATACAATATTTTGTATTTAGGAGAGAGGATTTGTATTTCTACACCAACGTCATTATATATTAATAAAGAAAAACTCTTCTTAACAATATGACAAAAGATATATCCTACCAGTACTTCATATCTACTTCAAACAAAATGCACATTCGCGATAACATAGACCCCTTTTGTTGAAACTTTTGAATTAAAGATAAAGCCTTGCTTGACAAAATGCAATACCGTTTTCAGCAGGCAAAAGAGCTTGTTTGAGTTTTAGCACTATTCATTATACTTTCAATTTATTATGAAAGTGCTTTGTGTAACACAGGAAATGGAGAATATAATATTGAAATATCTTTTGTCTCAGTGCCTGCGCTCTTCCGCATTAAGAAAAGGGGCTGACTTCTGTAGTACTGAGGGAGCTGCCATCGATCAGTGCCCTTTAAGATGTGTAGCCCTGTGGTGCATTATGGATGGAAGTGGCTTCCATGTTTGATGGGCTGGTCCATAATCGTTGTGCTGGGGCAGGCTTATAATTAACAACTGGTTGCTGCATTATCATGCTGCTACGTACTATCTCAACTGCTTAACAATTACCAATTACATTTATGGTATTAAGACTTTGACCATTGACTTGGATTTACATGTGCTAGGCAGTCTTCATTTACATAGTTAAAACCAATATTTATTTCGAAGCCCATCAATGTGTTAACACCAATTCACATTTAGTAAAGTGCAAGTTCACAAATTACATCAAATAGAGTATCCTAATCATATTTAAAAAGAGCAGTAATGAAACACTCTTTGCAAAATCATGAATTAAAAAATATGTAATATCGGCATGTTTAAATTCTGTATACATTCTCAATGTTTCGAGAATGGATATTAACACAAAAAAGAAATTCTGCTGTGAGGCTGAGACTGTGTTTCACCTGTTGTGACTGAATTATGAAATTTATTGCATTCACTAAACATTTTTCAAGTGAAAATACATTTAAAAAAATGTGTTTTTGAGGATGACCTTTTATTTACCAGACACAAGTAATGTGCATGCCACTCATTGTACATTAATGACATTGTGGCTCGTGTAGGTTCTAATAATAACCAAGCCTCTTAAATGCAAGAGCTTACCTACATTTTAATATTTACAATTAATTAATACAACATACATATGCAAACGTGAACCAGATGATTAATGCAAACATGTGCACAATTGGCTAAATTCAAGTACCCTTCATTATTGTTACAATTACACTCATTTTAACAACAAGCATTTTTAATGAAATATGTTCTTACATTGTTTTTCTATTACTGTTGTAATCAGTCATGGCACATACGACCAGTATCACTAACACATTGATGGGACACAGCAGCCAACTGAAGGACGTTGGTGATGGCATTTTTATCATGCGATCCCTTTTAATCCAGGCATGAGGTGCCTGCTGGCATCACCAGCCACTACGGCTGGCTTGTGGGTGAGGGGGCGTTTAATCCATGTAGAAGCAGCAGATAAGCTTTATTAATTAGAGGGTCACTGCCCCAACTGCCTCGTGCTAGCAATTCGAGGACAATGCAGTTGAACCATCGATTTTAAGAGGAAAAATTTTGCGTGTCTGTGTCTTTGGTTAAGGCCAACCCCACGCCTCATGCACACCTCACTTTACCTCACCTTGCACCAACTAAAACACCTCAGCTTTTAGTCACCATTTGAATGGCTTTCTCACATAAACATATGTTTATGGGAGGTGTTTTGCTGTTGTGATGCAATTGTCCGCAGCGTAACATTGGTCCCAGGAACAGCACGTATGTACAGCTAATGTATGGTCCCTTGATATAATAATATTTGCACTTCTAGAGCGATTTTCTCCCGAGGGTCACAAAGTGCTGCGCAGAGCTGTGGCGAGAACGGCATATTAACAACAACAATATATGAACATTTTAACGGTATATTATATGCCATGTGTTACAAAAATCTGAAAGTTAAAGATCCTCCCTTGAACACCTTATTATAGTTTAAACGTGCCTTTATTGGAATGCAACAAAAACATATAATAATAGTTTTAAATGCTAAGTCAATTACTCGTTTGAAATTTGCTGACTTTCTATAAAAGCATAGGAAATAATTGTGTCATACACTTTCAGGTAATATTTAAACGGGTTGCCATTTTCATTAACTCTATTGGAAGAACATTAAAATTAAGTTATTAAAATTCAAGTGTTATTCTTTGAGATATTCCCTCATGATGCGCTCTTTATTTTACACATCATTTATCGTCAATGGCATTATTTCTTGATATTTAGGCTTGATATCCATTAGATCTGTTAACGCTCATAAAAATATATATCTCTGTGCAGGACTTATGTCTCCCTTACAGGTTTTCATAACCGTAGTTAGAAAATCTGATGGCTGATCTCTTTGCCGCGGGCCATACATTCAGTGAGCACATCAAGAGATGTAGTGGATCAATTTAGTCTGGCTCTGGTGATGGTTTTGGCAAGGATGATTGAGCAATATTGCTGTGACGGAATTTTACGCGACACAATCGTTTATAAAACGACAAATAAATCAGAAATCATTGTCTCATCTCTCATCTCATCTCATTATCTGAAACCGCTTAATCCTATATAGGGTCACGGTGAAGCNNNNGGGAGAGCATGCAAACTCCACACAGAAAGGCACCGGAGCCGAGAGACTCGAACCCGGGACCTTCTTGCTGTGAGGCGTCAGCGCTAACCACTGCGCCATTGTACATTTTTAAAACATATTGTTGCAATATGCCACCGTCTAGAAGCGCTCTCTGAAGCTCCCTCCAGTGGAGGCCTTTATGGCAGCAGCGGCATGAGCGAGCAATTGCACTGCTGCGCCTTTACCTTACTTTTTGATAAAATCCAAACAAAAAAGACCAATGTCTTTTTCTTCGACCTGACTAGCCGAGTTCCACAGATGTTCAAACTTCATTTTTTTTAAAGAGCTCTCCAGCGCTTGTACATCATGAATTGGAGAAAACAAACATATACTTAATTTTCACTCTCGGATGCTCTAACCAGCATGTCGCTGCACAAGCAGGTGGTGATTAATTACCTCGCTTTGTCTCCATGGCAGATCCGGTCACACCGAGTGTACCCGCTGTTTACCTGCAAGTAGACTCATTTTTCATCATCCTATGGCCATGCAAACAGCAGGCAGGGAGTGCCACCCATCCCTTCTCACTTCCATCCCCACAGCCCCTGACAAATCCCATCCGGTGGTAGTACCATTCTGCAGCAAGGCTGCCGCGTAGCACAAGCCAAGGACAGGCTTACGGCACTACAAGGGTTCCTTCCTGTAATGGAAGGCCACCTCGTTCACATCATAAAACAGATAATTTGAAATAAATCAATGGATCCAATAATTAATTTGCTATTTCATTATGTACATGGACGGGCGGTGCGGTGGCCCAGTGGTTAGCGCTGACGCCTCACAGCAAGAAGGTCCCGGGTTCGAATCTCTCGGCTCGGGTGCCTTTCTGTGTGGAGTTTGCATGCTCTCCCCGTGTCCGCGTGGGTTTTCGCCGGGTACTCCGGTTTCCTCCCACAGTCCAAAAGCATGCTCCTGGATAGGTTGATTGGCTCGCAGACTAAAATTGTCCCGCAATGCCCGGCGATGGACTGGCGTCCCGTCGTGGGGTGTATTCCTGCCTTACGCCCTGTGTTTCCGGGATGGGCTCCGGCTCACCGTGACCCTATATAGGATTAAGCGGTTTCAGATAATGAGATGAGATGAGATTATATACATGGAACATGTCGACAATGAATATTCTTTAGTGAGCTATTTTAATAATCTCTTCCTTGCTTAGATTTCCATTCAGGCACAACGCAATGTGTGTCTACAATGCCGGCATTTATTCATTATCATGAAAAAAACCACCACAATCACATAGTTTAGATCTTTATAATAGAACCCCACTTACTGGCGTAATAGACTGCAGGCGACGTTTCGCCTCACACGTTAGAAGCATCCCCAGGCGCAGCCTCGAAGCAATCATCATGCATCGAGCCGTGAAAACCTACATCATTACAGTACAGAAAAGCATTATGTAAATTGCACTTTCCTTTGTGTTTTTTTTGGTTTGCACAGAGAACTAATTTCATTGTGGTATATTAAATCATTTGCATGACATGGCAACAAAATGACGGTATCTGCGACTGAACGGCGCTCACATTCTAACCTGAATTGCCCTGGGGAATGTCTGGGCACAGGGCTGATTTATTCATCCCTACAGAAGTACATGAAGATCGTCGCAGCACCCCGCAAGCGCTCCCCATGCCGATCCATCATCCACCCTCTTACTGGGCACCACAGACAGATAACAAGTAGCTCGCACTCTCATATCACCATTCCAAAGCCCTTTGAGGATGCTCACAGTGCACGAGTACGTAAATCCAAGGACAAAGAATGATAATAAAGCAATGTAAATCATAATGAAAACGATTAATTATAAATGTTAGAATATGGAATCTATCAGAATGGACCAAAAAAGTATTTTCCAAAAAACTGCAGGGAATATCCTCACCATGTAACTGCAGAAAAATCAAATGAAACATTCCCAGTGAGTCGGTAATATTTACAAAAAATATTACGGCTATTCCAATCATTTGTACATACATGCTTTTCACATGAACTTAATTTTCATCAGGTCTCTATCATGGCCCTTATCACACTGCAGGCTGCAGTAGCATTCTGCAGTGTGATAAGGGCCACGTGGGACAGAACTGACAAATGTTTTATTTTTTATTATTCTGCCAAACATCTGATAGTGTCAGTGAATATCCATGCCCATGAGCCAGACTTTACAGATAGAGGCACATAACTTGACCCGGTTGGCTTTTGCTGAGCGTTAGGCTCTGGCGATATTGTTACATTTTCTTTCATTCTAATATTCCCAAATATCGCTCAAATACATCCTATGCCATGCAGAACGTGGAGCGTTACATTAACGTCTGTCCAAAAATGTGGTGACATTAATCAGTCGATAGGCAATTAAATCAAAACTGTGATGTCACATCTCTAAATGAAAATAGCTCATGGGTGAATGTGACCAAGAGCGATACTGCACAGTCATTATTCATGGCGCTTTCCCATACATTTCTTAATGCCTCATAAGCTGCCCATTGGGAAGCTTCGTGACCACCTGACAAGCACGAGTTTTCCGTGGCATTGGTCCATTTCTGGTGAGAAGATTTGCTTTAAATAATTTGTCGAGAGCCAGTCTACCATTTTTTTTTAATGAGACACTGCAACTGTTTCACAAATTCGGTTGTAAACCTGTGCATGCAACGGCCTAGGGGAGGGACGGGGGACCCCTTCCTCCACTCCGGCATCTCCCCACCAGCGCACCCTGTGATGCTGGAGAGAGCGTGCACGGACTACGGTGGGCTACGCTGCACCAGCTAACCCCCTGACTTCGCCAACCACGGCGCCATACCCACCTTACCCTCGGTCTCACCCATTACGGGCGTGATGATCTGTGCTGGTTTTTGCCCTGCCGGCAGGCGATCAACACCGTCACTCGCGCCCTGCCCCAAGTACACAAATAGTTGGCACACAATCGAGACAGCCACTCACGTTCTTCAATAAAACCGTTGTTGCACTATCCCACCCGCTCGCACCGACGTACATGCTCCTGGCAGTTACTCTGAGTCCTGTAGGGAGACTATGGACCATTTTCCCCACAGTGCCACTAGTCTACCCAGGGACGCACGCTGCTCTTCTTGGTCCTTCACGCTCGATATACCAGGCTGCGTCTGTCGCACAGTATACAGCCCTCATGGACCTGCGCACAATTCGCTCCTCAACGGACTCACTGGTGATACAGATTTACTGGACAGATTTTGACCAGAGGATGTTTTTTATCCACTGCCGCCAATCTTGCCCTCTCCACTCACTCGTCTATCCCTCTTCTCTCCTAGGGAACTCATCCTCCCCTCTCTCTCGTGTCCTATACTATATAATTTCTTTCCCCCTTCCCATTGAACGAATCTCTCCCGATTGGTGGGCATCACGCTGTTCAAAATTTTTAACCAATGGAATGATGTAGGTTTTCACGGCTCGATGCATGATTGCTTCGAAAAGCTGCTCACCCGGGACAGCCGCGTCGATCG